>CP125976.1:526945517-527299857 GCA_030063025.1 Avena longiglumis
TTGGAATTGGATAGAGTGGGAATGGACTTAATCACTGTGATTGCCCAGACCAGGTCGATATGACTCTATTTGGGTAGTGGTGGAGCCATTTGACCAAAGTAGCCCACTTTATACCGTGAAGACGACCTATCTGAGTGCAAAGTTGGCCAAGATTTATATGGACAGGATTGTGTGCCTACACGGAGTTCCCAAGAGTACCAGATGTCGTGAGGCACCCAATTTACCTCACACTCTCGGGCGCCAATGCACGAGTCACTTGGTACTAGATTGAGTTTAGCAACGCTGTTCACCCACGTAATCGATGGGCATCACGAGAAGTGAATCGATTTTGGAGGACATGTCAGAGCTTGCGCCTTGGATCATGGCTCTAGTTGGGATGATAATTTGCCGTATGGAGTTTTCCTACAACAACAGCTATCAAACCAAAGATCAAGACGCCACCGCTCGATGCTATATGGGAAACGATTGCGAACACCATTGCTATGGATGGAGTAGGAGAACGATTGTTTGGGCCTGATTTGATCAAGGATCTTTGAGAGAAGATTTGATTAGGGACAGCTGAAGGTAGCACAATCAAAGCGCAAAAGCTACGGACGCCAAGCGCAAGGAAGTGGTGTACGAGATAGGTGATAGAGAATACCTCAGTGTCACCACTGTGGAATCAAGAGATTTGAATTAAGGTAATTTGGCGCCCTCGGTTTATTGGACCGTATCGGGTCTTAGCACGCAAAGGAGAAGTTGCTTATTGCTTGAGTTGCGGGCTCATCGGCCCCTGCTCACAATGTGTTCCACGTATCCCACCAAGAAGTGCCATCCGGAGATGGTGGATACACCATTGAGAGACATTGTACCGCTAGAGGAGGTTCAGCTTGAGAATGATTTGACCTATGAGGAGAAACCGGTCAAGATTCTGGAGACAACGGAGAGGATTACCCGTACCAAGACGATCAGGTTTTGCAAGGTACAGTGGAGCCACCACACCGAAGAGGAAGCCACTTGGGAGCGTGAGGATGACATCCGAGAGGACTACCCACACCTATTTGCTAGCCGCACCGAATCTCGGGGACGACATTCATCTTAACGGGGTTAGTCTTGTCACATCCCAAATTTTAGATTTGGTTCTTCATATCATTCATATCATTGCATCATACTTTTCCATGCAAAACCGTCGATTGAAAAGAATCGGCGAAACGCTTTTTCCGAAACCCTATTCTATTTTTGCTACGAGGCTCCTGCGGGAGGCTTTGGTAGGACTAGCGTTGTCCACCCTTGTAGCCTAGTGGTTTCGCTCAACCATTGACCCTAGATTGTTACCCTCGATTTTACAAAACCGTAGGAGCAAGAATCGCTCGATTCGGAGCTCGTACGGAAAAGTTGTGGCCGTTTTATTAAAGGATAGAAAAACGGGCCGATTTTCGGGCCGATTTCCGAGTCCTTTTCCAACTGCGCCCCGAATCGGACTAGGACCCGCGTGGGGGCCCACAAAAGGGGCAGCCGTCACCGCCTGCCTGTGAAACCCCGCCGATCGCCCCCACCTTGCCTCGACACCAAGGCTCGATCGCCACCGCCTCCTCGATCGCTCGCCGCGCGCCTCTGGCCCGCCGCCGCCGCCGCCTCTCGCCGCCGCTTTCCTGATGCGCCGCCCGCGCCGACCCGCCGCGTACACCGCCACCGCCGCTGCCGCCTTCTGCCACCGCAGCTGTGCCCTTTCGCCGGCAGTGCTGCGCCCACCGCCGCCCGGCCAAGGCGCAGCGCCTTGCTATCTGCCCGCGCTTAGCTGCTGCCTGCCGCTGCGCGCCTGCGCTGCTATGGCACACGCTTTGCACGCGCAGCGCGTGCGCTTGGCGCGCTTCGCCGCTTCAGCCGTGTCGTGCCGCACCGCCATCGCCGCCGCACGCGCCGCCGCCGTCGTGTTAACCGCCCCGTACTACGCGCTGATCGTTTCCCCTTCCGCGCAGGAAAAATGCCGACGCCGGAACCGATCGCCGCCACCGTCCGAACTCGCCGCCGTCCGTTTCGCCGTTCGTCTCCGGTAAGCCTGCAGCCACCGTTAGATTTCAGATCAGTGGTTCATATCAGCCGTTGACCGGTCAGACTCAGGCGTTGACTAGTCGATCGCCTTGAGCCAGCAGACGTTGACGGTCAATGCATACACCTGATTTGGTTAATTTCGTTAATCGTTTTAGTTGACAGATTTTGGTAGAAACTTATAAATTGTGTAGAAATTAAACCTCTGGGCCAAAAATTGCAAATAAAATATGTGTAGATCCAGTGAGTCGTGTAGAATCTTGTTGTACCTTTGGTTCAGACTTTTGCAGCAAGATTTAGTACAGTTTAATCAAATGAGTTAATGGCCTTTTTGGAGTAATTAATTCGTATAAAAAGATCCGTAGCTCCAAAAATCGCGTATGATATGTCCCTGGATTCAGTGGAACGAGGGGAATCTCATCGTAAATTAAAAAGATAGGCTTACAGTGAAAACTTCTGCAGAAACTGTCTAGTGGCTTTCTGCAGTGTTTTAATTACTCCGGGAGTTTTATAATTCCTTTTTGAGTAATTCTAATTGGTACTGTTTCTAATCAGCGATGCCTGTGCGGTAGAATTTTCCCAAGATTTTACAAACAGTATACTACCAGTAGTGAATTAATTGAGTTCTAGCTCTAGTTTTGAGCATTACTTTTTGCGTAATAGTTTTCCTTGCGCTAAAACTATTTTCCATGCATGCAATCAGTAGTATTATTGAATAGGATTATGTGGTGCAGCTGTAGCACCAATTCACATGTCGTGCATGCATTCACGCATCATATTTGTTGCATATGCTTGTGGATTGTTTGTTTATGATTGCAATTGTGTCGTGTAGATTGTGACAAGTGTAACACTTGCTCGTGTGTGGATTGTTCTTCCGACCGCTACAACCAAGGCAAGTAGATGCTACTTTGTTCATGATATCGTCCTACTATTTTCATTGCATTGTCGTGTATTTTGTAGATGCATGTGTAGGATGATACTATCGCTATGCTATGTCCTATTATGTGGTAGGACCCTCCTTGTAGATGAACCACCGTTGGTAGATGTGCTTAGCCATGATATGTTGAACGAGGGCTAGGTTACATCACTAAGACTTGTTTCTAAAAGTATTGGTTTGTGAAGACTAAAACAACTTAATCAATGAATCTCCTGAGTGTGATGGTATTGATAATTTTTGGTGGTTTCATGGCGGAAAGGCACCCAGGTATCAAGAGAGAATGATTAGCTTCTTTATTGTGTAGCTTACGTGTACAACCATGTGCCAATAATGAAATAGGCGGTTGGTTGGACTTAGTAGGTTGTGGTAACTCGAACCCGCGTATCCAGAGATGTAGAATTTTGGTAGGTTGGACCGGTGCGCGTCGGGATTGAGGAGCTACTTCCCGAACAGTCTCTTCTTGGACTTCTCCCTATCATCACTCAAAATGAGAGTGATGGTACGAGCTGGGCTGGCCAAGTCACATGGGTAAAGTGTACTAACCTCTGCAGGGTGTATAATCTAATCGATTAGCCGTGTCCCTGGTTATGGACAACTGAGTTGCTTGATATTGATTCCATGACATGTTTCTCGCTCATTCTAATTTCATAATTGTTTTAATATTGTTGGGTTAACTTAATTGGGATCTTTTCAAAGAAAATCAAAACTGTTTATGAAAGTAGGACAAATGTATTTGCAAATGCAAGCCAGACACAGCTCCAATTGCCAAATATGCATGTAGATGTTAGTACTATTGTCTCCATTACTAGCTCTACTTGCCATACATTCCATGTATTGACCCTTCGGGGCTGCTACGTTTCATGTTGCAGGATATTCCGATTCTGAGTAATCGATATAGGCCACGGTACTCCACTCGGCACTTGTTCACTTGTGGGCAATTTGAAGAATGGAGGATTTACTTTACTTATGTTGCTACCTGAATAATTTGAGCTAGCCTTGAGCTAAGCTTTTATTGTAGTAATGGTACTCTGGATCTTTGTTATTCATGATACACGGATATTTTGCTATGTTATTCATCTTATTCTATTGTGGGCCAATGAACGGATCCAGGGATTGGCATGTCACATAGAAGCCTCAGTCTTTTCAGAACCGCGGTGTTATAGTCCCGTTGGCGCAAAAGAGGAAGAGATCCACCTCTGACACTGCCGACGGAGGCAAGAAAAAGAAGACGGAGGGTGGAGCCTCCAAAAAGAGTACTGCCTCCCTGGAGGCAGAGAAGAAGAAAGCCACCAGGATGTTTGCCAAAGCGCCCCCCTAGTGTAAGCTTCTTATTCTTCGACATTGTCTCATTGATTTGTCTTATTCCTGTACTTATGCATTTTGCACATTTCAGGAAGAAAGCCACAACCAGCCTCAAGAAGTCCTCCAAGACTCTTGGGGCTTCTAGAAATATTAAAGAGATGCTGCATCGCGATTCTTCCCCCGCCATCTCCCCTGCTACTCTTGCCGTCAAGCCCTCCTCCGCTCCGACAAGCTCCCAAGCCCAGGAGGCACCAGGCCCTTCCGCCATGGAAATTGATTCTGGCGCCTCTACCGAACTTGCAATTGTTGGCGATCAGGCGATGCAGGAGAGCGCCATCGGTAGCGGCAAGGCGGTGGTCGGTGCTGGTACTTCTGCCGAAGGCGGCTCCTCTACTCCCCAGAAACCCTTAGAACTGCCGAAGATTATCTTCCCGGTGCTTACGCCGGGTAGCACAACTATGGTTCCTGGAGGAGTGCCGTCATCTCCGACGTGTGGTCTTGAGGAGCTACTCCGTCAAGCAGACATCTTGCAAAGTAACAGCGTTTCCTTTGGCAAGATGCTAGCCGAGAGTGCTACAAACCTCAAGATCATTGCACTTGTAAGTTTTACTTTACCTTTTGCATTTCATATGAGTACCCCACTGTAGCCCCCGAGGATGTAGACGGAAAACCATTGGTTTTGCATCTATATGCTCTAAGAGTGACTAAGTTAGAAAAACTCTCACTGTATCCCCCAAGCAATTAGATGGAATGAATTATTCCGACTAGATGCTTTTAAGAGTAGCATACACAGTGTTCATAAATTTAAGTGCTGTAGCCCCCAAGTCTCTAGTTGTAACTGAATTAGTTCCGACTAGATACTTAAAGAAAAGCTAAGCATTTTCCGAGTTAAAACTTTATACTGTAGCCCCCAAGCTTCTAGTTGAGAACTGAACTAGCTCCGACTAGATTCTTAAAGAAAAGCTAAGCATATTGCTAAGTTAAAATCTTTCGCTGTAGCCCCCGAGCGCCTAGATGGAGAATCTCCGACTAGGTGCTCCAAGTAGACTAAACAACGACTTGACTTTGTATTTGTTTCCACAGAACGAGAATGCTCGGAGGGGCATGGCCAATGACTAGTACCAGAAGATGCGCGCGGACCTTGAAGCTGAAAAGGGTAAAACCGCCATCTTGAAGGAACAAATCATCAAAAACAAGAGTCTGTTTTATTTTTGCGCATTTCCATCTTACTTTTGTGCCTTCCTTCTTCGAGTACTCACGGTGTACTTTGTTTTCTCCGACTTGCAGAGCATGTAGCCAAGGCCAAGGATATTGTCGAGCAGTCCAAGCACATCCAGCAGCTGGACAGTGAGAACAAGATCCTTAAGAAGGAGAGGGAAGAAATGCTGACGATGCACGAGGATTCCATGAAAGCCCTGCAGGACTCCGCCTCCGCTGAGATCAATCGCTTGAAGGAGGATCTTGCGATCCTACAGGATTAGAAGCAAGCTGCCGATGAGCAAAACCTTCGCCATAGCGAGGCGTTTAAGCTCCTCCAACAAGAGAAAGAATCCTTGGCGGACGTCGTCTGGCAAGCTAAGGCCAGTATCTTCAGTAAGTATCCTCCGCCTTGGAGCTCTGTAGTCTGGGTACTTAGAATTTTTGAACTCATGCAATAATTGTCGGAATTTTCAGCGCCCCTGGGTTTAACCCGCTCGCCTCCTTCGGACAAGGAATGCATGATTCTTGCTGGCAACTTCATCAACACCGCCATCACCCAAGCCAAGGAGATTGCCACGCCCCTGTAGATTTACATCAAGGCTTCGGACTCCATGGTGAAGTACTCGGAGATTCTTCGCCGAGCCCCCGAGCGTGTCGCAAGCTGGAAAGCTTCATGTGCACGGGCTGGTGCAAGGATGGCGCTGTCGATGGTGAAGGCACATTATGAAGATGCCGACATCGACACGGTAACCTCAGGTATCCCCGACGCGGATGATGATGGCAAGGAGATCGATCACGATGCTATCCTATCATCACTCGCGGCGTATGACACCAGGGTTGCCGAGTTGGTGGACGTGGATGTCTTCGTGCCCAGAAACTTTCTCGACAACGCCAACCCGGAATCCTCCGAGTCTCACCATAGCACCGATGCTGAGGGTGATTCTCCGGCTGGTGATGATGCGGCCTCCAAGTCTCCTGCACCCAAAGAGTGAAAAACACTTTGTAATTTCTGTTTCACCTTTGTCGTGTGCATGGAAAAAACTTGATGATGTAATCCTTAAGGCGGAGAACAGTGTTTGTTGTATCCTGCTACTTAAGAATTTATTCCTAGTCTGTATGTATTTTTTAAGCAAGTGCTGGCTTATCCATTACTTTGGTTCTTATGCTTGACTTTTCGTGAGTCGGAAGGCTCGTTGTCGGAACCATGCGCTTTAGGTGATGATGCCCAATGGCACCGTCAATAACCTAAGCACAAAATCTCCGACAACAAGTGCCAAAAGTCACTACTCCAGAATCCACATAAAAACAACAAAGAACGTGTAGACCAGAAAACTTAAGCTAACGCTCGTAGGCGGAATTTTCACAAGTGCAATCGCAAAGCTTGTGCATAAAGGTTTATATGATCCAAAAAATGAACACTAAAGGAGGTAAAAGACTCAGCAAAATCAGTGAACCAAAGAGCTTTATTTCATTGATCATATAAGAGGTACGATTAGATAAAAATGCTAAGTGTAGAAAGGACGTGGTTGTGCTATGTTCCATGGCCGATCAAGCTCCGAGTCATAATCCGTCACCGCCACGCTTATGATCCTCGGGTCTATCCTTGAGTTCACGATTGTCGACAAGGTAGTAAGACCCATTGAGTAGCCTTGCTTATGATGAACGGTCCTTCCCATGGCAGGATAATTTGTGTGACTTCTTCGCTTAAGTGAGCACCAAATCCTCTTTAAACGAGCGATGCGGACGCTGGCGACTATGGTAGCTGCATAAGCTTCGCGGTAGATGGCGGATCTTTGGCATGCCAAAACGCGCTCCTCCTCAAGAAGGTCCACATCTAGGCGTCTGGATTCTTCAGCGTCATCTTCGTCGTAGGCGGCAACTCTTGGTGCATCGTGGAGGATGTCGGAAGGTAGGATGGATTCTGCTCCATATACAATGAAATAGGGGGTGTAGCCGGTGGATCTGTTGGGTGTAGTTCGTAAACTCCACGGCACAGATGGCAATTCTTCCGCCCAGGCTCCAGCTGCTCTATGTAGCGGCGCCTCAACACGTGGCTTGATCCCCTGCATAATTAATCCATTGGCTCGCTCAACTTGACCATTGGATTGTGGGTGTGCCACAGATGCAAGGTCAAGTCGGATGCCTTTGTCCCAGCAATAGGCCTCCACTTCTCTGAGTGACAAGTTGCTTCCGTTGTCGGTGATGATGCTATGTGGGAGACCAAATCTCACCACTAGATCCCGGACAAACCTGAGGGCAGTTGCCCCATCAAGATTTCTAATGGGTTTTAGCTTCTATCCATTTGGTGAATTTGTCAACTGCTACAAGCAGATGCGTAAACCCACACGGTGCCGTTTGCAACGGTCCCACCATGTCTAGCCCCCAGACTGCAAACGGCCAAGTTATTGGTATTGTTCGCAATTCTTCAGCAGGAACATGTGGTTGTCGGGCATAGTACTGGCATCATGTGCATGTCTCAACCAGCTTGTCAGCGTCCGCCTTTGTGGTCAGCCAGTAGAATCCTTGCTGGAAGGCTTTCGCGACCAACGATCGAGGAGCAGCGTGATGCCCGCAATCTCCGAGATGGATCTCGCGCAGGATTTCCATACCTTCTAGCTGGGAGATGCACTTTAGGTATACACCAGTAGTTCTCCTTTTATAGAGTTGCCCATTGATTATGGTATAACCCTTTGCTCGTCGTACTATTTGCCGTCTTTCGACCTCGTCGTCGGGCAAAGTTCTGTGTTCGAGATATTCCATGAACGGTTTTGTCCAAGCCGGAGGGATCTTTGTCACCATGTTGACAAAAGAGTCAGCTCTATCCGGGTTGTCGATGTCGGCGCCCTTCACGGATGGTGTGCGTAGATGCTCTAGGAAAACTCCTGGCGGAATTTGCTTGCGCCCTGATCCAAGTTTAGACAGTAGATCAGTCGCCTCGTTTTGTTCCCTAGGCACATACTTGACTTCGTAGCCCAAGAAGCTCTTGGCTATCTCGTCCACTTTGTCTCGATATGCCGCCATCATAGGGTTCCACGCATTCCAGGTGCCAGCCACCTGCTGGGCAACCAAGTCGGAATCTCCACAGCAAACTATGTGCTTGATGCCAATATCCTTGGCTACACGCAGTCCGTGAATGAGTGCTTCATACTCCGCCATGTTATTTGTAGCCTCGAAGTGGATCTGCAGAACGTAGTGTAGCTTGTCTCCTTTTGGTGACTGCAGTAATACATCAGCCCCTGAGCCGTTGAGAAGCTTTGATCCGTCAAAGTGCATCACCCAGTACTCTGGTTTCGGCAACGGAGTGGCATCCGGCATCTCCGTCCAATCTGCAATAAAATCCGCCAAGGCTTGTGACTTGATAGCGTCACTTCTTTTGTAGGTGATCTCGAAGGCGGCAAGTTCAATTCCCCACTTCGCGACCCTTCCTGTAGCGTCGTTGTTGTTGATGATGTCGGACAGTGGAGTCTTGCTCACTACTATGATTGGGTGCTCCTGAAAGTAATGCCTCAACTTCCGCGAAGCGAGGAATACTCCATAAGCTATCTTTTGGTAGTGCGGGTAACACTGCTTGGACTCCGTCAAGACCTCGCTTACATAGTAAACTGGTCGTTGCACTCCGTGCTCATAGCCTGGTTCCTTCCGCTCTACCACGACGACGATGCTGATAACCCGATTGGTTGCCGCCATGTAAATTAACAGGGGCTCACCAGGCTCGGGTGCTGCAAGGATGGGAGCTGAGGAAAGAATCTCCTTGAGATGCTTCAATGCTGCATCTGCCTCGTCCGTCCATGTGAATTTGTCCGCCTTCTTCAGCAACTTGTACAGCGGCAGAGCCTTCTCTCCAAGTCGGCTGACGAACCGACTAACTGCTGCAACACAACCTATTAGTCGTTGGATGTCCTTTAGGCACGTCGGACGGTTTATATTTAAGATGGCCCTAATTTTCTCTGGGTTGACCTCGATTCCACGCTGGGAAATGATGAAGCCCAACAATTTGCTGGCTGGAACCCCGAAGACGCACTTCTTAGGGTTGAGCATCATGTTGTATTTCTGGAGATTATCAAAGGTTTCCCTTAAGTCGTAGATTAAGTCATTTGACTTTTTAGACATCACCGCTATATCGTCCACATAGGCGTGAACGTTCCGACCAATTTGATCGTGAAGGCAACGCTGCATTGTCCGATGGTAGGTAGCACCTGCGTTTTTCAGCCCAAAGGGCATCGTGACATAGCAAAACGTGTCATAAGGGGTAGTGAACGAAGTGGCCAATTGGTCCGACTTCCTCATTTTGATCTGGTGGTATCCTTAGTATGCATCGAGAAAACACAAAAGTTCCAAGCCAGCCGTCGAGTCAATGACTTGGTCAATGCGAGGCAAAGCAAATGGATCTTTGGTACATGCTTTGTTCAAGCCGGTGTAATCAACGCACATTCTTAATTCATTGGTTCCCTTTTTGGGGACAAGTACAGGATTGGCCACCCATCGGGTGTGAAGGACTTCTCAGATAAACTCGGCCTTAAGTAACCTAGCTATCTCTTTGCCAATGGCGCGTCTCTTATCATCTCCGAAGCATCGTAGAGGTTGTTTCACTGGTTTACATTTTGGATCTATGTTTAAGCTGTGCTCGGCAAGTTCCCTAGGTACACCTTTCATGTCGGCAGGTTGCCACGAAAAGATGTCCCTATTCTCACGGAGGAACTCGACGAGCGCGCTTTCCTATTTGGGATCCAGGTTCGTCCCAATGGCAGTGACCTTGGAGGCATCGCCTACCACAAGTTCCACCGGCTTGGTCTCGATGGCGGCCTTGAACGCAGGAGCGGAGTCGGAGATCTGCTTCTTCGACGCGGGCATCTCTGAGTCATCGACCTTGCTCTGGATCTCCTTGAATTCTTCGTGAGAGGATAGCTCGCAACGGCCGCTTCATTGATCTTGCAGTCCCTTGCCTTGGTAAAGCTTCGGATACGGTGATGACACCGTTTGGTCCGTATCTTGAGCTTGTTGTAGGCGAAGCATGGCTTGGCCATGAACGTGTGGAATATGTCGGCGAATATGACGTGGTACACGCTCTTGAAGGGACTACCTCAAAGGTCATGCGCTCTTGGCGGTAATTATTAACGCCGCCAAGGCTACACGAGTGTGATGCACCCAAGGGACCGAGCCTCCCGACCAGGCACTACGCCATGGAACACGGTGTTGGTCCGCCTTAGGTTTGCCTCCGTCAAGTTCATCTTCTGCATTGTATCCAGGTACATGATGTTGATGTTGCTTCCACTATCCACCATGCACTTGGTGAACTCCACGCCGTCAATCAATGGGTTGATGACCATGGCGTACTGGTTCTCCGTGGGCACAAGGTCTGGGTGGTCCGTCCTGTCCCAAGTGATTGGAACTTCCGACCAGCGCAGGTATTGGGGAACTGGGGGAAGAGTAGCCATCAGCATCCTTAAAGAGGTCTTCTGTTGTCGGACGGTGGGGGTGCCAAGGAAAGTGTGGTAGACTAGGGCCTTCTTTGCGAAGGGGTTATTGCCCTTGTCGTCGCTCTTGGCGGCGTGATTGGGGTCAACGTCCTCGTCCATATCACTTGAATCCTTGGACTCCTCCTCCTTCTTCTTCCCCTTGCCCTTGCCTCGTTGTCTGTTCTTCCGACTTTGCTTATAGTCGGACTCCGGGTCTTCCTTGAGGTCATTGACGAACTTGTAGTGTCGATTGGTATCGGTGGCCTTGCCGTTGGCGTCGAGGTGTACGAGGCACGGCATATCGCGGTACTCTTCGTAGGTTTGGGGAACGCGGAGCGGCGCCGAGTTGGCTTCACTTCCTCGCTGCTGCCCACGGCCTGCTCCCCTTCCTCGGCCACGTTGTCCGCCTTCACCTCGCCCTGCAAAAGTCATGGCGACCATGTCGGTAGGTTGCTTTTCTTTTGGAGTTGTTTTCCGCTTTGTACTGCTGTTCCTCCGAGCTTGAGTTGGAATGGCCGTTGCCGGCAAAGAGCCATGAGGGTCGTCGTCGGCAGCTGCGAACTCACTAGCTAACTGAACCATCTGATTCAAGTCAAGCTGATGATTGTCCTGCAAGCGCTTCAGCTTATGTCGGAGCAACGTGCCCCTTTCCAATCCATCGATGAAGGCGGCCATGGCGGTCTAGGCGTGCACTCCTGCGCATGAATTCTTCATATCCAGCCAGCGGGAGAGGTAGGCGAGATGTCTCGTCTTTCTCTTGCACCGTGTAGATCGCCCACCGTGCGAGGCGGCTTGTATGTACCCTCAAAGTTCTTGGTGAATGCTTCTTGCATGTCCAGTTGTAGATAGATTTCTCGGCAAGTCGTGAATCCATTGACGGTGCCCGCCAACATTAACGGGAGGTACTTGACGGCAACGTTGGGTTTGCCTCCGCAATCTCCACGCGTTGTCGTGATCCCGCAACCATGTGGCGAGGCTTGGCGGTGCCGTCATAGGGCTTGATGGTCTTGTCAATCCGGAAACCTTTGGGGTAAGTTGCGGACCGTATTGCAGGTCCAAAGCAACGTGGTCCAGTATGGTCCTTCCGGGCCTCGTGAATCTTATCGATCCGACGCGTCGTGCGACTCGGGTTCTTCTTCTTTTGTCATCAGGGGATGGGCTCGCGACGACGCGGGCCTCCTCCACCATGGAGACTGCTTGGCGGCGACGGAGGCGGAGGTGGCGGTGGGTTAGCCTTCTTGCTGTTACCCTCCTGCGACGCCTCACGCCTGTCACGATTGCTTGTCGGGCGCGGAGGGTCATGGTGTGACCTGCTCTTGTGTCCTTGGTGACGCTCTCCATCATGACGGGTCTGCTCCGCGTTGTCACGGATGACGATGCCGCACTGCTTCGGTGGGGGCATATCCGCACGATGGTGAGTCTTGTAGTCTTCATGCCGTCGGGGGGATCGGGTAGGTGGCGATGGGCGGCGAGGTTGGGCTCTTTCTCCGTGGTTGGAGGATATGGGGATAGCATCCTTCCTGTTGCGCGCATCCCTCCGCCTTCGTTCTGATGAACCCGTCCGCGATCCGACATCCTAAGGAGATCTGTCCCTTGGTGGTTTGTACTGGCTAGATCGGCAGAGCGCTGGGTCAGACTCAAGCCTCTGAGAGGTGGCCTTTTCCTGCTACTTTACCGCCTTGGCCACTAGGTCATATACCTGCTCCACTGCCTCAGGCGATCTATCCTGCTCCAGAAGGGTCTTGGCGACGGCAAGGTTAAGGAGTGGGGTGGGCATCACCTGCTTGCCTTCACTGTCAATGTATGGCTTGGCTCAGGCTTCCGAGGCCCATCCTAGGTTGCGTTGTACGCCAGGATCGTTGATGACGCGAGCCGGAGCCTTCTTAGCCTTCTGCTGCTGGAGCAGAGTCTTGTACTCGGCCTCCATTGCACTAGCTTTTTCTATGGACTTCTGCGTGTTGACCAGATCTCGATCTAGCTTAGCGCCTTGCTCCGCGATGGCTTGCGCTTCCTCCAACAGTTGCTGGCGCTTCTCGTCAAGCTGAATCACGTTCCGGATATGATCAACAGTTAGTGGCTCAACGAGGAGATTGCCGTACATCACTCTATCAGCTGGAGTAACATGGGCTGCTGCTGATGTAACACCCTCAGAATCGGACCTATGCAAGTTTGAGCAAAATTCGCCAAACCCGCATAGAAACGATTCAAAGGTGCCCACCAGGCACTTTCGTGCGGGTGGAAAACGAAGTAATAACATTACACAACAGTCTTCGATGGGACCCACAGAACAGACATATATAACAGCGACTCAGAGAGTCAAGAATACAGATATAATGTACAAAGATCCAAATCACCTTGAAAACGGTAGAGCGTCCGACTACGGACAAGAAGCAAATGGGGCTAAGAGCCCTGAAGAATAACCAATGGCGTCCATAACCTGCCAGCCAAGCGGAAGCGTAACCCTGCTAACGGCGTCGATCTCAAAACACGCTTAAACAAAGGGGTGCCGACAAAGGTCAAAGGAAAAGAAGGAGCGTCGATCGAGGCGATGCAGCGAGGCTAGAATTCGGCGGTCCTCGCCTACAAAGGTATGGTGGACTGAGCGGGAGCGACAGCATGCACTAAACAACCTATAGAGACTCGATACAACTGGCGGTTATTAGAGAGGGGTGAGAATGACCTATCCGGATCCAACCTGAAGCTAACACCAAACAAACCCATCCTGGTGTTTCCCCCTCGAGACCAAACGAGGAAGTCAACCGAGGAACTCACACCGTTGGCAGTTTTACTTATTCAGTTATCGTTGCAGTAATTACTAGTCAGGTTTAGATAATCATTCCGGTAAAGTAAGCAATGGGCACTTTTAGTTAACCATTCCGTTATAGTTGCAACACTTACTAGTCAGATACAATTAGCATGAGATAACCCTTAAACCCAGCAGTTGTTGGTACTTTTATTCAGCCATTTCGTTGTAGTTGCAATACTTACTAGTCAGATACAATGGTCGCAAGCGACACTCCATACAAGCAATTGTGGGCAGTATTAATTAGCCATTCCATTATAGTGAAGCTGATTACTAGTCATTATAAGTCAAATTTATAGCAGTAAACTTTAGTTATGCTTGTCTATGATCGAGATACTGTGCTCCAAGTCGTCCATATCCGCGGACACGGCTTTCAGAAAGTTTTACCCGGCCGGGGTGCACCAATAGCAACACACGCTCGATCAACCTCGGAAAAACCAAATCAAAACCCGAGGCTTTCACGTGAACAATCACGATTCGAGAAATATTTGAGGCCACCCATTGAGTAGATCCATAGCGGGTAAGCAAGCTCGAGACGGGCTCAAGGTTTGCGTCGGTGGTAAACGATTGGGAACCCGAAAGTGTGGCTGGGCTTGTCGATGCGAAAACACTCGCTTACCTAAGCGATGCAGTGTGCTCCTCGCAATTTAAATCTGAAAGTAGCATGGCATAAGTATAGGAT
The DNA here is from genome assembly GCA_030063025.1 of Avena longiglumis. Classification (NCBI taxonomy): domain Eukaryota; kingdom Viridiplantae; phylum Streptophyta; class Magnoliopsida; order Poales; family Poaceae; genus Avena; species Avena longiglumis. Next base: position 526,959,926 of record CP125976.1, read on the forward strand.
CGTAAATAAAACCTCAAACTAGTTTGTGGCCCCAAGAAATAAGATGAATCAAGCTCGGCTCGGGGGGTCCCATATACCTCCCGGATGTGGATAGCGATAAATCAAGGAATTATCAAGTACTCGGGGTCTTACGGGACACAAGTGGGCGTTCGAAACCAAATATTTTCTATCACCCACCGATGCCTGCTTATTTCAATTTTAGTTGTTAAACAGAAATTAAAGTGACGATAAGTAAAACTAGGATCATCTCCAACATCAACATGCGGCAATACATCAAAGCTGTGGCATATGGCGACACATCAAGACTTGAGCAAGCAACTACGACGCGCAAGTCCAACTATCTACCAAACAACAGGGAATAGGGTGTGTCCAAGGCAATATACGGCTGCAAGGGATATCACGGGTACGAAAACTAGAGCATCGCAACACAGATAGCAATAGATCAACAGGAGGGAATAAAGACTATAAAAGTAAGATAGGTAGAAAGAGGGAGATGCTCGCCTGAAAACATTGTCGAAGGTTTAACCGAAGATCGGGGCGAAGCTCACATCAACTCAACGGCCTTATCCGCGAAGAACCAAAACACTAGAATAAACACCGGATGCACCATTCAATACACAGCAGAAGATCGGTATGATGCATGCATGATGTATGGCATGGCAAAGGCGCGATGCAATTAGGTCATATTAAGTGGAACCGGGGTCCCGACAATTAATATATGGTTCAAGTTGTTTAAACCCCCGCATATTAAATGTTGTTTACAAGGCGAAAGATAGTACCGGTTCGCTACACAGATTTAGATGAGGCCATTATGAGACTAGATTTGCCCGCATATGGGCCCCATATTTAATTATTAGGTGAATCGGCATAAGGCCCCCAAACCACAAGACAAGCATGCATGCAAGAATGACAAGTTAATATGCAACAGGTTTTATGTTTAGCATTCATAAAATAGGGCTCGGGAGAAAAGGGTCACACATTTAGGGTTCGGCGATCTTGGGGTTCCGGGGTTCGGGGTCGGTCTCGGGGTTCGACGGATCTGGGTTCGGGGTTCGACGGAAGCGTTCTCGGATAGCGGGGGTAGGTCTTGTTGTCCTGTGTCGGTGACCTCGGCATCCGGGAAGCAGGACTTGGTTGATCTTGGGACGCATCGGGTTCGTTTTGGTCGGTGCCGTTCTTGTCGCATTCGCGGACTTCGGGTCATGTCGACGAACATGGCGTCCTGAAAGAAGTACTCGGCGTTTCGTGATGATCTTGTTGATTCCATGGCGGAGGCCTTGGCGCTTCGGATCGGGGCTTCGGGGTCTTGGGGTTCCACCTTGATTATCGTGGACGAACTTGGGGCTCGACGCCGGGGTCTCCAGGGTCCCTGTCGGAGTGCTAGATGTTCCGTGATGGAGTTCTTGTCGGAGCTTCTTCGGACATCTTCGGCTGGGTATGGTCTTGGCGTCTCGCGCCCGTGGTCTTGTGGGGTCCTACGGTCTCGGGGCGTCGGGGTACGGTACGGACTACGGAGCATGCGGTGCTTCACGTGGTCCATCGGGCCCGGAGATCTTGTCACATCCTCGGCTCAAAACTTGAGAGTTCCAACTTGAAGCCCTAGGTAGTTAGGCGGCGAACTTGGCGTCCTGGCACGTGCGACGATGCGGCTGAGGCAGCGGGCGCGGGGTAGAGGCGTCAGGGACGGCAGGTACTGCTGAGGCGGTGTTGGAAGGTGGGCGGAGGAGCTCAGTGGCCGGGCGAGGTCGGAGGGCCAGCGTGTGGAGGCGGATTCTGTGAGGCCAGGCACTGGGCGAGGCAGGCCAGGATAAGGAGGCCGTGTCGGGCGGAGGCGAGCCCGGCTGGTAGCAGCGTCTTGGCATGAAGCCAGAGGCAGACGCAAGGCCGGTGCTGGCCAGCGGCGGAGGAGGCGCGCCCGAGGCCTTGGCCGGGGGCCGAGAGAGGAAGCGGCCAGGCGCCGTCGGCGGTGGGCAACAGCGGCGGAGGAGGCCGCGAAGGAAAGGCGGCCAGTGGCGGCTGCAGACTCGAGACTCTTCTTGTGTGGCGCGGGCGGGACAGGTGAGCGGCGCGGGGAAGCTCGCGGAGGAAGCTCGGCGAGGAACCGAGGGAGGTGGGGGACAGACGGGGTGCGGGAGGAGGAAGAAGACAGGGGTCGGGGGGCGGTCGTGGTGGCCAGGGGGACAGGCGGGTCCCGCGTGGGGCCGGGGGTCCGCGGGTGGGGCGTGTGGGGGGGTCGGTTGGCCCAGGCGTGTGTGCGTGTAAAGCATGTGTGGAGTGGGTTGCTGTGGGCTGTGTGGGAGAGAGGGGAGTGGGACAAGTGGCAGAGTGTGAGTGGAGGAGGGAGGGAGAGAGATGAGGTGGCGCATGGCTATTGGCCCGGGTGATGTGGCTGGGGGAGTGTGGGTAGGATTTTAGGTGGGATTAGGATTTAGATGGGGCTGGCAGGGTGGACCGATTTAAAAACAGGGGTGGTCGTTCGGGTCGATACGGCCCGTTCGACTGCCCCTACTAAAATAACTTAATATTTTATTTAATTTAATTGGTCCGTTTGCAGCCCGATAGCAACAAAACAAAATAATCCGGAGACCCGGGGTTTGCATTAGAACAAAGGTGGGGCGTTTTAGAAAACAAAACGGCTTTGCGAAAATAGTTTTATGCAAACAATGCATGATGGTGACGATGCAATGCACGAATTCAACGCGATTTTCTAGTAGTGGTTTTGCGGGATGCCACAGCTGACGTGGATGCTGGAGACGGCAAGTTTGCGGTGTTGTTGTTGCTCGGACCGGTGCCGAGTTCCTGCGGCTGCTGCACTGGATTAGGCGGAGGAGGCATGACTCTTGCGCGATCATTGTCGTGACAATAAGTGGCCTTTCCTTATCCAGCGGGTAGGCGGAGCTTGCCAGGTTGGTCTTCATCCATCGATGTCCCAATGGTTCTGAACACCCCTCGGGACATGACGGTGTTATTAGCTTGTTAAATCGTGCAGTACTCCTCCTCCATCTCCGCATGGCGGAGTCTAGCTCTTCTGACTGAAGTCTATCTCCTCTGAATCTGCATTGAAATCAGCATAAAGCGCGTCAATGACAGAGTCGGAGGTGCCGAACTTCCTCGATGAGGCGGTGGAGGTGCAATGGCCTCGACGATGACCGGAGGTGGTGGCGCTTGTGTGATGGCGGCCGGAGGCGGTGGTGGTGGCTGAATCGGAGGTGCTCCGTCAATGGCCGCAGCGCCGCTGCCGCCGACCTCCGCGTAGTTGTTGATGGTGTTTACCATGCCTTCGAAGGTGAGGCATCCTGACGCCTGTTGTTGTCTTAGAGAATGTCGGAGAAGCGTGCCGTGGTCCAGTCCTTCCACAAAGTGATAGATGGCATCATCATTGGGGTAATTGGCCAGGTTGGCCCGTATACGGATCCACCTGGCGAGGTAGTCATGAGGTTTCGCCTCTCTCTGAATGCGTCGCCGGATCGAAGATGGTAACCGCCGACGAACTTGGATCTCTGTTGTCCAAACGCAGCGGGCCGATTTCGTGATCTTCCACCTTTATATCCTGCACAGGGGCGGTTTGGGTGGTTCTTGAATTTTTTTGATCTTTGCCGTCAAACTCCGAGGAGAGATCCGACATCGATCCTTCCGCGAACGTATCCTGCCCGTAGGCGGTCCGTGCGGGTCTTGATGCTCCTCCGACTCCCAGGGAACTAGTGCCCGAGTCGGTTTGCCAATGAAGAGGTGGATGTCTCCGATAGGAACGATCGAACACCCAGTAGGGTTCGTCTTTGCCGGGATCCAGAACTCGTCGGGGGGGACGATAGAAACGTTGCCGGAGAAGAGAACGCGACCGATGGCTGCGGTTTCGCCGATTCCCGCGAAGATCTTGGTCCTCGCCCGCTGAAGAGCCTGAAGCGCCTCTTGCCCCATGGTGGGCGCCAACTGTCGTGGTATTGCCGACGAGTACGCCATGGAGGGGTCCTCACAGTCCGGCTACGGCAGAAGAAAGAGAGATAATGGACAAAGTCCCCTATGCTTCAGCCATAGGCTCTATAATGTACGCCATGCTATGTACAAGACCTGTGGCACATGCTATTAGTTTGACTAGTAGGTACCAATCGGATCCAGGTTCGAACACTAGATAGCGGTCAATAATATCCTTAAGTACTTACCAAGAACTAAGGATATGTTTCTTTTATACAGAGGTGAAGAAGAGCTCGTCGCTAAGTGTTATGTCGATGCTAGCTTTGACACCGATCTGTATGCCTCTAAGTCTCAATCCGAATACGTATTTCTCATGAATGGCAGAGCGGTTATTTGGAGGAGTTCCAAACAACCTGTGGTGGCGGGATCAACAACGGAGGCCGAATATGTTGCTGCTTCGGAAGCGGCTCAAGAAGCGGTTTGTATGAAGGAGTTCATATCCGAACTAGGTGTGGTTGCAAGCGCGTTGGACCCAATGGTGATCTATTGTGACAACAATGGTGCCATTGCCAATGCCAAAGAACCAAGGTCTCACAAGTATTCCAAGCATATTAAGAGCCGGTTTCACTCCACCAATGAACATGTCAAGGATGGATATATAAAGATTTGTAAAGTACATACGGATCTCAATGTAGTAGATCCGTTGACAAAAACTCTCCCTAGAGAAAAACATGATCAACACCAGAACTCCATGGGTGTTAAATTCATCACTATGTAAATATATTATTGTCTCTAGTGCAAGTGGGAGACTGAAGGGAATATGCCCCGAGAGGCAATAATAAAGTGTTTATTATGTGTATTCCAAGTATATGCTAGATGTTTATTTTGCATGCTATAATTGTATTAATACGGAAACGTTAATACATGTGTGTTTAATAAACAAACAGAAAGTTCCTAGTCATGCCTCTCTCATAAACTAGCTCGTTGATTAACAAGATGATCAAGGTTTCCTGATCATAGACATTGGATGTTGTTAATAACAAGGTCACAACATTAGTGTAATGGTGTGATGAACATTCATCCTAAGTATATCATTACAATCAAAAGTCATTGAGTTTATATTGCTATAACAACTTACGAAGTGATCCTAATCCTTAGACCATGAGATCATGTCAATCACTAACACCGGAAGAGTTTCTTGATAACATCAAACGTCACACTGTAACTGGGTGATTATAAAGATGGGTTCATAACTACTAAAGTGTTATGTTGAGGCCCATGGATCGAGAGTGGAATTTGTTCATCCCAATGACGAATAGATATGCTCTGGGCCCTCTCCGTGATATCACATTGGTTAGCTTGCAAGCAAGTGATTTGATCACTAGAATGTTGTATCACGGGAACGTGAAAAGAGTGCATGTCAGTAACGAGATCAAACTAGGTATGGAGATACTGATGATCGAATCTCGGACATGTAATATATCGTGAAACATAAGGATTAAGATACTAGCATAAAAGGTTCCAACGATCACAAGAAAGTCATCATTGAATGTATGGGAGTCACTATGGGTCTCCAGATCCCGCTTTTGATTATTGATCAGAGAAGGGTATCGATCATGTCCGCATTATTCGCGAACCGTAGGGTGGCACACTTAAGAGACACCGACATCCATTTGGAGCAAAAGTTTCAAACCGGAAAGAATAACAAGCGCAGGAATTTATTTCACTAGATACCGAAACAGGTTTTTGGGTGAAATTGCAGAAAGTGTTTTTGCATGTGAAATGAAATACTAGCAAGGGGTTATATGTGAATGTTTGTCATTAAAGTAATTGACAAAATTCTGAATAAATAAAAGGAGTTTTATTTAATGAGAGTTTGCATTAAATTTGGTGGAAATTTAATGGGAATTTGAGTGGGATTTTGAGTGGAGGGAATTGAAAGGATTTTTGTGAGTGGAGTGTCCACCCACATGAATGAGGGGAGTGCAAGGGTAAGCCCCATGCGCCAGCCACCCCCTTGGGGTCCCCCTCTCCTATAAAAGGCACCCCCTCGTCACTTCTCACTCACACCTCCTCGTGAAGGATCTCTCTCCCCCTCTAGTATTTATCCCCCATGGTATCGGACTAGCGAGATACATCTTCCCGGTGGCTATTCGGCAAGAAAGAGTTGTGCTTCCGCTGCATCGCTGGAGCAAGGAGGTGAAGCTTGCTCGGTGCCTCGAACGTGTGTGCGAGCACGGATGCATTGCTAAGTTGCGGTGCTAAGGACTTCCTCTCGATCTTGAGATCGGCAAGAGATCGTCTACATCAAACACGAGTTAGACTCGTTAAGCTTTGTTGGTCTTCAAGGGTATGTTTTCTATAGATATATATCCGCCTGTTGTTTGTATCTAGTAGATAGATCTTGGTACATAGTTGTTCCATCGTAGGAATTTTTTGTTTTCTATGCTACAAACCCTACAAGCGTGCCTAGACATCTTAAGCACATGCTCACTGATGGAGCTGCCCTCTTCCATCTTGTAGTTAAAGAACTTTTCAGAAGCTTCATAACTCTCAACTGCCGCGTGAGCATCAAATATCATTTTGAGTTCACGGACAATATCATGTGAGTCAAAGTTCTCAAACCTCTTTTGAAGCTCCGATTCCAAACCATACAAGATAGCACACTAGACCGTGGAGTACTGATTCTTCTGAGAACGGAAAACATTTTTCTCATCATCGGTAGCATCATGTGCAGGTGGGTCACCCGGCGGTGCATCCAGCACATAGGTCAACTGACTAGCATTGAGGACAATCCTCAAATTGCGGAACTAATCCGCGAAGTTGCTTCCATTGTTTTTCAATTTTTCTTTCTCTAGGAACGCATTAAAATTGATGGTAGGGGCCGACATTGATCTACAACATACTTGCAATAGTTTAGACTAAGTTTATGACAAATTAAGTTCTAATTAATAGTTTTAGTGATCACACGAACCAAATCCACTACATCATGTCCAATCATCACGAGACATAATGTAGTTTCAAAGGCGAACAATCAACATGTTCATCATATCTATTATATGACTCATGCTTTACCTTTCGGTAATCCGTGTTCCAAGACCATGTCTGTACATGCTAGGCTCGTCAAAATGTAAACTTAGTCTCCGCATGAGCAAAACTGGCTTGATCCCGTTGTATACACTCGCAGAATCTAACACACCCGATCATCACGTGGTGCTTCAAAACAACGAGTCTTGGCAACGGTGCTTACTAAGGGTGAACACTTTATAACTTGATATTTTGTGAGAGGGATCATCTTATAATGCTACCGTTGCGATCTAAGCAATACAAGATGCATAAAAGGATTAATATCACATGCAATTCAAAATATGTGATATGATATGACCTTTCTTCATGTGCTTCTGATCTCCATCTTCAAGCACGAACATGATCTCCATCATCACCGGCGTGGCGTCAAGGTCAATGGCACCGCTCCATGGTTGTCGTCCACCAGAATCAACTATTACAACTACTTTGAATAATAGACACGCAAATCTTAACGAATTTAAAAGACAACCATAAGGCTCCTGCCGGTTGCCGACTTACAATAAGGATCATTACATACATCATATATAATCACAATCATGGCCATATCACATCACATCACACCCCTGCAAAACAAAGTTAGACGCCTATAATTTTCTTTGCATCTTTTTCGTGGTTTGGGGCTTTCAATAAGTAATGTTCTAACTTATGAACAAGAACCACAATGTTGATGCTTGAACTATCAAGCGCTCATTGTAAATTGAATATTTACTATGATGGGAGAGACAGACACCCACAAAGCCACTTATGCAATACAAGTTGCATGTTGAGCGTGGAGCAAGTCTCATGAACGATGTCATATAAGGTTAGCCCGGGCCGCTTCATCCCATCATACCGCAAGATGCAAAGTACACAAGAAGCAATTGATCATAAAAGCACCACCGCCCACAATGACCATTATGTTCTACTCGTGCAACAGATCTACATATAGACATGGCTCAGATACCACTGTAGGGGTTCGTAGCATGGAAAACAAAAAAATTCTACCACGTGAACACACACAAGGCAAGATCTATCAACTAGATTGTAGCAACGAGTCGATAGAGTACTCACCCTTAAAGATTCCAAAGCGGTTAACAAAAAAGGATTCTCGTGGGTGATGTAGTCGTTCTCTTGCTGATCTCAAGATCGTGTAGACGATCCTTCCCACAAGCATTCCAAGCGCTCTGCAATCGGTCACGTTAATTTTCGATGAAGACCTTCCTCTCCCTTGTTCTAGCACACAACAGAGGTAGTAGCTCTCTCCTCGTGATTCCAGCAGCACGACGGCGTGGTGTCAGAGATTAGAGGGGAGATCCCGCAGGGCTTCGCCTTAAGCCGGAGCGGGTAGGATGGAGTAGAGGGGTTCCCCTGCTTCTAGGGTTTAGAGGCTGGAGAGGAGGAGGTGGGGCCGGCAGCAGCTAGGGCAACAACGGTGGCGGCGCTGAGCAGCGGCGGCGTGGCGGCGACGACTTGGCGGTGGCGGCGTGGCGGCGGCGGCGTGGCGGCGACGACTTGGCGGCGGCGGCTAGTGGGGTTGGGGTGGTTGTGGTGTAGGTCTTTGGGGCAGCCCCTCCCCTTTATTTATGAGAGGAAGGGGAAGCTAGGGAGGGGGAGGCCGTATACTCCCCCAAATCCCTCTCCTTGGTGCGTGCGATGGAGGGAGAGGAGGTTTCCTCTCCTCCCTCCACCAGGAACCACTGTCCCAGTTTGACTATTTAAACTTGCCTTTTGAATTTCAATTTTGGAGTTTAATTTTTTTCATGCACAGCCAAGTGACCTAGGACATGATGAAATCATTCCACTTAGTCATGACACATTCATGTACCCTTCCCCTTCCGGTTCGGTGAACCTTCTAGACCCTTCTAGGTCATTCCGGTGTAAACACCGGAATCATTCCCGAACTCCGGAATTGGACTTTTCTTATATGAATCTTATTCTCCATACCATTCTATATCTCCTCGTGATATCCCAGATCCCATCCGAGACTTCGAACAACATTCGGACTTCTTACTCACATTCCATATCTAATAAACAACATCGAATCCTTAAGTACGTGTCCCTACGGTTCTGGAATTATGCAGACATGACCGAGCCTCTTCTCTGATCAATAACCAATAGAGGAATCTGGAAATTCATATGGCTCCCACATATTTCTATGATTACTTTGTGATCAAATGAACCATTTATATACGATACCAATTTCCCTTTGTCTCGCGATATTTTACTTATCTGAGGTCCGATCGTCGGTATCTCTGCATACCTAGTTCAACCCTGTTACCGATAAGTACTCTTTACTCGTTTTTGTGATATGTGATCCAGTCACATGCTTGCAAGCTAATTGGATGACATTCCATCGAGAGGGCCCAAACTATATCTATCTGTCATATGGATGGACAAATCCCACTCTTGATCCATGTGCCTCAACACATACTTTCCGAACACTCGATGCCACCTTTATAACCACCCAGTTATGAAGTGGTGTTTGATATCATCAAAGCATCCATCCGGTGATGGTGATTAGCATGATCTCATGGTCGAAGGAATTAGGTTACTATGTATCTGAAAGCTTATAGCAAACGAACTATTGAAATGACTTGATCTATATGCTACGCTTATCTATAGGAGTATGTCCATCACACCATTTTCCTAATGATATGATCTTGTTGTTAATAACATCTCAGTGTTCATGATCAGGAAACCATGATCATGTATCAACCAACAAGCTAGTATTATAAAGAGGCTTTACTAGGGACTCTAACAAGTTTACAAATCACACAAGTATTAATTTTTTCGGTTAATACAATAATAGCATGAATGTAAACATTTATCATAAACACAAAGATATAACAATAACTACTTTTATTATTGCCTCTAGGTCATATCTCCAACAATTCCGCCATGTTGTTCGTAAACTCAAAGTGAATTTGCAGGACATAGTGCAGTTTTTCTCCTATTGGTGACTGTAATAGTACACCAGCCCGCAAGCCATTGAGTAGCTTTGATCCGTCAAAGTGCAAACCCGAAACTGTTGTTCAGGTATGGGAGTATTATCTGGCATCTCCATCCAATTTGCAATAAAATCCGCCAAGGCTTGAGATTTGATAGTGTCGTGTCTCTCATAGGTGATCTCGAAGGCGGCAAGCTCAATTCCCCACTTCGCGACCCTTCCTGTAGCGTCGTTGTTGTTGTTGATGATGTCGGACAATGGAGCCTTGCTCACTACTGTAATAGGGTGCTCCTGGAAGTAGTGCCTTAGCTTTCGAGAAGCAAGGAACACTCCATAAGCTAACTTCTGGTAGTGCAGATAACGCTGCTTGGACTCTGTCAAGACCTTGCACTTCATACTCATGCATTGGTTCCTTCCGCTCTACCATGACGACGATGCTGATAACCCGGTTGGTGGTCGCCATATAAATCAACATAGGCTCGATTGGCTCAAGTGCTACAAGTATGGGTGCAGAAGAAAATATCCTTTTTATCTCCTTAAGCGCAACGTCTGCCTCGTCAGTCCATATAAATTTGTCCGCCTTCTTTAGCAACTTGTATAGCGGCAAATCCTTCTCTCCAAGTCGGCTGACGAACCGGCTTACTGCTGCAACGCAGCCTGTGATCCGCTGGATGTCCTTCAGATGGTTGATGTTGATGATGGTCTTGATCTTCTCTGGGTTGACCTCAATTCCACCTTAGTAAACAATAAAGCCCAACAATTTGTCGGCTGGAACCCCAAAGACGCGCTTCTTAGGGTTAAGCATCATGTTGCATTTCCGGAGATTATCAAAGATTTCCTTTATGTCGGAGATTAAGTCGTTTGATTTTTTAGACATTATCGCGATATCGTCCACATAAGCATGAACGTTTCGACCAATTTGATCGTGTAGGCGATGCTGCATGGTCTGCTGGTACGTAGCACCTGCATTTTTCAGCCCAAAGGGCATCGTGACATAGCAAAACATGCCATAATGTGTGGTGAACAAAGTGGCCAATTGGTTTGACTTTCTCATCTTAATCTGGTGGTATCCTAAATATGCATATAGAAAACACAGAAGTTCTGAGCTAGCCGTCGAGTCAATGACTTGATCAATGCAAAACAAAGCAAACGGATCCTTCGAACACGCTTTGTTCAAGCCAGTGTAACCAACGTACATTTTTAATTCTTTGGTTCTCTTTTTAAGCACGTGATATGGGGTGGCCCGATCTCCTCAGCAAGCACTTGTCGATGATGATGGTGGTGATAGATAATTAGCCTATAGCTGTGAACTTTCCGCTCGAATCCTGAAACCAATGCAACAGCTCTCGAACCCTGTGGGATATTCACACAACCACGGAGGAAGCAGGATGCGAAATTCATCTCTGTTTCCAGGCCCCAATTCCTAGCGCAGCCAAACGACAGAAATTGAGATACAAATTCCAAATTCCACGATTCCGGTCCAATTCTATGCATCCAAACAGAGTATGGTAAATTGTCCCAAAGAAATCAGATGAAAAAACCAAAAGGACAGAAGAAAAACCTGAAAAAACTGAAGAAAACCGAATGAACCTCGCGCTAAACGGGCCGGCCCACCTGTGCGCCCGCGTGAGCATGCACTAATACTATTGCACGCGTTGGGCGATAAATAGGGACTGCCTCTCCGCAAGGTGTAACCCTCAGAAAGCAGAGTCGCGTCAGATCAGTGAATCCGCCCCCCACATCGCACCCACCCCCACAACTCCGGCGGCGGCGACCAGACGAGTACCAAGGCGATGGCGACTGCGTTCAACCGCGGCTTCCGGTCCGGGATCCGCCTCCTCGCCAACTGTGCCGAGGCCTCCAAGCCAGGCAAGACCCCCCTCCCCCTCCCCGATGACCCGATTGGGTTTCGGTGATGAGATTTGCGTCTCGGCTGTTTAGTTTTGGTTGTTTGTATTGATGTGGATGTGTGCACCGGTAGATCTGTTTGCCCCTTTGAAATTGCTTCGAATCCGTAACCGGGGTACCTGACTGCTATAGCGTCAATACAATATATTGGGGAATGGTTGGTCATCCGGTCCTTTCTCAGATGCGGGCTATGGCTGTAGTTTCGATTGAATAGGCATTGTACCGTCAATTTTGAAATCGCTCTTCTTTGATGGATCCGCAGATGAGCCTTATTAGAAATGGATATGAAGCGATAAGTGTTAGATGGACTGAAGCATAATCTCTTGGCTGATTTAGCATTCATGTACCGACGTACTACATGGATACCCTAGATTTTGCTAATTCATATAATAGGTAATTATGTAATAGTCAAAGTCAATTTTCTTGTGACAAATTAACACCATTTGATTGTAATGTCTATTTCTTGGCAAGCCGCATGAGTTGCGTTTTGTTGTAAATATGGACATATAGTAATGTTGATGGAATTTAGGTGAGTATTATATGAGTCATAGATGCTCATAAAGGACCATCACACATGCATTCTTAGACGCAAGAACCAGGCAAAATATGTTTCTGAAATACAAGTTTATCACTTTCTAACAAGCAATCTTATAGTGGTAGTTTATTCCTCTTTATCCATATAAACAAGCCTAACATGCAAAGATAACATCAAGGTTTTTGAGTCGCTGAGTCAAACCAAGTTGCCAGCCCCTGTGACTTGGTGTACAATCGACGAAAGATGCTGTATAGTCGCTGTAGAGTCTCGAGCATGGTTTTAAAGGCGTTAAGGCGATCTGGGGGCGCTCTGACGCCTAAGTGGGCGCTTTGGATGCCTAGGCGCCTAAAGCGGTTGATTTTCCAAGGCGAAGGAGGGGCGTCTGGATGCCTAGGAGACGCCTTTAAAACCATGGCCTTGAGTCGTCATGATTTTGAGAAAACGACTTGGCAACTATACAGTGACTCAAAGCTTGGAAAACATTATTTCAATAATCAGTAATTTTCTTTTTGCTAAGGAAAACAGTAACAAAGTGGTAGTTTATTCCTTTTTATCCATATAAACAAGCCTAACATACAAAGATAACTTCAAGGTTTTTGAGTCGCTGAGTCAAACCAAGTTGCCAGCCCTGCCAGGCCCTGTGACTTGCTTTATAGTCGACGAAAGTCGCTGTAGAGTCTCGAGTCGCCATGATTTTGAGAGAACGACTTGGCAACTATACATCAACTCAAAGCTTGGATAACATTATTTCAATAATCAGTAATTTTCTTTTTGGTAAGGAAAACGGTACGTATGATATGGCATTTTAACCCTGTTTTCTCATCGGTTATCATACCATAATTCTGTGTATGCTGCATGAGAACAATCATCTTTTCTGTACATAAAAAATAAAAATCTGCAATTTTCTAATGGCAGTGTAGCATCATCTTATCGTAAATATTAATGTCTAATTCCTAGCAAGCCACATGAGTTGTGTGTTGCTATTAACATGGAGAAAGACTGAAACTTATGGAGTAGGTGATAATTATGTGAGTGGTTGGTGCTCATGAAGTACTATCACAGATACACTTTGGGTGATTAGTAGTATCTATGTCCTAATTCTTGGTAGGCCGCATGAGTTGCGTCCTGCTGTAAATATGGACAAAGAATAAGGTTGATGGAATTTTGGTGAGCATTATGTGTCATAGATGCTCATGAAGAACCATCACACATACTTCGGTGACTAGTAGGATTCCGTTATATCATCACGATCCACCAGGGTTTGGTGCGCAGAAGTATTCTACCCTCATAATTTTTATTTATTGTTGTATGCTTTACATAGCCTCTTATACATTTGTCTGTTCTTGTGGATTTTATTAGTAATTATCAATGTGATTTGGATGTTTGTTCCTGCCATTATTTGCTAGGTGCTAACTGACATGCCTGTCTGGGACTTTTTCGCACAACTCACTAATTATGGTCGAATACATTAATGATTATACTATGGTATTTGCTTAGATCTGCTTTGTTTAGTTATGTCATACTGATGGTCAAAGAAGGCCTTTGATATGCAGAATTTAGATTATATAAAGTGTAACCTTTCATCCAGATTTAATACAAGGGAAATACATGATGTCATTTAGAATAATCATATACCTTATGTTACCTGGATTGGTGATGAGATTCTTTTTATCATAGTGCTAAACTGCCGGGGTAATAAGCATAATTCTGCAAACTATTTCTTATCAGTGACAATTCCCTCCGTTAGCAATTTGGCGCTGTTTATATACAATTTATGGCCCTCTGCTAATGAATAGACCTGTCACATGTATGAGAAGTGCTTCAGAATTCTTGTTGTACGGCCATGCACCTCCTAGAGCTGACCGCAGCAAAGTAGCTTGAAAATGTGGAGAACTGAAGTTCACTATGGTGGGTTGGGAGGGCTAGAGATATTGGTTGTGGGGATTGAACTAGTTGTGAATTTTTGTTTTTCATCTGTAGATTCACTCCTATTTGCTGATTACCTGCTCTTTATGTGTGCATCAGCTTCACGTGGATTCCATGCTACCGGGGTGAAGAGGATGGGAGGGCACGGCAGTGATGCGGAGTACTACCTCCATGCCAAGCACATGTACAACTTGCACAGGATGAAGCATCAGAAGCTGACAGCATGGACTTCCGTGCTGGGAGCAGTAAGCATTGGCGTCGGTGTCCCAGTGTACGCCGTCATCTTCCAGCAGAAGAAGGCCTCCGGATGAACTTACGTAATCCTATATTTGATAGCATTTTCTGAAGTCAAAGTCACTTCACTTCCCCGCTTGTTTTGTGTTACTCCATTTGCTCTTAGCAGATGCTCTGAATCTGTAACCTCGTTTCTACGAGTCTGCTTATGTTAATAATACAGATGCTTGAACTTTCCAGGCTGTGGAGAAACCCTGCAGTGTGAGATCCACTTATTGTCTGAAGCTTTCTTGGTACCTTTCAACGTCTCATTTGCAGTTTGCATCTGTTTATGTGCTAAGCATAATTGGTGTCACATACTGATTGTGTATTGTATTGTCCGATGAAAAATACTCTTCGGTTTGGTTGATTATTGCCTGAAATTATGGAAGGTTAAACTTCTACGATAATGAAAGTGACAAACGCAAATTGTATGCTATGTTTAATGTGTGGAACGATTTCCTTTTGTCGATTTAATTTGATTTTATTTTTGCCTCAGCTAGCTCAGTTTTTACAGGAGCTTGTCTATGATCGTCAATATTTTCTACCTGGACAAGTGACAGCAATTCTAAAAAGCAAACCAGAAAAAAATAAGCAACTTCCAAAAATTGATTTAGAAATAAACATGTGCATTATAAGTCTAGATAGATGGCATAGGCTGATTCCGAGAAAGGATTCGGACCGTAATCAGCAACACCAATGCCACCTAAATTCAACCGTGTTAGGTCTACGTAACCTCTCAGCCGCCACCTCTTCCCAGCCTTCTTCAGAGAACGGTTCCTCCTCCTTCGGCCGGCCTTGCCGGGTATGGAGGGGTGGGAAATCCGATCTATGGATGAAGTTTTCAGTAAATTGAGTGTTTTAAGAGACTAGATTGGAGTTAGTAGTCATCTATTTTGATCTCTACGTCAATGGAAATGATATCGTCTACAATAAGTGATCTTCTCTCTTTCGTTCGACGACCAGATCTTCTTTGCAGCGTCAATGACAGTATTGTAAGATTACAGTTCTATATGTACGGTCTTTCAGATCTTACTTCGTCAAGTCGATTTTGGAGTTTTTTTTTTCATGGTTGTCGCGATGATTGCCCTCGCAATATTTCTCCAGACTGCTACGTTCTCTAAAGGGAATATGTCCTGAAAGGCAATAATAAAGTTATTATTACGTATATTCCAAATATATGATAGATATTTATTTTGCATGCTATAATTATATTAATACGGAAACATTAATACATGTGTGTTTAATAAACAAACAGAAAAGTTCCTAGTTATGTCTCTCTTATAAACTAGCTCGTTCATTAACAAGATGATCAAGGTTCCCTGATCATGGACATTGAATGTTGTTAATAACGAGGTCACAATATTATTCGAATGGTGTGATGAACATTCATCCGAAGTATAGCATTATGATCAAAGTCATTGAGTTTATATTGCTATAACATCATACGAAGTAATTTTAATCCTTGGACCATGAGATCATGTCAATCACTAACACTGAAAGAGTATCTTGATAACATCAGACGTCATACCGTAACAGGGCGATTATAAAGATGGGTTCAGTGCTACTAAAGTGTTATGTTGAGGCCCATGGATCAAGAGTGAAATTTGTCCATCCCGATGACGGATAGATATACTCTCGGCACTCTCGGTGATATCACATTGGTTAGCTTGCAAGCAAGTGATTTGATCACTAGAATGTTATATCACGGAAACGAGAAAAAAGTACATGTCAGTAACGAGATCAAACTAGGTATGAAGATACCAATGATCGAATCTCGGACATGTAATATATCACGAGACAAAGGGATTAAGATTCTAGCGTAAAAGGTTCTCACGATCACAAGAAAGTCATCGTTGAATGTGTGGGAGTCAGTATGGATCTTCAGGTCCTGTTTCTGATTATTGATCTGAGAGGGGTCTCGATCATGTCTGCATTATTCGTGAACCGTAGGATGACACACTTAAGAGACACCGACACTATTTCGAACAAATAGTTTCATGTCAAAAAGATTTACAAAGCGCGGGAATTTATTTCACTATACATCGAAACTGTTTCAGGTGAAATTGTTGAAAGTGTTTATGCATGTGAAATGAAATACTAGCAAGGGGTTATATGTGAATGTTTGTCCATTAAATAATTGACCAAATTCTGAATAAAGAAAAGGAGTTTTATGTAAAGATAGATTGCACTAAATTTGGTAAAAATTTAATGGGGATTTTGAGTGGAGAAGTGAAGGGCCAAATTGTGAGTGGATGCTCCACCCACATGAATGGAGGAAGGGGTGGGGGCAGCCCCCCATGCGCCAGCCACCCCTTGGGGTGCCCCCTCCCTCCTATATAAAGCCCCCCTCTCACTCCTTCTCACTCACACCTCCTCGTGAAGGATCTCTCTCCCCCTCTAGTTTTTATCCTCCATGGTCTCGGACTAGCGAGATACATGTTCCCTGTGGCTTTTCGGCAAGAAAGAGTTGTTGCTTCTGCTGCATCGCTGGAGCGAGGAGGCGGAGGTTGCTCAGTGGCTCATATGTGTGTACGAGCACGGATGCGCCGTTGATTTACAGCGCTAGGACTTCCTCTCGATCTTAAGATCGGCAAGCGTTCGTCTACATCATCCACGAGTACAACCTCGTTAAACTTTGTCGGTCTTCAAGGATATGTTCTCTACGGATGTATATCCACCCGTTGCTTGTATCTAGTAGATAGATCTTGGTACATAGTTGTTTCCATCGTAGGAAAAAATTTGTTTTCTATGTTGTGAACCTTATATTCTCGACAATGGTGATTCATACCATCGATTCGCCATCGATGTCGACCAGACTGTTCGGTTACTTTTGACTGGAATACTGATATTGGTACTCTTGTCGATGTTGATTGATTACTCTAATGGTTGTGTGATACGTCCAAAATGTATATACTTTTCCGAATACTTTTGCTATTGTTTCTCCTCTAAACTTGTGTCATTTGGATAAAACTAACACGGAATGACGTTGTTTTCAGCATAATTACCTTGGTGTCTAGTTTTTGTGCAGAAAATCAACTATCAGGAAAAATCCTGGAAAATATGCCAAAAAATATATTTCGCCAGAAGATCCACGAGCGGAGACGAAAGCGGGTGGAGGCACAGGGGCCCACACCGCCAGCGCGGGTGGGCCTGCCCGCGCCTAGGGGTGCGCCACCCTGGCACCCCTCGGCTCCCTCTTCGCCTATAAGTTACCCCTTGACCTAAAACCCCGGGGGGGGCAACGTTTTTCCAGAAAGAGTTCCGCTGCGCCGCCACCACCAGAAGCCGCAATTCGGATCCAAAAACTTTGTTCTGGCACTCTATCGGGACGAGGAATTTGGGGAGGATCATCGCCATCGTCATCACCAACGCCTCCCCATCAACCATCGATGTTTCCCTCATGCATGAGTGACTAATCCCCCGCTGTAGGCTGATGACCCACAAGTATAGGGGATTGCAATAGTCTTCGCGGGTAGTATTACCCAATTTATTGACTCGACACAAGGGGAGCCAAAAAATACTTGCAAGCCTTAACAACTGAGTTGTCAATTCAGCTGCACCTGAAAATAGTTCTTGCTCACATAAGTTTACCAGTAGCAACAGTTTGATAGTAGCAAAAGCAAAGCAACAGCAGTAGTGATACATGAGCAAAAGTAACAGTAACAGTAAACAGTAGGATTCGAGTGCGGTAGGTATAGGGATGGATGGACGGGCGTTGCATGGACGAGTCTAAACATGTAACTTCAAGATCTAGGGCATTGCAGATAAATAATAACAATCATCCAAGTACTAAACAATCCTAGGCATGTGCTCCATATATAGTCATACGTGCTCGCAATGAGAACTTGCACAACATCTTCTGTCCAGCCAGCCCGTGGCAGCGGGGCCTCTAGGGAACTACTGGAAATTAAGGTGCTCCTTTTAATAGAGCACCGGAGCAAAGCATTAACACTCCATGAACACATGTGATCCTCACATCACAGCCATCCCTTCCGGTTGTCCCAATTTCTGTCACTTCGGGGCCTTTGCATCCGGACAATGATATGTATACACAACTTGCAGATAAGATCACAAACAATACTATCATAATGATTCAAAAATAAGTTTAGATCTAAGATCATGGCACTCGGGCCCTAGTGACAAGCATTCAGCACAACAAGTTGCAACAAATTTAAATAGCACTAATAGAGATACTAGACACTAGGCACTATGCCCTAACAATCTTATTCGATTACATTATAGAACTCATCCAATCTCTGCCATCCCCAAGCCTACAGTGTTGGAGATATGTCCTAGAGGCAATAATAAATGTAGTTATTATTATAGATATGTGTTTATGATAAATGTTTACATTCATGCCATAATAGTATTAACAAGGAAACATTAATACTTGTGTGATTTGTAAACTTAAATTGAAGTCCCTAGTAAAGCCTCTATATAATACTAGCTTGTTGGTTAATAAATGATTGTGGTTTCCCTATCATGAACATTGAGATGTTATTAACAACAAGATCATATCGTTAGGAGAATGATATGGTGGACATACTCCTATAGATAAGCGTAGCATAAAGATCAAGTCATTTTAATAGTTCAATTGCTATATGCTTTCTGATACATAGTAACCTAATTCCTTCGACCATGAGATCATGCATATCACCGTACAAGGAAGGGTGCTTTGATGACATCAAACACCACACCGTGAATCGGGTGGCTATAAAGGTGGCATTGAGTGTTCGGAAAGTATTGGTTGAGACACATGGATCAAGAGTGGGATTTGTCCATCCATATGACGGATAGATATACTCTGGGCCCTCTCGGTGGAATGTCATCCAATTAGCTTGCAAGCATGTGACTGGCTCACAAGGGATCACATATCACGGGAACGAGAAAAGAGTACTTATCAGTAACGAGGTTGAACTAGGTATGCAGAGATACCGACGATCATAACCTCGGATAAGTGAACTATCGTGAGACAAAGGGAAATTGGTATCGTATGTAAGTGGTTCATTCGATCATAAAGTAATCGTAGAAATATGTGGGAGCCATATGAATTTCCAGATTCCTCTATTGGTTATTGTTCAGAGAAGTGTCTCGATCATGTCCGCATAATTCACGAACCGTAGGGAGACACACTTAAGGATTCGACGTTGTTTGAGTAGTTATGGAATGATGAGTAAGAGACCAAATGTTGTTCGGAGTCTCGGATGGGATCCGGGATATCACGAGGAGAACCGGAATGGTCCGTAGAATAAGATTCATATAAGGAAAGTCCTGTTTCGGGGTTGGAGAATGGTTCCGGTGTTTTCATCGGGAATGTTCAAGAAGGTTCCGGAATGTCCGACACTCCGAAGGGGAAGGGTACATGAATGTGTCATATCAAGTTGAAATGATTGCATCATGTACTAGGTGTCATCGCTGAACAAAATAAAGGGTTTAATCAAATCCTAGTTTGAAAAGTCAAACGCCAATTTGAAAAGTTAAACGGCTATTTTGGGAAGTGGAGGGAAGTGGGAAACCGAGTTGGGGAGGAGTTCCTCCTCCACCGCCGGCCCACTTGGGATCCGAGTTGGGGAGGTACTCCCCTCCCCTTGGCCGGCGCCTCCCACGTATAAAGGGAGGGGCAGCGCTGCCCCTCCTAGCACAAAAACCCAACACCTCCACCCGCAAACCCTAGCCCTAAGCCGCCGGCCCTCCTGCAGCCACCGCCGCCCTAGGGAAATTCGCCGCCGCCTAGCTAACCCTAGCCGCCAGCCAAGCCTCCTCCTTGGTGTATATAAACCCTAGATCGCCGAGGAGCTCTCTCATAGTCCACCATACTCGCTCCGGCTTAAGGCGAAGCCCTGCGAGATCTCCCCTCTACTTTCGGTACCACGCCGTTGTGCTGCCAAAATCACGAGGAGAGTGCTACAACCTCTGCTGCCTGCTGGAACAAGGGAGAGGAAGGTCTTCGTCGAGTACCGAACGTGTGACCGACTGCGGGAGCGCTGCCGAAACGCAGCGCCGGAAGGATCGTCTACGCGATCTTGAGATCGGGAAGAGTACGACTACATCACCCACGAGAATCCGCTCTCGTTAAACACTTTGGAATCTTCGAGGGTGAGTTATTCCATCCACTCGTTGCTACAACCTAGTAGATAGATCTTGGCTTGTTTGTTTGTATGCGATAGAAAATTTTGTTTTCCATGCTACAAAACCCTACAGTGGTATCAGAGCCGTGTCTATATGCAGATCTGTTGCACGAGTAGAACACAATGGTCATTGTGGGCGTTGATGCTTTTATTGTCGATTGCTTCTTGTGTACTTTGCATCTTGCGGGATGTTGGGATGAAGCGGCCCGGGCTAACCTTACATGACATCGTTCATGAGACTTGCTCCACACTTGACATGCAACTTGTATTGCATAAGTGGCTTTGCGGGTGCCTGTTTCTCCCAGCATAGTTAAGATTCAATTTACAATGGGTGATTGACAATACTAGTATCAATGTTATGGTTCTTGTTCGTAAGTTAGAACGACACTTATAGAAAGCCCCAAACCACGTAAAACATGCAAAGAAAGTAGAGGCGTCTAACTTTGTTTTGCAGGGTGTCTGATGATGTGATATGGCCATGATTATGATTATATTTGATGTATGCAATGTTCCTTATTGTAAGTTGGCAACCGGCAGGAGCCATATGGTTGTCTTTAATTTATGTTAAGACCCGTGTGTCTATTCAAAGTAGTTGTAATAGTTGAAGCCGGTGGACGACAACCATGGAGAAGCGTCATTGACCTTGATGCAATGCCGGTGATGATGGAGATCATGTTCGTGCTTGAAGATGGAGATCGGAAGCACAAAGAAAGGCCATATCATATCACATATTATGAATTGCATGTGATGTTAATCCTTTATGCATCTTGTATTGCTTAGTTAACAATGGTAGCATTATAAGATGATCCCTCATGCACATGAATTTCAAGTCATAAAGTGTTCACCCTTAGTTAGCATCGTTTCTAAAGCTTGTTGTTTCGAAGCACCACGTGATGATCGGGTGTGTTAGATTCTGCAAGTGTATACAACGTGAGCAAGACAGATTTGCTCATGCGGAAGCTAAGGTTTTATCTTGACGAGCCTAGCATGTACAGACATGGTCTCGGAACACGGATCACCGAAAGGTAAAGCATGAATCATATAGCAGATATGATGAACATGTCGATTTTTCGCCATTGAAACTATATCAACTCTCGTGATGATCGATGTTGATGTGGTGGATTTGGTTCGTGTGATCACTAAAACAATGTGAGGGATATTGTTTTGAGTTGGAGTTCACCTAGATTAATTTAACTATTAATTAGAACTCAGTCTAAACTATTGCAAATATGTTGTAGATCAATGGCGGTCCCTACCATCAATTTTAATGCGTTCCTAGAGAAAGAAAAGTTGAAAAACAATGGAAGCAACTTCGCGGATTGGTTCCGCAATTTGAGGATTGTCCTCACAGCTGGTAATTTGACCTATGTCTTTGGATGCACATTGGGTGACCCACTGCCATCGCTACCGATGAAGTAAAGAATGTTTACCTCGCTCGGAAGACTTAGTACTCCACAGTTCAGTGTGCTATCTTGTATGGTTTAGAATCGGAGCTTCAGAAAAGGTTTGATAATTCAGACCCACATTATATTGTCCATGATCTCAAATTGATCTTTGAGACTCACGCGGCAATTGAGAGTTATGAGGCTTCTGAAAAGTTCTTTAACTGCAAGATGGAAGAGGGCAGCTCCGTCAGTGAGCATGTGCTTAAGATGTCTGGGCACGCAAACAAACTTCAAAGCTTGGGCATAGTGATTCCTAATGCTTTGGGGATTTTATCGTGTCCTCCAATCACTACCACTAAGTTACAAGAACTTTGTGATGAACTAAAATATGCAAAACATGAACAAGCAGTTGCCAGAACTCTTTGCCATGTTGAAATCTGCAGAAGTGGAGATCAAGAAAGAGCACCAAGTGTTGATGGTCAATAAGACCACCAAATTCAAGAAAGGCAAGTCTAAGCAAAAGGGACACTTCAAGAAGGGTGGTAAGAAAGTTACCGCAAGCGAAGAAGACCAAGGATGGACCTAAGCACGTCTTGAGTGCTTTTACTGCAAGGGAGAAGGTCACTGGAAGCGGAATTGCCCAAAGTACTTGGCGGATTTGAAGAACCGCAACATCAAGAAGAAAGGTATATCCGATATACATGTTATTGATGTGTATATCACTAGTACTCGTAGTAGTGCCTGGGTATTTGATACCGGTTTAGTTGCTCACATTTGTAACTCGAAACAGGTGTTGCAGAATAAACGGAAGCTAGCGAAGAACGAGGTGACGATGCGCGTGGGAAACGGATCAAAGGTTGATGTGATCGCGGTCGGCACGCTACCCCTTCATCTACCATCGGGATTAGTTTTATACTTAAATAATTGTTATTTGGTGCCTGCGTTAAGCATGAACATTATATCGGGATCTTGTTTATTGCGAGACGGTTACTTGTTTACGTCCGAGAATAATGGTTGTTTGATTTATATGAGTAATATGTCTTATGCACATGCACCTTTGATAGATGGTCTATTCTTATTGAATCTCGATAGTGGAAATACACATATTAATAACATTGAGGCTAAACGTTTGAAATCGAGCGATAACTCGACCTATATGTGGCACTGTCGTCTGGGTCACATTGGAGTGAAGCGCATGAAGAAACTCCATTCCGATGGACTTCTTGAATCACTTGATTTCGAATCACTTGAAAGATGCAAAGCATGTCTGATGGGTAAAATGACTAAGACTCCATTTTCTGGTATGATGGAGCGAGCTACGGACTTATTGGAAATCATACATACCGATGTGTGTGGTCCAATGAGTGTAGCATCGCGCGGTGGTTATCGTTATGTTCTTACCTTCACGGATGACTTGAGTAGATATGGGTATATCTATTTCATGAAACATAAGTCCGAAACTTTCGAGAAGTTTAAGGAATTTCAAAGTGAGGTAGAGAATCAACGTAACAAGAAGATTAAATTTCTACGATCTGATCGTGGAGGTGAATATCTAAGTTACGAGTTTGGCGAGCATTTGAAGAAATGTGGAATACTTTCACAATTGACACCGCCGGGAACACCATAGCGTAATGGTGTGTCCGAACGTCGTAATCGAACTCTCTTAGATATGGTTCGTTCTATGATGTCACTTACATATTTACCGCTATCATTTTGGGGTTATGCATTAGAAATAGCCGCATTCACTTTAAATAGGGCACCATCTAAATCCGTTGAAACGATACCGTATGAATTATGGTTTGGGAAGAAACCTAAATTGTCGTTCCTTAAAGTTTGGGGATGCGAAGCCTATGTAAAGAAGTTACAGACGGACAAGCTTGAACCCAAAGCGGAAAAATGCGTCTTCATAGGATACCCGAAGGAAACTATTGGGTATAACTTCTATCATAGATCCAAAGGCAAAATCTTCGTTGCTAAGAATGGATCCTTTCTAGAGAAGGAATTTCTCTCGAAAGAAGTGACTGGAAGGAAAGTAGAACTCAACGAGGTTGTCGAACCTTCTCTCGAACTTGCGAGTAGCACAGCACCGGAAGAAGTTCCTGTGGTGCCTGCACCAATAAGAGAGGAAGCTAATGATGATGATCATGAAACTTCGGTTGTAGTTGCTACAGAGCCTCGCAGGTCAACGAGAACTCGTACCACTCCAGATTGGTATGATCCCGTTATGAGTGTCATGTTGGTGGACAACACCTATGACCCTGCGACATATGAGGAAGCGATGATGAGCTCAGATTCCAATAAATGGCAAGAAGCCATGAAATCCGAGATTGGATCCATGTACGAAAACCAAGTATGGACTTTGGTGGACTTACCGGATGGCCAAAAACATCGAGAACAAATGGATTTTCAAGAAGAAAACAGATGCTGATGGTAATGTTACTGTCTATAAAGCTCGACTTGTCGCAAAAGGGTTTCGACAAATTCAAGGAGTTGACTACGATGAGACTTTCGCACCTGTAGCGAAGCTAAAGTCTGTGAGGATTATGTTAGCAATCGTTGCATATTATGATTATGAGATATGGCAGATGGATGTCAAAACAACATTCCTCAATGGAGACATTGATGAAGAGTTGTATGTGATGCAACCCAAAGGTTTTGTCGATCCTAAAGATGCTAACAAGGTATGCAAACTTCAACGGTCCATCTATGGATTGAAGCAAGCATCCTGAAGTTGGAATCAACGTTTTGAGAAGGTAATCAAAAGTTTTGGTTTTATACAAACTTATGGAGAAGCTTGTATTTACAAGAAAGTGAGTGGGAGCTCTGTAGCATTCTTAATACTATATGTAGATGACATATTGTTGATTGGGAATGATGTAGACCTTCTTAATAGTGTCAAGGAATATTTGAATAATAGTTTTTCAATGAAGGATCTTGGCGAAGCAGCTTACATATTAGGCATAAAGATTTATAGAGATAGATCGAGACGCCTAATATCATTGTCACAAAGTACATATTTGGACAAAGTTCTAAAGAGGTTTGGAATGGAAGATAGCAAGAAGGGGTTCTTGCCCATGTTGCTATCGACCTTGAGTAAAACTCAAAGTCCGACAAGCGAGAAGATAGAGAAAGGATGAGTAAGACTCCTATGCCTCGACCATAGGATCTCTAATGTATGTCATGCTATGTACTAGACCCGACATTGCATATCGTTAGTTTAACTAGCAGATATCAAAGTGATCCAGAGTGGATCATTGGACAATGATCAAAAACATCCTTAAGTACTTGAGAAGAACTAAGGATATGGTTCTTTCTTATGGAGGTGATGAACACTCGTTGTTAATGGTTACACCGATGCTAGTTGGAACCGATCCGGATGATTCTAAATCACAACTGGATACATATTTACTTTGAATGGTGCAGCGATTAGTCGGAGGAGTGCAAAGCAAAGCGTTGTGGCGAGATCTTCAAGCGAATCGAATACATGGTGCCGGAGGCTTCACAAGAAGCGGTATGGATGAAAGAGTTCATTACATAGCTGGGTGTGGTTGCTAGTGCGCTGGACCCAATGTCTATCTACTGTGATAACATGGGCGCCATAGACAATGCGCAAGAACCAAGGTCACACAAGAAGCTGAAGCACATCAAGCTACGTTTTCACGCTATTCGAGAACATGTCCAAGATGGGGACATAAAGATTTGCAAAGTACACACAGATCTGAATGTGGCGGATCCGTTGACTAAACCTCTCCCGAGGGCAAAACATGACCAGCACCAAACTGCCATGGGTGTTCGGTATATTACCATGTAATCTAGATTAGATGACTCTAGTGCAAGTGGGAGACTGTTAGAGATATGCCCTATCTTTGTGTTTATGATAAATGTTTACATTCATGCCATAATAGTATTAACAAGGAAACATTAATACTTGTGTGATTTGTAAACTTAAATTCAAGTCCCTAGTAAAGCCTCTATATAATACTAGCTTGTTGGTTAATAAATGATTGTGGTTTCCCTATCATGAACATTGAGATGTTATTAACAACAAGATCATATCGTTAGGAGAATTATATGGTGGACATACACCTATAGATAAGCGTAGCATAAAGATCAAGTCATTTTAATAGTTCAATTGCTATATGCTTTCTGATACATAGTAACCTAATTCCTTCGACCATGAGATCATGCATATCACCTTCACCGGAAGGATGCTTTGATGACATCAAACACCACACCGTAACTGGGTGGCATTGAGTGTTCGGAAAGTATTGGTTGAGACACATGGATCAAGAGTGGGATTTGTCCATCCATATGACGGATAGATATACTCTGGGCCCTCTCGGTGGAATGTCATCCAATTAGCTTGCAAGCATGTGACTGGATCACAAGGGATCACATATCACGGGAACGAGAAAAGAGTACTTATCAGTAACGAGGTTAAACTAGGTATGCAGAGATACCGACGATCATAACCTCGGATAAGTAAACTATCGTGAGACAAAGGGAAATTGGTATCGTATGTAAGTGGTTCATTCGATCACAAAGTAATCGTAGAAATATGTGGGAGCCATATGAATTTCCAGATTCCTCTATTGGTTATTGTTCGGAGAAGTGTCCCGATCATGTCCGCATAATTCACGAACCGTAGGGAGACACACTTAAGGATTCGACGTTGTTTGAGTAGTTATGGAATGATGAGTAAGAGACCGAATGTTGTTCAGAGTCTCGGATGGGATCCGGGATATCACGAGGAGATCCGGAATGGTCCGGAGAATAAGATTCATATAAGGAAAGTCCTGTTTCGGGGTTGGAGAATGGTTCTGGTGTTTTCATCGGGGATGTTCTAGAAGGTTCCGGAATGTCCGGCACTCCGGAGGGGAAGGGTACATGAATGTGTCATATAAAGTTGGAATGATTGCATCATGTACTAGGTGTCATCGCTGAACAAAATAAAGGGTTTAATCAAATCCTAGTTTGAAAAGTCAAATGCCAATTTGAAAAGTCAAACGGCTATTTTGGGAAGTGGAGGGAAGTGGGAAACCGAGTTGGGGAGGAGTTCCTCCTCCACCGCCGGACCACTTGGGATCCGAGTTGGGGAGGGACTCCCCTCCCCTTGGCCGGCGCCTCTCACATATAAAGGGAGGGGCAGGGCTGCCCCTCCTAGCACAAAAACACAACACCTCCACCCGCAAACCCTAGCCCTAAGCCGCCGGCCCTCCTGCAGCCGCCGCCGCCCTAGGGCAAGCCGCCGCCGCCTAGCTAACCCTAGCCGCCGGCCAAGCCTCCTCCTTGGTGTATCTAAACCCTAGATCGCCGAGGAGCTCTCTCATAGTCCACCATACTCGCTCCGGCTTAAGACGAAGCCCTGCGAGATCTCCCCTCTACTTCCGGTACCACGCCGTTGTGCTGTCGGAATCACGAGGAGAGTGCTACAACCTCCGCTGCCTGCTAGAACAAGGGAGAGGAAGGTATTCGTCGAGTACCGAACGTGTGACCGACTGCGGGAGCGCTGCCGGAACGCAGCGCTGGAAGGATCGTCTACGCGATCTTGAGATCGGGAAGAGTACGCCTACATCACCCACGAGAATCCGCTCTCGTTAAACACTTTGGAATCTTCGAGGGTGAGTTATTTCATCGACTCGTTGCTACAATCTAGTAGATAGATCTTGGCTTGTTTGTTTGTATGTGGTAGAAAATTTTGTTTTCCATGCTACGAAACCCTACATACAGCGGGGGATTACTCACTCATGGATGAGGGAAAGATCGATGGTTGATGGAGAGGCGTTGGTGATGACGATGGCGATGATCCTCTCCAAATTCCACATCCTGGCAGGGTGCCAGAACGGAGTTTCTGGATCCGAATCTTGGCTTCTGATGGTGGCGGTGGAGCGGAACTCTTTCTGGAAAAAACGATGAAACCTCCCTCGGTTTTTAGGTCAAGGGGCAACTTATAGGCGTAGAGGGAGCCCGAGGGGGTGCCTGGGGTGCCTGTGGTGGCCGCCCCCTAGGCATGGGTAGGGCCCACCCACGCCTGGCAGGGGTGTGGTCCCCCCAGTCCTCCACTCTGTTTCGTCTTTTGGCTCCGTGGATCTTCTGGTGAAATATAATTTTTGGCATATTTTCTGAGATTTTTCCTGATAGTTGATTTTCTGCACAAAAACTAGACACCAAGTTTCTACTGAAAACAGCATCAGTCCGTGTTAGTTGTATCCAAATCACACAAGTTTAGAGGAGAAACAATAGCAGAAGTGTTCGGGAAAGTAGATACGTTTTGGACGTATCAACTCCCCCAAGCTTAGCTTATTGCTTGTCCTCAAGCAATTCAGTTGAAAACTAAGTGCGACAAAAGAACTTTCACTAACATATTTGCTTCATATGATGTATATATTCTCAGCACAGGAGTAGATGCTTGGACAATTCATAATAAGAAGTATGCAACTAAGTCTACTCAATAGTCATTGCAAGCTATGAAGAGAAACCAACTCAATAATAATAAGTAGCATGAAACATAAACATAAGCAACATTGCGATGCTCATAGTAAGGTATGATAGAGTGGTATCTCGCTTGCCTTTGTTTGTAGAGCACAATATAAATGCCAAGGCACCTCTGAAGTTCAAGTGAAGACTAGAAGTAAAGATATCAGAGATACAAGCATAAAATTCATGACATAAATAATCATGTTTTGAGACAAACATAAGAATGAAAACTATGCTCTCAAGAAGGTGCTCATAGAATAAGTAGTGACTCAACAAGGAAGTGAAAACGGTTTTGAAAAGTTTGAAAGGCTTCCTAATTTTGCAAGGAAGGTACTCATTAGCTTTGAGCTCTCATTGCCCCTATCATAGGAATCTTCATATGGTTAAGGTGAAAGTGAGGTCCAATCTGAGTTATATGCTTGACAGACCATAAACGGGAAATCCCATGTACCTTGAGTACAAGGGCCGCACCGCATGCTACTCAACTTTTATTACATGTAAGTTCTTGCCATTGTAAATACATGCATATCATAGAGAACCGCCAACGGGGTACCCCTTGCACATGATACATGAGATCCCGTGATCAAAATGACAAGGCAAGCAGACAATGAGCATCTCAGCGATCTTTTTATTTACTATGTGCATAGCTTTTTATTGAGGATGCTTCATAGAATGCTCATTATGGTGATGCTGCAAGTTTCCACCATGATTAGGCATGGCTTAGGATAGCGGCCTAGGCGTTTCTCTAACACATATATAGACTCCATGAACTCACAAGCTCCCCTTTTATTTCACACCGTCGACATCCACAAACAAAAGAGCAAAGTATCAATTGGATAGGATATCCAAAAAATGCTGAAAGCGTTCCCCGTGACAGCACGGTTCTGCTGACTCCCAGCATATAATTTGCAAGCATATAAATTTCATGGACAAGTCACAATGGTTCATGATTATTAAGTGCAAGGAATAAAGTGTGCCATCAAGTTCGTGAGAGTTTTACTAACTAACTTTCTCAAAACAGACAAACATTTTATTTGGAAGAAAACAAGGCATATAGAATATGCACTGAAATAGCAAATGATGCTAATAGGTAGGTATGGTGGACAAAGTGGCAATATTGGTTTTGGGGAGTTGGATGCACAAGTGGAGCTCGTACTTAGTGCAAGTGAAGTCTAGCAATAGAGAGGGAGCGACAAACGAGAGAGAGCAACAATTGTCATAATCATTCTTGCAACAAAACAGGACTAATTATGGCATGAAAGTGATACAAGAACTCTGAGGCAAAATAAATCATCGAGGCTTACTGACTATTGTTTAGTAATATGCATGCGTGAGCATGTGCCAAGTTGATCCACATGAAACTTTCAGAGGAGGATACCACAATTTCATACCAAAATATGAATAAAACAATGCAAGCAAACATTCATATGACATGCTACAAACTATTAGCAAGCTAGAGTTAATCATAGACAAGCAAGAACTACTAAGAATTCATCAGTAACATACCCCTTACCATGAACAGGCTAAGCATGCTCACAATGATGAGTATATGTACAAAAGTGAAAACAAATAGAGTTTGTTACCAGCCTCTTACCACTCCTCAAGTTGTCTTAATCTTCATTATTGCCCTTCACTTGCGTGACTTGAATAATAACATGAAACCATAATCCACTGAGGACGGCTGAACCCTGCAAAGAACTCACAAAACCAAAGAAGAACAACAATTTTTTTGGTGTTTTCGATTTTTTAAAGAAAGCAAACAAAGCAAAAACAAACAAAGAAAAGGAAAACCAAACAAGAAGAAAACAAAGCAAGAGAAACAACGAAAATATTTTTGGTATTTTTGTGTTGTAAGAAAGCAGCAACAAAAACCAAAAAGAAAGCGAACAATGGATATACAAAGAACCGACGAACATCACATATAGACGAGTGTGATGTCGGTATACCTCCCCCCAAGCTTAGTCTTTTGGCCTAAGTAGGGCTCAATCCCATGGTGCCCAAGTAGGTGCACCTCCGTAGTATGACTAGGAGTCTCCCTCGTCCTGGTACGAGCTCGAGGACTCCCCTGTGTAGTGTACAACGGGGTCATATGAGGGTGATTCCTCCTGATAGTGTCCATGGAAGCTAAGAGAGTGCAGCTTGTCATCCATATCCTCCTTGGAGCGTGACAAAGGACCCTGAGAAATACTGAACAAAGTGGTTTGGGTAGAGGGATCTCTCTCTCTTCCCCGTCAATAAACATCATTTTATAAATCAAGTTCTCAAGGGTAGAGCTAGTGGTGACAAAGTTATGCGCCTTCATGGCAGCAAGATCAAGCCTCTAAGGAGCCAAAACTGTATCATTCGGATCAACAACAATGTACAAGGCAGTAGCAACACACATAGCAATAATTCCCCCATAAATGGGCCCCTTAGCAGTTAAGCGACGAGCAATGAGAGAACCAAGATTGTACTTAGTATCATTGTGAGCGCAGTGATACGTCGGAAACGTATCTATAATTTTTGATGCTCCATGCTTGTTTAGTATCTACTTTGCTTTTCTTTGTCTACACTTTGAGGTATTTTTATATCTTTCCTGGAACTAACCTATTATCAAGTTGCCACAGTGCCAGTTGCCCGTTTTCTTCTATTTTTGGTTCCAGAAAGGCAGAAAATCAATATTCTCGGAATTGAACGGGACAAAATCCAAAGTCAATAATTTTCTGGTGGGAACAAGAAGTCTAGAGGGGAGACGGAGAAGCGGGCCAGGGTGGCCACACCCCCCTAGGCGCAGCCAGGGTGGGCCCGTGACTAGGCAGGGTGTGGGCCCCCTGGTCGCCTCCTCGGCCTCCCCCTTCGCCTATAAGAAGCCTCCGACCCAAAAACCCTAGGGCATCCAGAAGAAATCCACGAAAACCTCTGTAGCGCTGCCACGATCAAAGGGGAGATTCGGGGCACAAAAAGTCTCTGTTCCGGCACCCTGCCGGGAGGGTAAGTGCCCCCAGAGCCATCTCCATCGATCTCCATCACCATCTCCATCACCGTTGTTGATTCCCATGATGAGGAGGGAGTAGTTCTTCCTCAAGTCTAAGGTCTCTACCGGTAGCTATGTGTCCATCTCTCTCTCTATGCATGATCTTGTTGTGGTCATGAGCTTTGTAATCAAGTAGATCTACCTTGCAACTCAAGTGCTTCATTAGATCTATGCTCTCCCCATGTGTGTGAAAGTGACAGCGTGCACGCCATGGTGGCACTTAGGCTTGAGTCTACATAAATACTCTCTGTGCTTTAATAGATCTATGCTTTTCCCCACGTGTGTGAAAGTGACAGTGTGCATACCGTGTGTGGCACTTTGGCTAGATTGAATATTTGTTATGAGTTATATTTGGAGTTGGATGTCTCTATGAAATTATGGTGTTTGTTGGAACCATCTAGCGCTCAAGGTGACAGTGTGGGGTTATCTAGATTGGGGAAGGCGGACTTTGAGGAGTGTTGTTATAGCCCTACCGATGATTAGAGTGTCCAACCGGAGAGTAGTTAAGAGTAATATCATAAAGAGAATATATTTCTATGAGAGAGTGTTCACTAGTGAAAGTATGATCCCTAGGCCGTGTTTATAAACATTGAAACACCGTTTGCATTTAGATCTGTTGCATGTTTGCCATACGCAAAAAAGCCTCCCCATCTCGCGAAACAGAACGCGAGCGCACCCCCGCACCGCCTCCCCGAGCGAGGCGGCCGGGGGCCTCCCATCCCTGGCACGCTAAGCCCCTCCTCCACCCCAACTCCCCTCCTGCCACCGTCGGAGAACACCGTCGCGCGGTGCTAGCAGCGGGTTTCTTTTTCCCGCATGTGGATTCTCCGCCGGAAGACGATTCCGCGGCGGCACTGGCCGACGCGTCCGGCGTCTGAGATTCTTCACCGGGTGAAAGCAGGCGCGACGGTGCAGCCTCATGGCGGCAGGGCGTCACTGCGTGCTGGCGGCCGGCTGCTCCTGCTCGGCCCGGATCTAGGCCTGTTTGGGCCCATCTGGGTTCGGACGGGCCAGCCATCTCGCGAGGCGGCTGTGCTTCTTGGAGATGGGGTTGCGGCAATGGCAGGTGCTGGATGGTGGTGCTCAGTCGGTCTGCTGCAGCGCGATGACAGGGGCTTTACGGGACTGATCTGGTCCCGTCTGGGCCTATGGCGCCGAACACGAGGGTAGAACGGTGATGTTCTACGTGCTGCAGCATGATGGTGGAGACTTAATGGGCCCAACCTAGGTCCGGCTAGGCCTGCTCGGCCTGGTGTGTCTCTACTATCGTGTCCGGTTGGCACCCGCAGTGGTGGAGGATGTCCTCTAGGTGGTCGTGCTGCTGCTGCTGCCCTCCGGTTCCAATGGCCTAGTGTGCTCCTGTGCCGCGTCCGGTCGGCTACCGCGACAGCGGTGGAGGAAGTTCCCTCCCACGCGGCTGTAGTGTTATCGATCTTGTACCCTACAGTTTCTACTTCCCGTCTTCTAGGCCTCGCATCAGTTCACAGAGAGACGACGATGGTGGCATCAAGACCGTGGTGGCGCATATAGGTGGACGGCATTGATGGGAGGAAGATTAAGAAGCATTTGGGGTAGTGGTATTGTGGGGGTCAGGATAAATCTTTGTCGGTCTTACGACATCTACGGGGCGACGCCTGTGGGTGCCGCCGTCCCTTCTCCACTCACCCCCGCGTACGGGGGAAACCCTAGGACATGTACGGGCAGCAACGTCGTGATCGTCGCATCCCTTCTTTGAAGGTGTTGCTTGTACGTGATGTTTCAGGATCTAGGAGAGTGGTGGGACATCTTCGGTTGGCGTAGCGGTGGCGAGCCATCTTCGTTTCGTTGATCTGTCGTTGTCGGCATTATTTTCTTTTTCTCTCTCTTTTTCATTTGGGCTTGACTGTTTTGTGGCTCCACCGGTTGTATCTGTTGTTTTTCTATATTAATATAGCGGGGCGAAAGCCTATTTCGAGGGTTGCATGTTTTCTTGATTTAGTCTTTACCTCACCGTCAAGATATTTTCTGGCACCGTTACCACTTGTATTTCACTATATCTTCGCCGAACTAGTGCACCTATACACCTAACAAGTGACATGGTTATACCCCACGGGTACACGACATTAGCATACCTGGTCCAGCCCAAGGAAGGCCCACAAGAATATACGCAGCCTGTGGAGATTTTCGGGTGGCCCAAGCCCATGACATCTTCGGATCCTTGGAGAACAAGACTGGAACAGATAGAATATTCAAAGGGGCAAACCCTAAAATTGTAACCGACTCGATCTGTGCCCGAGACCTGCCTAACTATATATAAAGGCTAGGAGGGCACGGCGAGGAGGGCATCCTTTTTTCCACCGTATACACACCTCCATGACATATTGCATCTGCGCACCCCTGTAACCTTCGTTTCGCCGTAATCAAGAACAGACAAGCAGGTGTAGGGTTTTCCCTCCGGGGACCTGAACCTGGGTAAATCTCGTGTCCCCTGGTTGCTTGTCTGTTAACTGTTCTGCGATCTCCATCACCCCCATCTTCTCCAAAACCCAAGCTCATAACAATGGGCATTGACGAGTCAAAACCTCGTCAACAAGTGTATTGGGTGTGTTGGGGACACAAGAGACTTCTTGTATCTTGATTGCAGGATTGCTTGAGAGGGAATACCTTTGACCACTTCCTCTGTGAGTTCGATAAACCTTGGGTAATCCACTTAAGGGAAACTTGCTGCTGTTCTACAAACCTCTGCACTTGAAGGCTCAACAACTGTCTACAAGAATATAAGTGCATAGACATCAAGCTATTTTCTGGCGTCGTTGTCAGGGAGGTAAGGTAAAAGGTACTCACATCCTCCGGTGTGAGTGCTTGAAGTTATTTCCTTTAGATTCTGTAGTTTTGTCTTTTGTTTCTTGTTTTCACTAGTTAGGCTTAATGGAAAACAACAACAAAATTAGAGAGCTTTTTAGTATTTCTCCTAAGTTAGAATTTGAGTGGTTTGAAAAGAAAATTAAAAAACCTACAGAAATTTCTTTGCATGCTAATAGCAATGTTATTAGTATGATTTTTTTGAACACCATTGTTACTAATCGTATGGAAACGTCTAAGCTTGGGGCTAGTTTTTATGAGAAAGATCTTTTTAGTTCCACGGCTTTAGGGAAGAAAATTTTCTCTGATGATACTTTATCTCCCATATGTCGTAATTCTAATGATACTTGTGATATTTTAAATCCACATACTGAAAGTTTCCCTTTCAAAATACCTATTGAAATTGTTGAACGTGTATGAATAACTGCTATTTTGGAGATGGAACTGTCCATCCTAGTGATAATTTACTCTTTATACATGAATTATGCGAGTTGTTCAAGTGTGCAGGTATTTCAATGGACCAAGTTAAGAGGAAGCTATTCCCTTTTCACTTAGGGACAAAGCAAGGGAGTGGTATGAGCTACTAGATGATCCTCATCATTTGGAGTGGAAGGAACTTGAATCTCTCTTTTATTCTAAATTTTATCCTCCTCATGAAATTCATAAAGAAAGGAATTATATTTATAATTTTCATCCTCATGAGGGATAAAGTATTGCCCAAGCTTGGGGGAGAATGAAGTCACTAATTCTCAAATGTCCCATTCATGAGCTCCCCAGTAATGTTGTTATCAATAATTTTTATGCAAGGCTTTCAGGACATTACAAGGACTATCTGGATACCTGTTTAGAGGGATCCTTCACAAGTAAGGAGATCAAGGCTAAGTGGGATCTTCTTGAAGCAATTCAAAGCAATACTGAAGGTTGGGATAATGACAAAGGTAAAAAACCAGGTATAAACTATGAGTATGATTGCATTAAGTCTTTCGCTGAAACTGCTAATTTTCAAGAGCTTAGTGTTAGATATGGTATTGATCCTCAAATTTTTGTTAAATATTATAGAGCCTTTGCTTCCCATATTAATGCTCCTAAAGAAAAGTGGGACATGTATCATGAACCTTTCAAAGACACTTGCATGGAAAATGGAAATGTTATTAATGATTGCAATAAACATGCTCAAACTTTTGAAAGTACTATTTCTTATAAGCATGTTAATTTTTGTGGTATGCATAGACCTTGTGAGAAGAATCAAATAGAATAAGAATATTGTATCACACACTAGAATGAAAAAACCAGAACGTGGTATAAGGCTCTAAATAATCTTGGTAAAAAATTGTGCCCTCTATCCTTTTATTTGTGAACTCTGCTATGAAGTGGGTCATTTCAATTTTCAATGCTCAGGCCATACTAATGACCTTTCTAATCCAATGAGTAATGCAAGCTTGTATTGTGATAAGACGATCACTGATAATCAACATGATGAACTTACATTGTTTTTGGGGTGTGAAGAGTTATCGAGAAAAACTACTTTGGTAAACATAAGTGCTTTTGGTATTAATTGCGTCCTGCATGGGTGTCATATTTATTGTGTTGATAATTTCCACGTGAATACTTACATACCAAATCTTATAAAAGATGATATTTTACCAAAATATGATAGGACTGATATGAGTTTTGTTCTTATTAATGAAAATGAGAAATCCTCCAAAGTTTCTTCTATTGTCTCTAACAATAAACCAGGGTATGTGGAGAAGCTTCCTTTCAAGCCTCTCCCTCCTAAAGAGTAGAAGAATAAGAAGAATAGGAGTAGAAGGAGAGAGGAAACAGTATCTTCCCCTAAGCATGTTGCTCATATCATAGTTTTTGCTGATGAGTCTGAACTAGATGATGTTCCTATGCCTGTTACCTATATTAGTGATCATGATTGGGAAAATCACACTACTTTTGATATTGAAAATCTCTTTGGCACCAATTATGAAAATCATAATAGTAATAATTGTTGTGCTATTAGTGCTATCCATGTTCCTTCCAATGATGATATGTTTCCAAATGAACGCACTTGGGAAGATAGCTATTTTGTTGAATTTGCTCCCACTACAATTAATAAGAATGGCTATTCTTATGTGGAGAGTAATAATCATTTTATGCATGTGGCTCATGATAAGAATGTTTTATGTGATAGTTATATTGTTAATTTTGTTCATGTTTCTACTGAAAGTTATTATGAGAGAGGGAAACATGGTTTTATGCATCTCAAAAATATTAAGTTTCCCCTCTTTATGTTAAAAGTCTTGAAGTTGCACTTGTTTTGCTTTCCTATGCTTGGTGCTTTGTGCTTTCATGACTTGTTTCTTTACAAGATTCCTATGCATAGGAAGTGGGTTAGACTTAAATGTGTTTTGAATTTGCTTCTTGATGCTCTCTTTTACTTTAATTCATATTTCTTATGTGAGCATCTTCTCAAACTATCAAGCCTAACTTAAGGGCATTAAAGAAAAGTACTTGTTGGGAGATAACCCAAGAGTTTTCTTGAGTCTTGAAAGTTATTACTTCAGTAATGACCTCTCCTTATCCTTTTTGTTTGCTTTTTGTGCCAAGAATGACCTCTAATGAGAGGGAAGTAACATTTGGGGAGTTGTTGTCCCGAAACAGATTTCTTTCCTCCACAAAACAAAATCGTGAGGAGTCTCTGTAACTCGAATTGAGCTTAAAATTTACGAATAAATCTCCCGGTATGTTAGATAACTTTAGTTAGTTCAACACTTTTTTATTTGAGCAACACAAGGTCTTCGAAAAAATCGGTTTCTACCTGTTGGTCTGTTTTGACAGATTTCTGCCATTATTTGCATTTGCTTCTTCTTATTGATTCCTTTTTGGGTTCTTTTTGGGAAATTGAGCTTTTTGAAGGAGTTGCTACAGTATCTTGTGTCTTTAGTGAAAGTTTTGCTGTTTTGAAACTAAACACAAAGGTCTATTATCTTTTGAATACACTAATGTTTCTAATGAAGATTGTGTATGAAGGAAAATTTCAGGTGTAGAGAAATAATTATGTAATGAGATGAAGAATGGACAAAAGCTCAAGCTTAGGGATGTCACCCCGGTGTCACCCCAAGAAATATCCAAGAGGTACAAGCATGAAAGCTTGGGGATGCCCAAGGCATCCCCTTCTTCATCAATAAAAATCTCAGGTCTTTCTAGACACTTTGTTTTTATTGTTTCATGCATTGTTGTGTTGTTCTTGGAGCATCTTAGTTTTTGATTTTCGTTTGCTTAGCTTGCTTGAGTAAGTTGGTTGGTTACACCACACTTCTTTTGGAGATAGACATATGATACGTTGGAAACGTATCTATAATTTTTGATGCTCCATGCTTGTTTTGTATCTACTTTGCTTTGCTTATCTACACTTTGAGGTGCTTTTTACATGTTTTCTGGTACTAACCTATTAAAAAGTTGCAACAATTCCAGATGCCTGTTTTCTGTTGTTTTTGGTTTCAGAAAAGTTAGTAAAGAAATATTCTCAGAATTGGACGGGACAAACGTCAAAGTCAATTACTTTTTGTCACATCCCAAAATTTTGCAAATTTTAAAATGTGACAAAACTGAAACAAAATGAAAAACTAAGTCTTGGAAATTCAGAGGGAACAAAAACTTTTTGACTATTTAATATAACTCCTTAAAAAAAACAATTTTGTTTGTGAAGTTGTATGCATATTTTCAAAACCTCAAAATCATGAAGCATGCATGGTTGCATTTTAAAAATAAGAGGAATAACTTTCTTCTCAAAGTTTAAATGACCACTTAATAACATGAGACTTTGGATATATTCTATATTTAAAATATATAAAATAATTCCTAAGTGAGCTAAAAAGATAAAGGGCAAAATTATAAAGCCATACAAATTAGTTTGACTCTATTTGAAGCTCCAAATAAAATTATATGAAGTTTATAAAATATAGGAAGAAAAATAAAGTCAAGTTAAGGCAATGACTAAAACAAAATAAAAGTACTCTTAAACGAGTGATTATGATAAAGAATAAACTTATAAAGCTAAGAAAATTGGTTTGAACCTTTTTGAAGTCCTAAGTCAAAAGATATGGTTTTTATAAGAAAAAAATAGAAAATAATAAAACAAGGCGTACGTACCATGCTAATTTTTTTTTGAATTATACTTTATTAAAAAAAAATTCCAAATACTCTAATTGGAGTAAACTATCAAATTGTATTTTATATAAATTTTCTAAAAAAGGTTTGGTATAAATTTAAAACAAATTGAAGAGACAAATTGAAAATTAAAAAAACAATAAAACAGAAAAAGAAAAGAAGAAAACGTTAAAAAAAAACATCAGCAGCCCAAGACCCAATCAGCCCTCCATCTCTATTTTTCTCTCCCGTTAATTTTTTTATTGGGCCAATTTTGTTTTTAACCAAGGGATATTGCAGCGTGGTTAAATAAAAATAAATATTTTGTTTAGAGTTATTAAAAAAATTAATTTCAAATGTTTTGAAATTAACTTGACATATAAAAGTAAGAGATTAATTTCTCATAGTACTTTTCGTATTGATATTTGAATGTGCTTTTGATTTGTCAATTTACTTCTACTTGGTATTCTTCAAATTTACAGTTTTTGGATTTGTTCTATAATTATGCATGTGCGAGTGCGTGTACGTATGCATGGGCTAGCTGCATGCATTTCTCTTGCTCTCTCTCTCTCTCTTCTCGCCTCTATCCTGGACTCCATCCGATTTCTTTGCTTTTTTTTTCTTTTTCTTCCCACACGCAACAGCAGGTCTTGGCCTTACAACCTAGCTGAATCGATCACTCTTACACACGCATAGAATCCTAGCATAGCATGCAGCTCATCTAAATGCCGTCGTTTCGTTTCGTTTTCCTGAACGCACGCACGAGTTAATTGGTTTGAAACGTCAGCCATCGATGCCATAAACTGCTGCCATTACACGTCTTCCTATTAAGCCTAATACAACGTCCACTGCCTCTTCTTTCCATTCTCTACTATCACAGGAGCCCAAGGCCTCTATCTCAACTCCATCTCAAAAAGAAACTCCGCTAGACCGCCGCTGGATGCCGGCCGCATTCTCGGCAGCTCCGGCGACGAAGAACGAGCTGCTGCGCCTTCAACAACACGGGGAGGTGGAGAGTTGTTTCGTGTATCAGAAGGACGAGGCGAGAATAGCTGACAACACACTCCGCAGCCGTTGCAACTCGGTTCAACGACTTCCTCCGACAATTGTATTGCGCTCGGTGAGCAACATGCTAAATCCTTGCACCCGTCTAATATACATACGTATGCTTTGAAGGGTTTCGCGACATAGTAAATCAAAATTTTCTACGGATGCGAATAGAGGGAAAGCCAAGATCTAATCTAGGAGATGCAATCAACGAGAGAGATTGGATTAGATCTTCACACCCTTGAAGATTCGCACAGCGGAACGTTCGTCGGAACGTGGGTGATGTAGTCGTACTCGCTTCTCCTCCTCGCGATCCGATCCGATCTAGCACCACAAGTGGCGGTGCCTCCGTGAGATGCACACGTGCAACACCTCGACGTCTCCTCCTTCCTCGGACCAGCAAGTATGGTGGAGAGATAGATTGGATCTACAACACGACGGCGTGGTGTATATGGTGGAGAATTTCTGCAGCAGGGCTTCGCCTACAAATAGTCGGGAGGGAGAGAGGAAAGCTAGCAAGGCGGCTAGGGTTTGGAGGAGAGGTGTGGGGGGTTGGTGCGCCCCCACCACACTTTATATAGAGGGGGGGCGCAGCCCTAGCCCCTCCCCCAAGCCCAAAGGATAAGGAGTGGGGGGCATGGACTCTCCCCTCTTCTAGAAACCCTATCTCTAGTTTAAACGATTTAAACTCTCTAGGATTGATTGGGCCCTATGGGGCCTTGTGCCCCTAGCCCAATGCGGCCAGGACACTCCCTCGTAGGCCCATGCCCCCTCCCGGAAGGTGGGGCCACGTTGGTCCCCTTCCGGAAGGTTCTAGAAGCTTCCGGTACAATACCGATTAACCCGGAACAATTCCGAACTCCAAAAACTGCACTGCCTTATATGAATCTTATTCTCCGGACCATTCCGGAACCTCTCGTGATGTCCCGGATCCCATCCGAGACTCAACAAAAATTCATAAACCAATTATCCAATCTATCCTAGCGTCGAGATACGTTATGTGTGACCTGCGGGTTCGAGAATATGCGCATGATCTTCTATAAATAATCAGCGGGTCTGGGCACCCATATTGACTCCCACACATTCATCGATGATCATATCGGATGAACCACGATGTCGATTCAAACAATCCCATATATATATTCCCTCGTCTCGCGATATTTTACTTGCCCGAGATTCGATCGCTTGCATCGTCATACCTAGTTCAATCTCGTTCCACGGCAAGTACTTTACTCGTTCCGTAATCCAATATCACTTTGTGATTAACTCCTTAACCACATGCTTGCAAGCGGTGTTGATATCGACACCGAGTGGGCCCAAGTATATCTCTCGACTTGGGAGGGACAAATTCCATCTCGATACATACAACCCAACAGATACTTTCCGATCACCGAGAGACACCTTTATGATCACCCTCTCATAGGATGACGTTTGATGACCTCAAAGCTTTCTTCCGTACTGTGGAGTTGCATTATCTCATGGTCTAAGGAATACAATATTTGACATAGGAAAAGCTTCGCAAAGATGAACACGATGAAACGATCTAATTGCTTCGCTTAGTTTGGTCATCCATCATATCATTCTCCCAATGATATGATCTCATTATCAATTGACAACTCATGTCTATGGTTAGGAAACCTTAACCATCATTGATCAATGAGCTAGTCCTTAGAGGCGCATTCAGGACACGGTGTTGTTCACAAACCACACAAGTATTAATGTTTCCGCTTAATACAATTCTAGCATGGAATATAAACTTTATCATGAACAAGAATGATAATAATAACATCTTTATTATTGCCTCTAGGGCATAATTCCAACAGTCTCCCACTTGCACTAGAGTCAATAATCTAGTTTACATCTGGCAACAATCTCACACCCATGGCACTGAGGTGTTGATCATGTTTTACACGTGGAAGAGGTTTAGTCAATGGATCTGCGACATTCAGATCCGTATGTACTTTGCTAATCTTCAGATCTCCATCTGCTATATAATCTCGGATTATATGAAACTTGCGGTTGATATGCTTGGTCTTTGGATGATATCTTGGTTCCTTAGCGAGTGCTATGGCGCCATGTTGTCACAATATCTCCAGTGGGTCCAATGCACTTGGAACCATGCCAAGCTCAGTGATGAAGTTTCTGATCCAAACTCCTTCACTTGACGCTTCTGCAGCAGCCATGTATTCCGCTTCCACTGTAGATCCCGCGATCACGCTTTGCTTGTAGCTTCTCCAGCTCACAGCTCCTCCATTCAAAATATAAACGTATCCGTCGAGATTTGGAATCATCCTTGTCGATTGTCAAAACTAGCGTCGACGTAACCTTTACGACAAGTCGTTCATCACCCCATAGACTAAGAACATTTCTTTAGTTCTATTTAGGTACTTTAGGATGTTCTTCACGATGTCGATGTTCCACTCCTGATTACTTTGATATCTCGTCAAACTAAGAGCATTGGACACATCCGGTCTAGTAAATAAAGATGGCATACATGATGGAACCTATGGCCGAGGCATAAGGCACTTTGCTCATAGCTTCCCTATCATTTACCGTAGCTGGACACTGAGCCTTGCTCAATATCTTACCTGACAACATAGGCACTGAACCTTTCTTTGCCTTATCCATTCTGAACCTTTTCAGAACTTTGTCTAGGTATGTACTCTGGCTTAAAGCTATCAAAGGCCTTTGTCTATCTCTATAGATTTTGATGCCCAATATATAAGCAGCTTCACCTAGGTCTTTCATTGAAAAACACTTGTTCAAATAACTCTTCACATCGTTAAGCATGTTGATGTCATTTCCGATAATCAATATGTCATCCACATACAGTACCAGAAATGTCACCGAGCTCCCACTCACTTTCTTGTAGATACAAGCTTCGTAGCAATTTGGAACAAATCCAAAACTCTTGATCACTTGATCAAAACGAAGGTTCCAACTCCGAGATGCTTGCTTCAGTCCATAAATGGAACGCTGAAGTTTGCATACTTTACTAGCATCCTTAGGATCGACAAAACCTTCGGGTTGCATCATATACAACTCTTCATCAATGTTCCCATTGAGGAAAGCAGTCTTGACATCCATCTGCCATATTTCATAATCATGAAACGCAACAATTGCTAATAAAATCCGAAGGGACTTAAACATCGCTACGGAGAGAAAGTCTCATCGTAGTCAACACCTTGAACTTGTCGAAAACCTTTATGACAAGCCGTGCTTTATAGACGGTAACATTACCATCCGCGTCCGCTTTCTTCTTGAATATCCATTTGCACTCAACGGCCTTTCTCGCTAGGAGGATCCACCAAAGTCCATACTTGGTTTTCGCTCATGGATCCCAATTGGATTTCATGGCTTCCACCATTTCTCGAGTGGGCTCATCATCGCTTCCTCATAGTTCGAGGTTCATTGTCTTCTACCAACAAGGTCAAGACAGGGTTGCCGTACCACTCAGGAGGGGCACACGACCTTGTCGACCTGCGACGTTCAGTAGCAGCATCGTCCGAAGCTTCATGATCCTTGTCATTAGCTTCCTCTATTGTTGGTGCAGGCGGCACTGGAACAATTTCAGGTCCTGCGCTACTCTCCAATTCAAGAGAAGGTTCAATAACCTCGTCAATCTCTACTTTCCTCCCACTCACTTCTTTCGAGAGAAACTCCTTCTCAAGAAAGGAACCGTTCTTTGCAACAAACACTTTGCCTTCGGTTCTGTGATAGAAGGTATACCCAATAGTTTCCTTAGGGTATCCTATGAAGACGCATTTCTCCGCTTTGGGTTCGAGCTTGTCCGGCATCAACTTCTTGACGTAAGCTTCGCATCCCCAAACTTTAAGAAACGACAACTTAGGTTTAGCACCAAACCACAGTTCATACGGTGTCGTCTCAACGGATTTAGATGGAGCCCTATTTAAAGTGAATGCAGCGGTTTCTAATGCATAACCCCAAAATGATAACGGCAAATCAGTAAGAGACATCATTGATCGGACCATATCTAATAGGGTTCGATTCCGCTCGTACACACCATTGCTGTGGTGTTCCGGTGGCATGAGTTGTGAAACGATTCCACTTGCTTTAAGATGCGTGAGAAAATCATAACTCAAATATTCACCTCCACGATCGGATCGTAGAAACTTAATCTTCACATTAATGGTTCTCCACTTCATTCTGAAATTCCTTGAACTTTTCAAATGTTTCAGATTTATGTTTCATTAAATAGATATACCCATATCTACTTAAGTCATCGGTAAAAGTGAGGAAATAGCGATATCCACTGCGCATCAAAACACTCATCGGTCCGCATACATCGGTATGTATGATTTCCAACAAGTCCGTTGCTCGCTCCATCATACCGGAGAACGGGGTTTTGATCATCTTGCCCATGAGGCATGGTTCGCATGTGTCAAATGATTCAAAATCAAGAGACTCCAAAAGTCCATCAGAATGGAGTTTCTTCATTCGCTTTACACCAATATGACCTAGACGACAGTGCCACAAATAAGTATTATTATCACTATCTACTTTGCATCTCTTAGCCTCAATGTTATGGATGTGTGTTTCATCCCTTTCGAGATTTAGAAGAAATAAACCATTCACAAGAGGTGCATGGCCATAAAATATGTTACTCATATAAATAGAACAACCATTATTCTCCGATTTAAATGAATAACCGTCTTGCAATAAACACGATCCAGAAATAATGTTCATGCTCAACGCAGGCACATAATAACACTTATTAAGGTTTAAAACTAATCCCGAAGGTAAAACTAAGGAGAGCGCGTGACGCCATCACATCAACTCTTGATCCGTTGCCAACGCGCATCGTCACCTCATCCCTCGCAAGTCGCCGTCTATCCGTAGCTCTGCTTTGAGTTACAAATATTAGCAATCGAACCGTATCAAATACCTGCACTACAACAAGGGCTAGTAAGGAAAACATCAATAACATGTATATCAAATATACCTTTGATGGTGCCATCCTTCTTGTCCGCTAAGTACTTGAGACGATTGCCCAAAGGACCCTTGTCCTTGCAATAGAAGCACTCGAAGTCGGGCTTAGGACCAGACTTGAGCTTCTTCTCAGCAGGGCATTAAACGCCGCCCTTCTTGAAGGGTTTCTTTGCTCCTTACCTTTCTTAAAGGAGGGCTTGTTGACCATCAACACATGATTATCCTTCTTGATGTCCACCTCTGCAGCCTTCACTTTGCGAAGAGCTCGGTGATCGTATCGATGGAACCAACTGATTATGAGTCACTACAAAACTTTTGTAGCTGGGAGGAGTGATTGCGAACCGTCAATCTTGAGCTCCTCCGAATCGTGCATTCCAGTTGCTCAAGGCGTTGAGTGTAGCCCGACATCT
This sequence comes from Avena longiglumis, assembly GCA_030063025.1. NCBI lineage: Eukaryota > Viridiplantae > Streptophyta > Magnoliopsida > Poales > Poaceae > Avena > Avena longiglumis. The sequence continues at coordinate 527,004,884 of CP125976.1, forward strand.
TTATGGCGTGCTCACTAGCGGAACTCCCTTCCTCCATCTTGCAGTTAAAGAACTTCTCGGAGATCTCATATCTCTCAAAACGGGCCTGAGTCTGAAACATGGTTTTCAGCTCCTCGAGAATCTCGAAGGGCCCGGGATACTCTTCAAAACGATTTTGAAGCTCGGGTTCCATAGCAAACAACATGGTGCTCTTAATCACACCATAATCATCTTTGCGCCGATAGATGACTTTCTCACCACCAAGCGCAGTGAGGGTCACCTAACGCTTTCCCAAGGACATAGTCCTTTTGTCCGCCGATGAATGATTCTTAGATTGCGGAACCAATTGGTGAAGTTAGACCCATTGTTTCTAAGCTTTTCCTTCTCGGCAAAAATGTTGAAGTTGAAGTTGGACTTGGCCATGTGATCTCAAGATTTGCAAGTACAATTTAGACTATGTTCATGATAAATAGTTCAATTTAATCAAATTACTAGATGAACTCCCACTAAATTCAACATCCCTCAAGTTGTTTAGTGAACACGATCCAAATTCACCACACCTAATCCGATCATCACGAGAAGAGATGTGGTTTCAATGGTGGACAACAAAGTGTCGATCATATCACTCATATGACTCATGCTTAACCTTTCGGTTCTTGTGTTCCTAGGCCATGTCTGCATACATGCTAGGATCGTCAAGCTAGACCCAAGTATTTACAGTGTGCAAACTGGCTTGCACCCGTTGTATGTGAGCGAGAGTCTATAGCACCCGATCATCACGTGATGCTTGGACACGAACTTTCACAATGGTGCATACTTGGGGAGAACACAGTTTTTATCTTGATCTTTAAGTGAGGAATCATCTTATAATGCTACCGTCGTGATCTAAGCATAATAAGATACATAAAGGGATAAACATCACATGCATATAACTTTATGTGACATGGTATAGCCAATCCTCACGCAATGATCTCCATCTTGTGCGTTCCAAGATGATCTCCATCACTCCACCATGATTGCCTCCACCACGAATAGCAACTACAACTATTGCTAACTACTTAGCGATAAAGTAAAGCTATTACATGGCGTATAAGAAGTTGACTCAGGTCATACACAATTATAAAGACAACCATATGGCTCTGCCCAGATTGTGTACTCATCGACATGCAAGTCGTGAAACATTACAAAACATGATCATCGCATACAATATACACATCACATCTTGGGCCATACCATATCACGAAAACACTCCTGCAAAAACAAGTTAGACCTCTACTTTGTTGTTGCATGTTTTACGTGGCTTATGGGAGTAGATGCTAAGAACGATTCTTACCTACGGAAAGCCACAACGGTGATATTATGGTTGCCAAACTCGGTGTTAATCCCATGACAACTATAGTGAGAGAACCGACATCCACCACCGCATGTGTGGAACAAGCCACACGCCAAGTGCGGAGCTCTCGCTGACGACGTCGCGTAAGGTTGGCCTGGACCGCTTCAATCTCACTATCCCGCGTCATAAGAAGAACACAAACAAGAGGCTTGCAACAGAAAACATCAACGCCCGCAACAACCATGTTATGTTCTACTCGTGAAACACATCTACGCATAGATCTAGCTCGATACCATGAAGGGTTTCGGCATAGTAAATCAAAATTTTCTACGGATGCGAGCAGAGGAAAGCCAAGATCTAATCTAGGAGATGCAATCAACGAGAGAGATTGGATTAGATCTTAATACCCTTGAAGATTCGCAAATGAACGTTCGCCGAACGTGGGTGATGTAGTCGTACTCGCTTCTCCTCCTCGCGATCCGATCCGATCTAGCACCACAAGTGGCGGTGCCTCGTGAGATGCACACGCAGTAGCACCTCGGCGTCTCCTCCTTCCTCGGACCAGCAAGTATGGTGGAGAGATAGATTGTATCTACAACACGACGGCGTGGTGTATATGGTGGAGAATTTCTGCAGCAGGCTTCGCCACAAGCGATCGGGAGGAGAGAGGAAAGCTAGCAAGGCGGCTAGGGTTTGGAGGAGAGGTGTGGGGGTTGGCGCCCACCCCTCTTTATATAGAGGCTGCAGCCCCAGCCCCTCCCCAAGCCCAAAGGATAAGGAGTGGGGGCATGGACTCTCCTCTTCTAGAAACCCTATCTCTAGTTTAAACGATTTAAACTCTCTAGGATCGGCTGGGCCCTATGGGGCCTTGTGCCCTGGCCCAATGTGGCCAGACACTCCCTCATAGGCCCATGCCCCTCCCGGAAGGTGGGGCCACGTTGGTCCCTTCCGAAGGTTCTAGAAGCTTCCTGACAATACCGATTAACCCGGAACAATTCGAACTCCAAAATCAGATCGCCTTATATGAATCTTATTCTCCGGAACCTCTCGTGATTTCCGGATCCAATCCGAGACTCAACAAAAATTCATAAACCAATTATCCAATCTATCCTAGCGTCGAGATACGTTAAGTGTGTGACCTGCGGTTCGAGAATATGCGTACATGATCTTCTATCAATAATCAACAGGGTGCAGGCACCCATATTGACTCCCACACATTCATCGATGATCATATCGGATGAACCACGATGTCGATTCAAACAATCTCATATATATATATATTCTCTTCGTCTCGCGATATTTTACTTGCGAGATTCGATCGGTACCGTCATACCTAGTTCAATCTCGTTCACAAAAGTACTTTACTGCCCGTAATCCGATATCACTTTGTGATTAACTCCTTAACCACATGCTTGCAAGCGGTGTTGATATCGATTCCGAGTGGGCCCAAGTATATCTCTCCGACTTGGGAGGGACAAATTCCATCTCGATACATACAACCCAACAAATACTTTCCGATCACCGAGAGACACCTTTATGATCACCCTCTCATAGGATGACGTTTGATGACCTCAAAGCTTTCTTCCGGTACCGTGAGTTGCATTATCTCATGGTCTAAGGAATACAATATTTGACATAGGAAAAGCTTCAAAGATGAACACGATGAAACGATCTAATTGCTTCGCTTAGTTTGGGTCTGTCCATCATATCATTCTCCCAATGATATGATCTCATTATCAATTGACAACTCATGTCTATGGTTAGGAAACCTTAACCATCATTGATCAATGAGCTAGTCCTTAGAGGAGTACCAGGGACACGGTGTTGTTCACAAACCACACAAGTATTAATGTTTCCGCTTAATACAATTCTAGCATGGAATATAAACTTTATCATGAACAAGAATTATAATAATAACATCTTTATTATTGCCTCTAGGGCATAATTCCAACATGCTTACCTCCTAGACATGATTTCTAGCTATAGCTTTCTAGATGAACGCAGTGCCGATGAACCGAATCCAATGACATGGGCATATTAGACCACCATGAACACGCCTTATGATCTCGAGCCCAACATGAAAAACCATCAAAAGAGCACTAGAAATTCAGAAATGGCGTTTAGTTTTGATACAAAATTATTTTGATACACATACATGTATTCAACTGATCAGGAACAGGTTATTACGTTGCCTGAAGCTACATATCAATTCCTATTTTCGGATTTTTAGACATAAGAACATAGAAACTTGTAAAAATCATATCTTTATTTCTGTATATCCAAATTTAGCAAATAATATGTCTATGGATTCACAAAAACTAGTAGAACACAGTGGAGCCATAATTCGATACTTTTGAGTCTGTTAAAATCACGTTTCATATAGAACCATTTGTGGAGTATTTTGAGTATAAAAATTGTTGTGTAAATTATTTTTAAGTGAATCCTTTTGCAAATGGTTGCATATTGAATCCTCTATACAGTAAGACCAAAATATAATTTTATTCTAGTATAAATAAGACCATGGAAATTATTTAGTGAGAATGGCCTTTCCAACTGTTAGAAAATGTTGCTAATTGCTACAATTGCATAAATGGTTGCATTTGTAATCTTGAAAATATAAAATGTTCATAAATCACTTAATAATGTTTAGAACCTTGTTATAAAAATTTGTACAATAAAAATTGCCATCTTGCATGTTTGCATACTTTGCATGATTTTTGTGTTGCCATAAGTGTTGATCTTGTGTATGTTTTGTCTTGGTTGTTTTGCTTGATAGATTGTGTTGATTGTCAAGTGTGTTATTGCGAAGAGTATACCAACACCACCAACTACTAAGGCAAGTGACACTATCATCCAAGTCCTACTATTTTCATTACACTTAGTGGATTTTGTAACATGCATGATAAGGACTATTATATTTTATGCTATGCTAAATCCTAATAGGATACCCTTATATATCCCTTAGTGGAAATAATGTAGTTGTAGTATGCTTAGCCCTGCTATATAATTGGGATGAGATACATGTTATGATTATAAGAAGAGTTGAAAAGATATATGTTTTATATAATAAAACAAGTACTCAATGAACCACCTGGGTGGACAAGGATACTCAAGTTTTGGACAAGGTGGCAACAAAAGGAACCATGTTTATATGGCCATCTCTTTTTGTATGTGCACTAGAAGAAAACCACCCAGGGACTTAGAGATTGAACATGTTTCTCGTACAGTGGCTTCCGTGTACAGCCACATGCTAAATGGGCTCTGGCTTAGTCAACTACATAGTGGAAGACCCATGCATTGGCATCTTCAGGTTAACTAGAATTGTGTAAGGGAACTTGAAACCCTACATTGGTGCCTGGATGACAAGCTATCATTGTGTATTGGGAGGACTCCTATGGAAAGACTTTGTCACATTCTCAATCTGCCCGACTCCATCTTGGTGAGTACTTATCCAGTGACCCTTGGTGGCATCAAGATGAGATTGTGTCATGTGGGTAAAGTGTACAACTTCTGCAGAAGATCAAAATTCTAAGTACTTAGCCGTGTCCCCGGTTATGGACAATACTGAGCAACTAAGGCCTGAAGCTATGGAAGATCTCGACATTCCAATTTCTCAAAGTAAAACTTGATGGTGACAACAAGGGATTTTGAAGCACTTGGAGTTTTCCAAGAAGTTCAGAAAGATTTGACAAAAGATCAAAACTATTTTGAAAAGATAGGATAAAACTATATTGCTTTCTGCAAATGAGCATAAACCCCACTTAGCCAAATATGCATGTAATGATAGGATCCACTAAATTTTACATAGTAGTGAAACTTGCCAATACAATTCAAATGTATTGACCCTTGTGGCTGCAACTTATTATGTTGCAGGTTTGTTTGATGTTAGTGAAGTTTGTTGAATAGGATTACAAGTCTACAACCAACATGACTGCCTGTGGCACTTTGAAGATGAAGGACCCCATGCTTTATAATTATTCTGCTGCAATGTAATGTGATAGCCAAATGAGCTATGTAAGATGTAATGAAATATTTTATTCCTGGTTATAAAGTTGTATTATGACCTTTGTTTCTTGATATTACATCTTAACTGTGGATGCTAGCTATTGATCCAGGGACTAGCATTGTAAACACAGGGATCTCTACCTTATTCAAGGTTGGGAACTCTACACTTTTCATGGGGAACAAGATGTGCAGAGGAGAGCCGGAGGGGCCAGACCCACCCGGGTTTGGTGGCCCTGGCCGCCTCCCGGCTCGCCCCTTCGCCTATAAGAAGCCCCCGATGCAGAAACCCTGAGTACCCGATCAGAAATCCATGAAACCGTCTGTAGCCGCCGCCACCATCGTCCCTAGATCGGGGGGATCTGAAGTTCTTCCCGGCACCCTGCCAGAGGGGAGATCATCCCGGAGGCCTTCTCTCCGGTATGATGCGTGAGTAATTCCACCTTGGACTATGGGTCCATGTAGTAGCTAGATGGTTGTATCTCCTCCTTTGTGCTTTCATGTATAGATCTTGTGAGCTCCATTCATGATCAAGATCTAATCTATTTGTAATCATGCATGTTGTGTTTGCGGGGATCCAATGGATATTGATATTATTATGTTGGTTTGATTAATGGTTTTGTCTTTATGATTCTATCATGTCTGTGTTGTTTGTGATCTTGCATGCTCTCCGTTGTTAGTAGCTATCTTGGCCAAGTAGTTGCTAGTGACTCCAAGATGGGGTATTTATGCTCGATAGTGGGTTCATGCCTCTAGTTTCCAAGGGAAGTGACAATAATCTCTTTGGTTGTAGATGTGATGTTGCTACTAGGGAGAAAACAACGGTCTCTTGTTCATGGAACATGTAGACTGTTTACCTTACACACTTTACTTAAAGTAGTTGTCTTTTGCTTGCAACTTAATACTGGAGGGGGTTCGCATGATAACCTAAAGGTGGACTTCTAGTCATAGATGCAGTTGGATGGCGGTCTATGTATATTGTTGTATTGCCCAATCAGCCTCATAGGATCTTTCTAACTAGTAATTGCATTGTTATGCCTTGCTCAATTCCTGTAAATTACCCCCCTGTAATTTGTTTACCCTTCATGCCATGTTGTTTATCTAAGGAGAGCACCTCTAGTGAACTATGGACCCTGGTCCAATCTTTAACATTGATACATCTTCCACTGTTACTGGTGCTTGACGGGGAGGAAGAAGTTTGATGGACTTTTAGTTCCCTGGCAACGACGCCATAAATTAGCTTGATGGCGCCCAATACTTGTCGTGGGATGCTTCGTTGTAAACCCCAAGAGCAAGGTATGAAGTAGCACAGCAGCAGGTTTCCCTCAATAAGAAACCGAGGTTATCGAACCAGTAGGAGGAAGCAAAATGTCACACACGTGTTGCTGGCAACATGGAGACCTGCACAACACAAACTCAAGACTTTGCCCCAATGAATCAGTGAGGTTGTCAAGCTCACCGGTTTGCTGTAACAAAGGATTAAACGTATGGTGTGGAAGGTAATGGTTTGCAGCAAGTAAACAAGTAACAGTGGAAGATATATCAATGGTAAAGATTGGACCGGGGTCCATAGTTCACTAGAGGTGCTCTCCTTAGATAAACAACATGGCATGAAGGGTAAACAAATTACAGCGGGGCAATTGACAGGAACTAAGCAAGTCATAACAATGCAATTACTAGCTAGAAAGATCCTATGAAGTTGATTGGGCAATACAACAATATACATAGACCGTAATCCAACTGCATCTATGACTAGAAGTCCACCTTAAGGTTATCATCCGAACCCCCTCCAGTATTAAGTTGCAAGCAACAGACAACTGCTTTAAGCAAAGTGTGTAAGGTAAACAGTCCACATGTTCCATGAACAAGAGACCGTTGTTTTCTCCCTAGTAGCAACAACACATCTACAATCAAGATATTTCACTACTCCTTGGAAACTAGAGGCATGAACCCACTATCGAGCATAAATACTCCCTCTTGGAGTCACTAGCAACTACTTGGCCAAGATAACCACTAACAACGGAGAGCATACAAGATCACAAACAACACAGACATGATAGAATCATAAAGATAGAACCATTATAATCTCAATATCCATCGGATCCGCATAAACACAACATGCATGATTACAAATAGATTAGATCTTGATCATGAACGGAGCTCACAAGATCCATACATGAAAGCACAAAGGAGGAGATGCAACCATCTAGCTACTACATGGACCCATAGTCCAAGGTGGAACTACTCACGAATCATACCGGTGAGAAGGCCTTCGGGATGATCTCCCCTCCGGGCGGGAGAAAGAGAGCACTTCCCCCCCTGGGGGGATGGGGGGGCGGCGGGCGGGCACTTTTGGATTTGATTTAATCGGTACGTTTTTTACGGCGGGGGGCTTATAGGCGAAGGGGCGAGTCCTAGAGGCGACCATGGCCGCCAAACCCTAGCCAGGCGCGGGCCCACCTGCCCCCGCGCCTGGGGTGGGTCTGTCCAGCCCCTCCGGCTCTCCTCTGGACTTCTTGTTCCCCACTGGAAGTTATTGACTTTGTCCTTTGTCCCGTCCAATTCCGAGAATATTTCTTTACTAAATTTTCTGAAACCAAAAACAGCAAAAAAAAACAGGCATCTGGCACTGTTGCAACTTGTTAATAGGTTAGTACCAGAAAACATGTAAAAAGCACCTCAAAGTGTAGACAAGTAAAGCAAAGTAGATACTAAACAAGCATGGAGCATCAGAAATTATAGATACATTTCCAACGTATTAGTTACCTATTTACTTGCTGCAAACCACCATTACCTTCCACACCATACGTTTAATCCTTTGTTACAGCAAACCGGTGAGCTTGACAACCTCCCTGATTCATTGGGGCAAAGTCTTGAGTTTGTGTTGTGCAGGTCTCCGCGTTGCTTGCAACACGTGTATGACGTTTCCTTCCTCCTACTGGTTCGATAACCTCGGTTTCTTACTGAGGGAAACTTGCTGCTGTGTTGCTTCATACCTTGCTCTTGGGGTTTCCAACAAAGCGTCCCACGACAAGTATTGGGCGCCATCAAGCTATTTTCTGGCGTCGTTCCCGGGGAGGAAAGACTTTTTATGCAGGTTTGAACTTCTCCTCAAGGAACCTGCTGGATTCAGCTGCTGGAGGTACTTTTTTGGGACTCACCTTGGGAGCCGCAACAAGTCGCATTGATAATATGATGGTTAACTACTCTGAATGGCATGCTGAGAGAGCTCCACATGGTAAGAAGGTAAATTCTGTTGAGGAAACTTCCTCTTTGAGTGAAAGGATTGATGTTATTATGGCTATGCTTGTTAATGGGAAATCTCCTCTAGATCCTAATAGTTTTCCCTTAGCCTCTTTGGTTGCTCAAGAATATCAAGTTGATGTGAACTTCATTAGAAACAACAATTTCAACAACAATGCCTATAGGAATAATTTTGGTAGCAACAACAATTATAGGCCTTATCCTCCTAATAATAGCAACTCCTATGGAAGCTCTTACAATAATGCTAGAAGTGCCCCCTCTGAACTCGAAGTCATGCTTAAAGACTTTATTAGTAAACAAAACACTTTCAATAAGACTATAGAGGAAAAGATTTTAACTGTTGAGAAAAATATGTCCTCTTTGTCTGAAGCTCAAACTTCCTTGGTTAATAAAATGGCTGCTAAACCTGAAACTATGAAGAACACCTTTGCTACTGCTTATGCCATACAAGTTACTATTGCTGAAAATGTTAGGCTGTTAGCTCAACTTCATGCTAGGTGGGAAAGGGAAGCTGAAATTGATAGAAACAATAGTGTGTGCACTATCACCACTAAACCACAAGTAGCCCCCATTCCTCCTCCTACTATGCCTACCACTAGTGATGCTAAGTTTGACTTTGATATTGATGGTTGCAATATTTCTGAAGTTATTATGTTTCTGCAAAAGCTTGCTAGAAGTCCTGATGCTAGTGATATGCATGTTGCCTTTACCAAACACATTACAAATGCTCTTGTTAATATTAAGGAAGAGAAGCTAAAACACAAAGGTTCTATTCCTAGGAAAGTAGAAGATAGTTGGGAACCCAATATTAATATGCAAGTGAATGACTTTGATCTCAAAGCTTCATGTGATCTTGGTTCTAGTGTCTCTATTATGCCTAGGAAGATTTATGAAATGCTTGATTTGCCACCATTAGAAGATTGTTATTTGGATGTCCCACTCAATGATAATGCTAAGAAGAAACTCATGGGGAGTATTAATGATTTTCTCATTATGGTTAACAATGCTTATGTACCTGTTGATTTCTATGTTTTGGATGTTGAATACAATGTTTCTCGTCATATTACTTTAGGAAGACATTTTCTTAGAACAGTTGGTGCCATCATTGATATGAAAGAAGGCACCATTAAATTCATTTTCCATTCAATAAAGGTATTGAACACTTCCCTATAAGAAGAGATAAGTTGACTTTTGCTCCTCCTTTGAAAGCAAGGTTTGATGTTAATGCTTCCTCATTTGAAAATACTTGATTCTTCTTCCTTCTTGTGCCTAACTTAAAGACGTTAAATAAAAGTACTTGTTGGGAGATAACCCAAGAGTTTCCTTGAGTCTTGGAAGTTATTACTTCTGTAATAACCTCTCCTTATCCTTTTTATTTGCTTTTTGTGCCAAGAATGACCTCTAATGAGAGGTAAGTAAGATTTGGGGAGTTGCTGTCCCAAAACAGATTTATTTCCTCCACCAAAAAAATAGTTAGGAGTCTCTGTAACTCGGATTTAGCTCAAACTTTACCAATAAATCCCCCAGTATGTTAGCTAACTTTCGTTAGTTCAACACTTTTTGATTTGAGCAACAGAAGATATTCGAAAAAATCGGTTTCTACCTGCTGGTATGTTTTGACAGATTTCTGCCATTATTTGCATTTGCTTCTTATTGATTCCTTTTTGAGTTCTCTTTAGGTGAATTGAGATTTTTGAAGGAGTTACTACAGTAGCTTGTGTTTTTAGTGAAAACCCTTGCTGTTCCAAAGCTTTGACAGAGGTCTAATATATTTTGAATACACTAACGTTGCTAATGAAGATTGTGTGAAAGTTTTGTATGAAGTAAAAATTTCAGGTATAGAGAGAGAATGATGCAATGAGATGAAGAATGGAAAAAAGCTCAAGCTTGGGGATGTCACCATGGTGTCACACCAAGAAATATCCAAGAGGTGCAAGGGTCAAAGCTTGGGAATGCCCAAGGCATCCCCTTCTTCATCAATAAAAAGCCCATGTCTGTCTAGACACTTCATTTTTATTGTTTCATGCACAGTTGTGTTGTTCTTGCAGCGTCTTAGTTTTTGTTTGCTTTGCTTAGGTTCTTTAGTTTGCTTGAATAAAATAGTTTGGACCCCCGCTCTTGCTGTGTTGTTTTGCAAATAAGTTTGCTTGGTGTTGGAAAGGAGTAGTAAGTTCTTGCTTGAAGTGCAAGAGGAGCTTCAATTGACTGTGACTTAGAATTTAGCATGACATGCTAGCTGTTTTTTTGACTTTATGCTTAGTAATTATTGCTATAGCATGTCCTGTTCCAAACAATTGGGATTGCTTAGTGTGCCTTGAAGAAATTATGCGTTTTTTAGCATGCAAAAGCATAGTATTGTGGTATTCTCCTTTGATGCTTTGCTTGGGTGTAACATCCCTAAAATCATGTTTTCAAAGTTTGCATATCACCCATTCATTCATAATCATTTAGGGATCATTTTCAAAGTCATTACAAAAACAGAAGCATTTGAATGCTTATTATTTTATGTAAACAAAGCATTTATCCAATGCTACTCTCTAATGAGAGATTATTTGTTTTAAACCAAGATTGTTTGTTCATGAGTTGGTTTGGTTGTGTTCCAAGGATTGGACAAAAATTTGAAAACAAAGTATGGTTTTAAAACCATTTTCTTATCTTTATTAAATCTTGTGTAAAGGCACTGTTTTATTTTTAAAAACTCCAAAGGAACCAAGCAAGTTTAATGAAACAACATGGTTTTATACTCAAAAATGTGTAGGTTTCACTTTACAAAAAATCCATAAAGAATTTGAAATCAATCACATTTGAATTCATTTGGAAAATGATTCCTGAAAATCAAAATCGAAAAAGAAAAGGTTAAAGAATCAGAACTGGGCCAGGCGCCACCCATTCGGCCCAGTAGACAAAACAGCCCACCCGGGGTTTTCCCTTCTCCCTCTGTTTCTCACCGCAACCGAGCGCACCCACTCGCTGACAACCCGACCCCACATGCCCCGTCATCGTCGTCCCCAAACCCCGCCCACGACCTGGCCTCGTCATTTCCTCCCTCTCCTTCACTGCCGCGTTTAAATCTGGTTAATTGCCGTTGATTACGTGCGTGATTCTCGCCTCCGCTCCGGCTACTTAATACCCTCCCCCTCGCGGCCATTTCCCCCAACATAGCTAGCCAGAAGCGCCGCCAGGATCCGCAAATTCTCGCTTGCACCGCCGCTGTCCCGACGAACTCCGGCGACTGAATTCGGTGAGCTCCGAGCGCCCCTCGCCTCCTGCTTGACCCTGTCGAGTTCGCCATGCCTCTGTGCTTCTCCTAATGCTTTTGGTTTGCTCGCGCATGACCCAGGTCGCCGTCCCCGACCACCTCATCAAACGACAGAACCGCCGACCAACTCCGGTGAACGATTTAGGTAATATCAGACCGCCCCTTGCTTTCTCTCTGGCCCTATCTTGATCACCAGATTGTTGTGCACACCCTGACGCCTTTGGTTTGTGTTAGGGAGGTCCACATCGTCGGCAACATCGCCGTCTGCAGGAACCCGACGTCGCCCGCAACTCCGACGAGCCCTAGTGACCTCCATAGTGCGCCCCCGTCCATGCCAGCAAGTAGTTGAGCATCAGCGCGACCTTGAGAGTTCGATAAGCCCCTCCGCTGACCCCAGACTCCTCCGTAGCCGCCGGAGCATCACTGACAGAGCGTCGTCGCCGCGCCACCGTCGCTAGCGGCGCCCATCCATGGTCGCATGCTTAGAAACCGTAGGATCTAGATCCAGCGCTTAGGATTAGATCTGTAGCGAAGCGGTATGCGTTGATCTGGACCGTGCGCAGTTAGTTAGATCCAACGGTGTATGAGCGTGATCCGGTGTGAAGCGGTACCGTCCAATCAGGACACGCCGCGTGGCCTGTTCTTTGTTTTAAAAATCCGAATTAGATCTATTAGTGATTCAAACTTGCAAAATTCATAACTTTTGATCCACACGTTCAAATTTTACAAAATTTATATCATTGGATTCAGGAGAAAGAATGCTATATGTTTATGTAATGTGTTTCATGTTTTGCTTCTGTAAAATTGGTTATTATTGTAGAGACATTTATAGGCTTATTTTGAGTATAGAAATGATTTGAAAAATGATTTAAAGATCAAATAAAGTTTGTTTAGTGTGTCTTGGCCTTGTTTATGTTTTAGTATTGTATACTTGTCTTGTTTGGTCTAGAAAAATCATCACATGGCATTTGTATGCATTCATATATTTTTGCTTGTATATTTTTGATATGTGAATTTCGTGCCATTATTTTATGTGTAGATTTTGGTGCTAATAGTGCTTGTGGTTGTGAAGATTGTTGCTACTCCCCAAACTACCAAGGCAAGTGGTGCTTCATGTTTTTATCCCTATAATTTCACCTATGCATTAGAAATATTTTGTATAGGATTTGCATGATTATTTTGCTAAGTATCTATATGCTATGCTTGGGAAATCCTAGTAGTTGTAGAAATGTTAGAATTTCCTCTCAGTTATGATACTTTCCATTTCCATGCTTAGCCTAGCTAGTAGCAACCAAGGGTGGTTTATGTATATTCATGCTATGGAAAATATTTCTAAGTCTTTGAGTTATGTTTTGCTTAATAAAACAACTAAGTGAATGAAACACCTGGGTGGATTGGAAAGGATGGTTTGTGTTGAGTGGTTACACAAGGCCCATTTCTATGGTTTACCTTGTGTATCACACTTGTGGAAATCCACCCAGGAACAAAGGGATTTGAGATGCCAAATGTTAAGAAGCTTCTAGTGCAGCCACATGGCATTATGAGCTCTGCCTGGATAGTATAGGTTGCAATAACTTAGCCATTTGGACAGTTGGTGGTAGTAGGATGATAGGTTGGAACGCGTCCATTTGGTCTAAGGGGAGGCTTCTGAAAGGTCCTGTCTTGGTGAAAATCAAGTCTTGTGGGGAAAGTGCACAACCTCTGCAGATGGAAGAATCTAAGTACTTAGCCATGTCCCTGGTATTGGACAACTTGAGCATCAAGACATGGAAGCTATCAAGAATCTCCTCATCTCAATTTTCTAAGTTAAAACTTGTGGTTGAACAAGGGTGAAGGTTCACCAATTTCTATTGGTGGTTCCTTCGGAAAGTTTTGTCAAAGAAAAACTTAGTGTTTTCAACTGATAGGTAAAACCTATTTTGAGCAAAGAAAGCCTAAGCTACACTTAACCATATTCATGTAGTAACTAGATGTTAATATTCTACTAAGGTTACTCTGATGATGATTAGGGGTTATGAGTCTACACTCAACATGCTTACCTGTGGCACATGAAGATGAAGACTTATTTATATTGTTAAATTTGAACTCTTGTATTAGGCCTCTGGCCATGGAGTTGTAAAAGACTATGTTGTCTTTGGAATGACATGTAATAATGACCTTTGTTTCTGTGTACTTCATCTTAAACTGTGGATGCTAGAATTGATCCAGGGACTAGCATTGCAATCACAGGGATCTTTACCTTTATAAAGGTGGGATCTTACATTGGGTTGACTTGGCACATTCTCACACCATGTTATGACTCTCACAAGTCACCATTAGCCTCTATGATTATTTAGTCCTTGACTTGTAGTACCACTCTTTGCTTTGATTAGTTTCCTTTGTTGCATTGCATGATTTTGGCCATTATTGATCACTTAGTTGGTTGCTCCCAGTCTTTTTCTAGCCTTCGCTTGTATGAGTAAGTTCTACTCATGCTTCCAACTCAGAAGAAACCAAGTTATTCCAAAGTGTCCACTATAAACTCCTATGCATGGTGTGTTACACCATTCCAAGTATATTCTTGTTTTCAACTATCTTCCAATTAAAAACTATTTTGTTATGTGAAAACTTAGTGATTAAAGCCCTCACAAACTTGATGGCACACTTTATTCTTTGCCCCTAATAAACTTGAACCATTGTGACAACTTTGTTGTATATGCTTGCACTTATAAGTTGGAATTAGCAGAATCGTGCTGTCACGGGGAATGTTTTCAACATTGCACTTGTAGCTTGTTTTACTCAGTTGATATCATGTTCTTTTGTCTATGGATGTCACCAGTGTGAAATAAAGAGGGGACTTGTAAGTCCATGGAGTTTGTATTCTGTGTTAGAGAAACGCCTGGGCCGCTAGCCTAAGCCATGCCTAATCATGGTGAAAACTTGCAGCATCACCATAATGATCTATCTATGAAGCATCCTCAATAAAAAAACTATGCATATGGTAAGTAAAAAGATTGTTGAGATGCTCACTGTCTGCTTGCCTTGTCATTTTGGTTATGGGAAATCTCTTGTACCATGTGTAAGGGGTACCCCGTTGGCGGTTCTCAATGATATGCAAATACTTACAGTGACAAGAACTTACCTGGACCCAAAGTTGAGTATGCATGAGGTGTGGCCCTCGTATTAAAGGGGCATGATATTGTCAACTTATACTTCGTCAAGCATATACTCCAGCTTTGCCACTTTAACCTTAAGCAATTCAAGGTGCTTATGATAGGGGCAATGAGGGCTAAAAGATAACAAGTACCATAATTTTTGTAAGCTCTTTTTGAAACTTGTAATCCCTTCTTCCTTTATAAAAAAGGCCTTTCTTCCACCATTATTGAGTCTCCACCTTCTACCTTTAGGCACCATTAAGAGAGCATAGTTGTCATTCTGTGTGCAATGTTCCAAAGCTTATTAATTGATGCATATTGTGTTATTACTTGATCTTGTGCTACTTGTTTCTAGTCACCCTTGTGAACTTTGCAGGTGTTCTATGCATTATATTGCTACTCTATGAGGGACAAGCTGATTGCCACTATGCTATGTTTTCTGCATGTGAAACAAACGTTTTACAATACATGTTATTCATGATATTTGTTTGTAGCTTGTCATGTTGCATGCATAGTTACTATGTCCTATTGTTAGAACTCCATCTTTCATGCACATGTTTAGAGTTCTTTGATCCCAGATTTCAATGCTTGCAAATGGTTGGATCTTTATTGTGAGGGTGCATGTCACCTCAAAAATTATTTTGTTTATCACTTACCTACTCAAGGACGAGCAGGAGTTAAGCTTGGGGATGTTGATACGTTGGAAACGTATCTATAATTTTTGATGCTCCATGCTTTTTTGTATCTACTTTGCTTTGCTTGTCTACACTTTGATGTGCTTTTTACATGTTTTCTGGTACTAACCTATTAACAAGTTGCAACAGTGTCAAATGCCTGTTTTCTGCTGTTTTGGTTTCAGAAAAGTTAGTAAAGAAATATTCTCGGAATTGGACGGGACAAATGTCAAAGTCAATAACTTTCCGTGGGGAACAAGAAGTCCAGAGGAGAGACGGAGGGGCCAGCCAAGGGGGGCAGACCCACCCCAGGTGCGGGGGCATGTGGGCCCGCACCTGGCTAGGGTTTGGTAGCCTTGGCCGCCTCCCGGTCTCGCCCCTTCGCCTATAAGAAGCCCCCGATGCAGAAACCCTGAGTACCCAATCAGAAATCCATGAAACCGTCTATAGCCACCGCCACCATCGTCCCTAGATCCGGGAGGATCTGAAGTTCTTCCGGGCACCCTGCCAGAGGGGAGATCATCCCGGAGGCCTTCTCTCCGGTATGATGCGTGAGTAATTCCACCTTGGACTATGGGTCCATGTAGTAGCTAGATGGTTGTATCTCCTCCTTTGTGCTTTCATGTATAGATCTTGTGAGCTCCATTCATGATCAAGATCTAATCTATTTGTAATCATGCATGTTGTGTTTGCGGGGATTCGATGGATATTGAGATTATTGTGTTGGTTTGATTAATGGTTTTTTCTTTATGATTCTATCATGTCTGTGTTGTTTGTGATCTTGCATGCTCTCCGTTGTTAGTAGCTATCTTGGCCAAGTAGTTTCTAGTGACTCCAAGATGGGGTATTTATGCTCGATAGTGGGTTCATGCCTCTAGTTTCCAAGGGAAGTGACAATAATCTCTTTGGTTGTAGATGTGTTGTTGCTACTAGGGAGAAAACAACGGTCTCTTGTTCATGGAACATGTGGACTGTTTACCTTACACACTTTACTTAAAGCAGTTGTCTGTGCTTGCAACTTAATACTGGAGGGGGTTCGGATGATAACCTGAAGGTGGACTTCTAGTCATAGATGCAGTTGGATGGTGGTCTATGTATATAGTTGTATTGCCCAATCAGCCTCATAGGATCTTTTTGACTAGTAATTGCATTGTTATGCCTTGCTCAGTTCCTGTCAATTGTCCCGCTGTAATTTGTTTACCCTTCATGCCATGTTGTTTATCTAAGGAGAGAACCTCTAGTGAACTATGGACCCCGGTCCAATCTTTACCATTGATACATCTTCCATGGTTACCTATTTACTTGCTGCAAACCACCATTACCTTCCACACCATATGTTTAATCCTTTGTTACACCAAACCGGTGAGCTTGACAACCTCACTGATTCTTTGGGGCAAAGTCTTGAGTTTGTGTTGTGCAGGTCTTCGCGTTGCTTGCAACACATGTGTGAAGTTTCCTTCCTCCTACTAGTTCGATAACCTTGGTTTCTTACTGAGGGAAACTTGTTGTTGTGCTGCCTCATACCTTGCTCTTCGGGTTTCCAACGAAGCGTCCCACGACAAGTACTGGGTGCCATCAACATACTCTGTTTGCATTGCCTAGAACACTCTAATTTTGACACTTATTATTTTGTGAGTGTTCACTTTTGCTAGCACTGCGTTCAGCCTTAGTTTTCTTGTGCTTTCAGCTTAGAACTTTTTAGTTCTTCTTTGTGGATTTGTGAAACAATCTCACTGGTCTTTATTGATTTTTATCTTTGTGAGTAGTCTCAAATAAGTTGATTGGTGTTGGAAAAGAGTAGGAAGCTTCATGCTTTAGTGGTACAAAAGGGAGCTTGTTTTGACTGTGACTTAGACTTTAGCATGACATGCTAGGTGTTGCTTTGACCTTATGCTTAGTGATTATTGTTGTAGCATGACCTGTTCCAAACAATTGGGATTTCTTAGTGTGCCTTGAAGAAATTATGCGTTGTTTTAGCATGCAAAAGCATAGTATTGTGGTATTCTCCTTTGATGCTTTGTTTGGGTTGACTTGGCACATGCTTACACCATGTTGTGACTATGAAAAAGTCACCATAGCCTCTATGATCATTTAGTCCTTGACTTGTAGTACCACTCTTTGCTTTGATTAGTAATGCTTTGTTGCACTGCATGATTATGGCCATTATTGCTCTCTTAGCTGGTTGCTTGTCTCTATGAAATTATGATCCCTAGGCCTAGTGCCTAGGCTATGGGGATGGTAGGGATTGGATGAGTTCTATCATGTAATCGAATAAGATTGTTAGGGCATAGTGCCTAGTATCTCTATTAGTGCTATTTGACTTTGTTGCAACTTGTTGTGCTTAATGCTTGTCACTAGGGCCCGAGTGCCATGATCTTAGATCTGAACTTATTATTGAATCATTATGATAGTATTGTTTGTGATATTATCTGCAAGTTGTGTACACATATCATTGTCCGGATCCAAAGGCCCCGAAGTGATAGAAATTGGGACAAATGCTCTATTAAAAGGTTCCCTAGAGGCCCCGCTTCCACGGGCTGGCTGGACAGAAGATGTTGTGCAAGTTCTCATTGCGAGCACGTATGACTATATATGGAGCACATGCCTATGATTGTTTAGTACTTGGATGCTTATCCTTATTTATCTGCAATGCCCTAGATCTTGAAGTTACATGTTTAGACTCGTCCATGCAACGCCCGTCCATCCATCCTTATGCCTACCGCGCTCGTATCCTACTGTTTACTATTACTGTTACTATTGCTCCTGTTTCACTACTGATGTTGCTTTGCTATTGCTACTACAAACTATTGCTACTGATAAACTTTTGTGAGCAAGAACTATTTCCAGGTGCAGATGAATTGACAACTCAGTTGTTAAGGCTTGCAAGTATTCTTTGGCTCCCCTTGTGTCGAATCAATAAATTGGGTAATACTACCCATGAAGACTGTTGCAATCCCGTATACTTGTGGGTCATCAAGATTATTTTCTGGCACCGTTGTCGGGGAGCATAGCTTTATTTGTAAGTTTACTTGGATCTATTATTGTTCACTGCTACTCCTTTCATCATGAGTAAGTCTCGTGATGGAAAGTTTCCTATTTTAGCATCCACTACAAGAAGAGGTACAGTCCTAAACACCTCTGTTGCTCTTGATTCGCCGTCTGTTATAAGTAAGCTTGTTACACCACCACCACATATTCATGCTACACACACTGCTACTACTACTGAGTCTGAAACTGATTTTGATGCTCATGATGTTACTTCTACTGTGCTTGATGCGAGTGGTTCATTAGGTCATTTCCTAGATGCTACTATGGCTGGTCTAGGAAATACTGAAACTCCTAGTGAAGACACTGCTACACCTGTTAGCTCACCTGAGTCTAGAGAGAGTTATGATATTAATGATGGTTACATTGAGTTCACTGATGAATTTGTTGAAGAGTGTCGAAACACACATGGTGCTAGTGCTATTAAGAGTCTCCTTGCTAGACATACCATTATTCCTAATTGTCCTTTGATCCTAAGTTTGCCACATCTCCCATAGATATTAAAGATAAAGATTATGATTTCTCTCTTGATTTATCCTATTTAGACATTGTTGAGAAAGAACCTTTTGTGGGACTGGAAATGAGAGTGATGTGGCTCATATGAATGAGCTTTCTACTATGAGTGCTTTATTCTTTGATGATTTTAAGATGCGCAAGTACTTTGTTACAAAGATATTCCCTTTTTCACTAAAAGGAGAAGCTAGGGCTTAGTTTAATAGATTACCTCCTGGTTCCATTGATAGCCCTGATTGCTTGATTGATTCTTTCTTCTAGAAATATTTTCCTCCCAGTGCTATACGTGTTGCTTTGTAGAGACTTTTTTATTTTAAACAGGGAGAAGAAGAGAAATTGCCTGAGTCATGGACAAGGTTCTGTGCCTTGATTCATGCACATCCTGGATGTCCATTGCCTAAGAATGATCTTCTTGATATTTATTATAATGGACTAACTGATGATTTTAGGACATACCTAGATAGCTTTGCTGATTGTGTTTTCATGAAAAGAACTCCAACAGATGCTGAAGAATTAATGGCTAATATAAGCAAGAATTATGAAGATTGGACTTCAACTAAGCTAAATACACCTGAGCCTATCACTCCTATACCAGTTGTGCCTGAACCAGATCCAAAACCAACACCAAAGAAGAGGGGAGTTATTGCATTAAATGATGAAGTGGTGAAGGAAGCTAAGAAATGTATAAAGGAGAAAGGTATTAGAGCTGAAGATGTGAAGAATCTACCTCCTATATAATAATTATGTAAGCCAATTCCTCACTCATCTACTATTGAGGTACACTCTCTCCAACACTTTTATGAAGATGATATTCCTTATGGTAAGCCTCATGATCAATGTTTAGAGGAACTTGACATTTTATTGTTAAATAAGGTAATTTTAATAAACAAGTTCAGAATCATTTATTGGAAAAATCTATATCTATCAATGAGTTGAAAGATATTGTGGAAAGGACTTCTAATGATATTAAAATGCTTTGTAAACACTTTCAAATGGTTCAAACCCAACTTTATCAACTTGCTAAGGTACAGAGATATGTTAGTTAATGCCTCATGAGATAAACATGCTTATGGAATTAGAACTAGGAGTGGTATAGCTACTCAAGATCCTTTATATCCTAAAGGACACCCTAAAAGAATTGAGCAGGATTCTCAACAAGGTGAAAGTAGTGGTAGTCCTCGTAAGAGAAAGAAAAAGATACACAAGATAGTTGAGGAACCACTTGAACCTACTGTAGATCCTAATAGTATATCTGTCTCTAATGCTGAAACCGAGAGTGGTAATGGTAATAATGATGCTCCTGATAAGGAGGAAGGTGAGGAAGAACCTGATAAGCACACCAAGAACACTAGGTACTCTAAGGAAGATTTTATTGCTAAGAAACATGGTAGTGAGAGAGAACCTTGGGTGTAGAAACCTATGCCTTTTCCAGGTAAGAAACACAAGTCAAAGGAGGAAGAACACTACAACAAGTTTTGTGAGTGGATGAAACCTTTATTTTTGCAAATTCCTTTGACTGATGCTATTAAGTTGCCTCCTTATTCAAAGTATATGAAGGATATTGTCTCTAATAAAAGGAAGATTCCTAATGAGGAAATTTCTACTTTGCTTGCTAATTATTCCTTCAATGGTAAGGTTCCAAAGAAACTTGGTGATCCAGGTATACCAACTATTCCTTGCTCTATTAAGAATAATTATGTTAGAACTGCTTTATGTGATTTGGGAGCTGGAGTTAGTGTTATGCTTTTTTCTCTCTACAAGAGACTCTAGCTAGAAAAGTTGATACCAACTGATATATCTTTGCAAATGACTGATAAGTCAACTACTATTCCTGTTGGTATATGTGAGGATGTTCCTGTTCAAGTGGCTCATAATTGCTTGGTTTTAACTGATTTTGTTGTGCTTGAAATGCCTGAAGATGATAATATGTCTATTATTCTTGGGAGACCTTTTCTTAATACTACAGGTGCTGTCATCAATTGCAATCAAGGAAAAGTAACATTCAATATTAATGACAAAGAGCATATTGTTTATTTACCCAAGAAGGTTGCTAAAAGCTATTTCCTAAATTCCATTGAAAATATTGAGAGCATCAAGGTTGGAGAAATATATTGTCCCATTCCACAAGAAATTTTTGGAACTATTATGATTGGGACTATTGCTATCAAGTATGAGGTAACATAATCACCATGTGGAATGCAAAGTTTTGTTTCATATAAGACTGTTTTGGTAACAAGACTTGATCAACCTTGTTAACAAAATGATTTTAATGAACAAAATAATGTTTTCACTGTGGTTATACTTGCTTTCTTTTACTTTTCTCCTTCCTAGTCTTTGCCTTTTATTTTGCTAGCTTTGGTATTGTTAGTTGATTGCTTGTTAGAGTGTCTTAGATCTTCTATAGTTTGGCTTTTGGTTTGCTTTTGCTTCTTCTAAAAAAACTATTTCTGCGAGAAAATCAATTTTCATACCCTGAATATTGGCCAAAAATAAAGTTTCCCGAAAAATTCCAGAAAATTCGAAATAAATTTTTCCTCGAAAAAAGGGGCAGATGGACACCTGGAATGACCCAGGGGGCCACCCCAGGCACCCACACCCATGGTGGGCGCGCCCCCCTACAGGTGGCGCCTCGGTGGGGTGTGGCCCACCTAGGCCCCTCCAAAGTGTCTCCTCCCAGCCATCTTCTTTCTCTCTCCCGAAAAACACCAGAAAACTTTCTCAAGCTCGAATTCTTGTTGTTCTTACTTGCGATTTTCGATATCCTTGCTCAACCCCTCTTTGTTGTTGATTTTTGGAGGGACTGCTCCTTGGTATGTGCCTCCTCCACTTGTCCAATTAGATTTGTCATTGATAGATTGTATCTTGAGTATTTTTCTGCTATAGGTGACAGGTTATGTGAGCTTCATTGCTTGTTCTATGCTTAGAGATTTCATTTTGATGCATGTTTAGCCCTCTAGCAAGTTCCTATAGTAGTTTCTCATCATTTATCAACTTGGAAATCACTTAGTTTGATGTTTGTCTAAAAAATTCAGAAAGGAAGATGAGTGCATATCCAGTAAATCAATATGAACTGGTGGTGCCTGAGCCAATGAAAGTTCATCCTGAGGAAGGAGTTTTTCCTTCCATATATCCATGTCATGAATTTATGAGAACTACGGGAATCTCCCAGGCTTTCCAAACTATGATTGCCAATGCAAGGTTAAAACACTTTGTTGAAGGTGAACCATTTCAGTATGTTAAGCTAACCATGGCTGTTGTGTATGACTTCCGGTTTACTTGGTCTTCATCTAATCCCATGGTCCATTATAAGATATACAATATAACTGTCGTGGTGGTGGCACGGCAGATGCCATGGGTAGGCTAAAGTATGGGGCCAATGGATGCTAGAGGGATCTGGGGAGGGAAGATGTAGTTAATTCTACACGCGAATGACTAACATACATATCTTTATTTATCCTCTCTTGGGCTACAAGTGCTCCTTGAGATGTATGCAGGAAGAGAAGATGAACTTTACAAGCCTAACGGTGTAGAATGAGCCAATCCCCCTCTCTGGAGTCCATGCCTCTCATTATAAAGGGGTGCCTTGGCTCCTCTAGGGCTGACGTGGCAAGCATATTCGAAGAATATGCTTGTCCCAATATAGTAACTCGGCGACCTCCTTTCCGTGTCACCCTTCTAATAACGGCAAAGTTCCAGAGAACCCCACCTGCACGCCTCGGGATCCAGGACTGTCACCTCTGTGACCTCCTTCTGCCCTTCTGCTGCTCTGCGCCTTATCCTTTGTGCTTGGCTCTGTTCAGATTCCTCCTAGCCCGTGGCTAGGGTTTGACTATAGGCACCTCCTTCTCCTGCAAGCTTCATGTCATTCGGCCCTGTCTCGCTTAACTCGGCTTGGCCTTCACCTGCATTTAAATTATTCGGACTTACTCGGCCGACCTAACTCGTATGTCGGCCGGGTAGTATACATCTCCTTCCATAGGTGTCATGGACGTGCTTATCTCGGCCGACCTTTATATGAATCGGCCGATATAGACAGTAACTCGGCATATGACAGGGGAAATTCCTTTTATCTTCCCCTGTCTTGATCCTATCCGGGGTCACCTCCCCAACATTAGTCCCCGAAGCTGGTGTGGTCCTGCTCGTAACCTCGGCCGGGCCACATCAGTTTCCCAATATTCGTTTCTCCTCATCTCCGAGTTACTTTTTCCAGTTCGAGGTATCCATGTAGCTTCTTGTGTACGCCTCATCCTACATGTAACACTCATCATTGTTTCTCTAGTTTTTTGTTCCTCTATAGTGCCCACTGACAAGTCATAGTAATTATTGTTCCTGTCGCGTCGGCGCTGCGGCGCTGCGGCGCCTCGCGCACCGCATCGGTCAGGGGGCCTGATCGTCTCCTGCATCGTGTGGTCATTGGTGTGGCTCCACTCAGCCACGAGCGGTTCCGCCGCACGCACGATTTACACGGTTAGCGCCCTCACGCACGATCCCACTACCGCCAGGGACGCACGGTTATAAAGAGGAGCACGGGGCTAGAGGGTTTAATTTCCTCTTTCGCTCACCGTTGCTCTTCTTCCTCCTCCCGCACGTGCGTCTGCTCGTGCTCCAGCGGCTGCGCCACCGTCGAAATCTCCGACGGCGAGGCCACAGCTTCTCTGCTCCGTCGACCTCGTCCCCGTGCGCTTGCTCCGGCGCTGTCGCCGGTGAGTTTTTCTGCGGTCCCCTTGCCTAGATTTCTCTCCAGACACATATGCTGCTTTCTAGCCTTCCCACGGCGGTTCCTTTTCCGCTCCGCCGCCGTCCTCGCTTAGAGCCACGACGGGGCCCTGCACCTCTAAGCCTTGCTTAGCCGTTAGTTCCACTTCTATGGATTCCTCCGACGACCCTATGTCGAGTTCAGTTAGCGGCGCGCTAGTCGAGGACGACGACGTAGCGTCTGGTCCAGAGCGGGGCTCCTGGCAGGGTTCCTCCGTCACTCGTCATGAGATCGAGTGGCTAATCAGGACTCGCCAGATTCCTGCCGAGGTAGGTTGTCGCTTACTCGGCAGCGAATCCTCTCCCGTACTCAACGAAGGCGAATACGTTGTCTTCATGTCCCATTTTGCTCGTGGGTTCGGTCTTCCCCTTAGTGATTTTGCTAGGGAATTTCTCGATTACTTCGGCCTTCAGCTGCATCATCTTCCGCCTAATGCCATCGCTTCCCTATCTGCTTTTATCTCAGCTCGGAAGGATACTTTGGCCTCTGGCCGTCTGTGCACGTATGGTCCAAATTCTTCCAGATCCGTTCTAACGTCGTTCCAGACAAATCTCTCCACCCCTCTGAGAAGTTGCTTACTTAGTGTGGGGCCGTGTCCATTACTCCTCGGAGAAAATCCGAGTTTCCTCGTGTTGCCGGTCTCGAATCTTGCAAGAAGTGGCATAGATCGTTTTTCTATGTCAAGAATACTGGAAAGGAAGACAAGATTCGGCTCCCTGCTTTCTCCATCGGCCCCCCTTCCAAGAGGAACTGGACCTACAACCCCAGGAAGAGCCATGCTTTGGCCGAGGCCTTTGAGATTCGGCTGAAGGAGTTGATCCGCGCCGGGCTACACGGCGAGGATCTATTGACCACCTTCGTCAGCAGCCGAATCTGCCCTTTCCAGCATCGCACGCACAAGCTTTTTTACATGAGCGGTCCCCTCGATCCTAACTGAATCTCAACGGTCGAGCTCGATAATTATCTTATTTTCAAGCGTGTCCGAGCTATCTTCAAGACAGATATGCCGGAGGACTGGACCTAGGGTCTGAAGCCGTTCAACCGCAGGAATCCCCCTCCCGAGGTAAGTTCACGCATTTATGTTTTGCCCCCTAATTGTGTTTGTGATTACTTTTGCTAATTTCTCTTTGTCTCTTTTCTTGTAGAGATATGCGGAGCAAAAGATCGAGGATGCCGAGGTCCTGGCCCTCCCGTGGACCGCAGATCGGAACACCCGGGACAGCGGGGAGCCTGATTCGGAGGAGTTTGTCCCCAAGTCAGACATCGCTCCGGCTCGCGCCCGTGGCAAGACCTCGGCTCATGGGGAGGAAGGTGATTCGGACGACGTCCAAATTCTTGAGGTAGTCGCCGCAATGCCTATCTCTTACGCATTTCCTGCTTCTATGTTCTCAGCTAATCAGGCCGATCAGGTGCACGACGCCGAGCCTCTCGCCTCCCAACCTCCTGCTACCTCGAGGAAGCGTACTGCTCCAGCAGGTGTCTCCGAAGCCTCTCCTAAGAAGCGAACAAAGAAGTCAGCCCAGCACCCTCCGAAGCGTAAAACTATGCCCGGAGTTACTGGGTGAGTTTATTTTCATTTGTATTTCTTGTTTCTCTTTTTCTATCTTTTGATTCGACTTTCTGTGCTTTTGCAGCGCTCCTCTTTCTGTTAAGCCCAGTGGTCCGAGTATGACGAGTCATACAACTCGGCTGCCTTCTCCTTCGCCTCCCGAAGATACCAGAGTTCCTAGTCCTGCTCGTGTTGACTCTCCTCCCGCTCCGACTCAGACATCACCTCGGAAAGATGTACTCGTGGCTTCCATCATTGATGCCAACATAACTCGGCCAGTATATCCTCCTACTGAACATGTTACCTCCGTTGTGAACCCCGGAGTTTCCCCCGAGATTCCTTTGACCCCCACAATTCCAATCGCAACTCCAACTCCGGTCGAGGACATCACCATCTCGGCGCCTTCGGAAACCATAGTTCCTCCTGTTTCTAAGGATGCCACCCCTAGTGCCGAGGTTACAGCTCATGCTGACGCAATTTCTAAGGCTAAGAAGGTCGTTGTCACCAAACCTCCCTCATCTCAGAAAGGACTTGTCGGCTCTTCTCAACCCACCATTGATGATGCGCTCCGCTAGGGGGTTTCCTCTGCTAAGACCGTTGTCATCCCGACCGCTGATACTCAACTTACTCTCCACAAGAGTCCCGCGGCGGCGGTGGTTACACAACACGTCCAAGGTAAACTCCTGACTCGTACTGAGAGTGGGAATAGCCTCGGCTCCTTGGTTGAGTATGCCAATAATTGGAATGCTGCTGATCAGCTTGAGGGCAATCCGAGCAATCAGCCATTTCAACTCTCCGACATCAGCAGTCGCATGCATATGGCTGCCAAGATCGTGCTTGACAGCGATAAAATGAATGAGGTAATTGCTTTTGTTGACATTTGGTTAGTTATTCGAATGATAGTATATATACTCTAGTCCACGAAGCTTGCAACCGAATAATTTGTTATTCGTTTGGAAGCTTTATTAGGCTTAAAGTGCGTTATTCACCAAGTGAATATCCTGTATGACTTTGACTCCTCATGGTTCATTTGTATTCCACATTAAGTGTTTGCTAAATTCGGATCCTGTTTTAGCTTTGATTACCCATCTATTTTAGGTCCGAAATAAGTTCTGCTTGACTCGTATCTGTCTTAGCTTTGAATATCTAGCCACCTAGATCCGAGTTAAGCTTTGCTTGATTCGGATATGTCTTAACTTTTAATATCCAGCCACCTAGATCCGAGTTAAGCTTTGCTTGATTCGGATCTGTCTTATCTTCGAATATCCAGCCGCCTAGATCCGAGTTAAGCTTTGCTTGATTCGGATCTGTCTTAGCTTCGAATATCCAGCCGCCTAGATCCGAGTTAAGCTTTGCTTGATTCGGATCTGTCTTAGCTTCGAATATCCAGTCGCCTAGATCCGAGTTAAACTTTGCTTGATTCGGATATGTCTTATCTTTGAATATCTGACTGTAATTTATTTTGTCGCTTAGGTTGCCCATGATCGGCGGACAGCCAAATTCCAAAGGCTGCTTTTCGCACACAAGAAATTGCAAGAGAAGTATGAAAAAGTTCTTCCTGTGGTGAAGAAAGCTGGTAACTTAACAAATCTTTGTATTGTCCCTTAAGTTCTTAATATTTTCGACTTGAGGTGCTAACCCCTTTTGCTAGTAAATAGGTAATATCAATAATCTTAATATCCGTCTTGAGAAGAAAGTAAAAGCTCTGGAAGGTTAGTTGTCCTTTCTCTTTATTGATTTTCGTTCGAGGCTTATTCTGAGTTTCTTATATCCTTTTGGATTTAGTATAGTCGAGTTACAAACGCTTGCAGCATCGCATCAAGAATGCATACCCATGCTTGATATGATGCTGCATTTTTTAGAGAAAGCCACCACTCATTCGGCGCAACTGAAAGAGAAAGATGACGATATAAACCGGTTGCGCGCCGAGGTGGAGTCCCTCAAGCTGTCTCAGAAATCCGAGTTAGAGAAAGTTGATCAGGAGTTCTTCGAAGAAAAGAACCGGCTAAGTCTGCAACTGCAGAAGGATAAAGAACTCCTCGAGGCTGTCAAACTTAAGAATCAGACGATGAGCGAGGAAATCATTCGCTTTGAGAAGACTAAGGTTGACTGGACTCAGGATCTCCAGAAAATGTTGATCTATATTCATCGTAAGTCTCTGACCGTGGCCGAGTTATCTTCTTCTCTTTCTTACTTTTGACTGATATACTTTTATTTTGTGTAGATCGTTTTCCGGAAGCTAGACCCGTGAGCTATAGAGCGGTGATTAATGCTCGCGTGCACCGAGGTGTCCCCGCGGATGCGAGCCCAGAATATTCAATGGAAGATTTCTTGGTTGCCGTTGGCGCTGCCATTGGTCCGATGAATATTATGGGCAGGGATTTGGTGCAAGCAGCCATTCGGGCCTACCATGTTCTCTGGACGAATACTTCTGGAACTCCTGATATTGACGAGATCAAGATACTGGTGGAAAGATTAATGGCATCCTAGAACCAGTTAAATCTTTGGAGGGAATCCGCTGGACGGGCTGGTGCTGATATGGTGCTCACAGTCATTATGTCTTGGTACGAGGACATTTCGCTCGATACCTTGATAAACTTGCGCACTGGATCCCATTGGATTGAGGATCCAGAGTTCATCGCTCGCCGGCAAGCTCGTGCCTTCCAGCTTGTTGAGTACGCTGATGTGCATAACTGGATTAAAGGACCAAGTTTTCTTCCCAACCCAGTGGATGACGTCAAAGTCGAAGATGCCTCTGATAATAGTTCGGCCGACCAGGACGAGGGTGAGGGCGACTCGGACACTTCTGGTGACTCCAGCGCAAGCTCGGATGGGAACGGCGATGCGCGATCATCTTCCAAAGGTACTTGGCACTCTCAAGCTCAAACTAACGTCTCTCAACAGCCCAGGGCTTCCCCCGAAGTCACTATTGCTTCTGTGGAGGGTGAAGTAACTTCAGCCGAGGTGCCGTCGACCTCGGAGCGCCCAGTGCCTGACCAAGTCGCTGCCCCTTAGGTTCAAAAAACTTCTTAAGTTATTTCTTATCCCCGGTATGCCAGGCGTATGATGTGTGTGAAACGATTGTCCGACTTTCTATGTGGTACGAACCCTTTTTGCCTTTTGCCGCTAAGGCACAGATGATGATGATCATTATTAGTTCATCTAAACAGATCTTGTTACTTTAAATCTTTGCTTTGGTGGTCTTCAATCTCATAAGTTTGGATCGTGTGTTTTCATTTGACTGACCTTAGTTCGGCGTTAATATTGCCTGGCCTTTATAAATTCAACGACTTAACCATTGTGTTCTTGATCTCTATCCGAGCTATAAAGCCTGACCTATCGTCCAGTGCGCCGAAGTCTAATACCCATTTTTGGAATAGGAGACAATTATGGGGCAATTCCCTAGTCAGTGCTCTAGGAATCGAGGTTTTAATGCATAATCCGAGATAAGGGATAATACGGCATAGTCCCCGAGTTCCCTGCTCGAGGTCCTGAAACTTTACACATCATTCAGGAATAAGAAATAACGTGTGGCAGTCTCCGAGTCACTACTCAAGGTGCCGAAGTTTAATACATAACTCAAAATGAGAAATACCATAGGGCAGTCCCCGAGTCATTGCTCAAGGTGCCGAGGTATAATACATAATTCAAAATGAGAAATAACATAGGGCAGTCCCCGAGTCACTGCTCAAGGTTCCGAGGTCTAATACATAATTCGGAATGAGAAATAACATAGTGAAGTCCCCGAGTCACTGCTCAAGGTGTCGAGGTTTAATACATAATCGATACTTCGACTTGAAGCGTCACATTACAACGTATCATAGATGGCTCCTACGAGTAAAATGGACGAAGTAAACCTATGTTCCATGGTCTTTTCGATTCTTCGTCGGCTTTGTTTGCCTTGTTCTTTTCTGGTGACTGAGCATCGATCAGATAATACACATCATTATGCAATGCTTTGCTCATGATGAATGGTCCCTCCCATGGGGGTGATAGTTTGTGCATGTCGGTTGTGCGTTGCACTAGCCGAAGAACCAAATCTCCTTCTTTAAACACTCTTGGATTGACTTTCTTGCTGTGATATCATCGTAAGTCTTGCTGATAAATAGCTGACCTTGATAGTGCCAACTCCCTGGCTTCTTCTAGCAAATTGACATCATCTTGCCGAGCTATCTCATTTACCTCAGCGGTTGTATACTGGGTTACTCTCGGCGAATCATGTATTATGTCGGCTGGAAGCATGGCTTCTGCTCCATATACCAGAAAAAATGGCGTATACCCTGTTGACCTGTTTGGGGTAGTTCTAAGGCTCCATAGTACTGCGGGTAGTTCCTCGATCCAACATCCTGCCGACCTTTGCAGAGGTTCGACGAGCCGGGGTTTTATTCCGGACAATACTAGTCCATTAGATCTTTCCACTTGGCCATTGGATGCTGGGTGAGCCACCGAGGCGACATCTAATCTTATGTGTTTTTCTTGGCAGAATCTAGCAAAATCCCCTTCAGCGAAGTTTGTGCCATTGTCTGTAATAACGTTATGTGGATAACCATATCTCAAGATAATATCTTTGAGGAATTTTACTGTTGTTGGTCCATCACATTTTTTTATCGGTTTTACTTCAATCCACTTTGTGAATTTATCCACCATGACTAAAATGTGAGTCATCCCGCCCCGGGCCGGCTTGAATGGTCCCACCATATCCAAGCACCATACAGAAAATGGCCAAGTAATCGGTATTGACTTTAATTCAGACGATGGAATATGTATCTTGCTGGCATATCTCTGGCAACCATTACATTTTTCTACCAACTCTTTGGCCTCTTTCAACGCCGTTGGCCAATAAAATCCATGCCTGAATGCTTTGGTCACTAGAGCTCTGGACGAGGCATGGTGCCCGCATTATCCTTGATGTATATCTAGGAGGATTTCCTGGCCCTCCGCCGAGTCAACACATCTTTGCAGCACGCTTGTGATGCTCCTTTTATACAACTCATTTTTTATGATTGTATAAGCTTTTGCTCTTCTCACTGTCTGTCTAGCCAGTACCTCATTACTCGACAAAATTGCATCTTTAAGGAAGAAAAATATGGGTTGCGCCCATGTTGGCATGATTTTCTCTGGGATAATTTCACTATCTATTTCCATGTTTTCCGCCGACATAACAGCCTCGGATTTTTCCATATCCATTCGTGCGATTGCCGGGTTTATTTTCGGAAATTCTGGGTTACATCCTCTGTCGATTTCCATTGGCATACCGTCTTCTCTTGATTCTACCGAGATATAAATGGACTCGGACTTTGGTGATGGTGTTATTGATGGTTTTCTCAGGTGCTCTAAGGCGATACCCGGGGGAATGGATTGCCTAGTTGATCCGACTTTTGACAGCATGTCAGCAGTGTCATTTTCTGCCCGAGGTATATGATGAAACTCACATCCATCGAAGTATCCGCTGATTTTTTGCACATGGAACCTATATAGGGCCATATTCGCATCTAGTGCGTCCCAATTGCCTGATACTTGCTGTACTACGAGATCTGAATCCCCGTAACATAGAATCCGACGTATGCCAATCTCTTTTGCCACCTTTAACCCATGGACGAGTGCTTCGTACTCGTCTACATTGTTTGACGCGGCAAAATGTATTTGCAGCACATATTTCATCTGATCTCTTTTTGGCGAGGTTAACACTATCCCTGACCCAAGCCATTCCTCAGCTTAGAGCCGTCAAAGTGCATTGTCCAATAATTTGGATCCGGCAATGGTGGCTCATATTGTACCTCGGCCCAATCCACAAAGAAGTCGGCCATAGCCTGAGATTTGATTGCATCTCGACTATCGAATTGCGGAGCATAAGGTGACAATTCAATTGCCCATTTTGCTATTCGGCCGCTTGCATCTTTGTTGCTCAATATGTCGGCTATGGGCGCTTCACAGATCACTTTGATCGGGTGCTCTTCGAAGTAATGTTTAAGTTTCTTCGCCGACATGTACACTCCATATGCCATCTTCTGGTAATGTGGGTAATTTTGTTTCGAAGCTGATAGTACCTCGCTTAGGTAATATACCGGCCTATGTACTGATTTATCATCTTCAATTCGTTCCACAACGATCACCGCACTTACTACTCTGTTTGTGGCGGCTATGTAAAGTAACATAGGCTCTTTTGACAATGGAGAGGCCAGGATTGGTGATGTGACCAAAATCTTTTTCAGTTCATGAAATGCATTATCTGCTTGTGGTGTCCAGGTGAACTTATCAGATTTTTTCATCAGTTGATATAGTGGTAATGTCTTCTCTCCCAGCCGACATACAAATCGGCTAAGCAAGGCCAGGCAACCCGTGAACTTCTGTACGTCGTTTAGACATCTTGGCAATTCCATCCTTTCTACCGCTCTTATCTTAGTTGGATTGGCCTCTATACCTCGGCTGGATACGAGAAAACCGAGTAGTTTCCCAGCTGGTGCACTTCTCCGGGTTAAGCTTCATTCGGAACCTTCTCAAGTTCGCGAATGTCTGCCGAATATCATCTAGTAGCGTTTTGCTCTCTTTGGTTTTGATAACCACATCGTCTACATATACTTGTACATTTTTCCCTATCTGGTCAAGTAGACATTTTTGCATACATCTCTGGTACGTTGCCCCTGCGTTACGCAGGCCGAATGGCATGGTGCAATAGCAATAAGCCCCGTACGGGGTAATAAACGTAGTCTTTATTTGATCATCCGGATTTAATGGTATCTGGTGGAAACCAGAATACGCGTCTACAAATGATAATAGCTCACAACCAGCGGTCGAATCAATCACTTGGTCTATCCTAGGTAAAGGAAAATGATCTTTGGGACACGCCTTGTTCAGGTCCGTGTAATAAATACATATTCGCCATACGACGGCTACATTTGGATCATCCTTTTTCTTTTCTACCAACACCGGGTTTGATAACCAATCCGGATAAAGAACTTCCATGATGAACCCGGCCGCGAGGAGCCGAGCTATCTCATCCCCTATTATTTTTCTCCTGTCTTCGGCGAAGCGGCGGAGAGGTTGCTTCACCGGCCTTGCTCCTGGCCTTACATGCAGAGAGTGCTCAGCCAAATCCCTCGGCACACCTTGCAAGTATTGAGTTGACCATGCAAAGATGTCCCGATTCTTACGGAGCAAGTTGGTGAGCTCGCCTTCCTATTTGGCATCTAGTCCGGCACCAATGGTGATGGTACGTTCTAGGAACTGCTCATCTATCTGAACCTTTTTTGTTTCTTTAGTCGACTGGAAAGAGACACTTCCATGCGGGTTGGCCAATGCCGGCATATTCAGTTGTGCCGACTGAGCGAGGGCCGCTACCTCTTGAATCCTTCTTTTTTCTCTTGCGATCACCAATGACTCGGCCAGGTTTGATCCGGCTGAAGCACATTCCATTGACTTCCTGTAATCTCCTGCTACTGTTATCACCCCTTGTGGTTCGGGTAGCTTCATTTTCAAGTAAGTTATGTGGCAGCTGCTCATGAATTTGGCCAATGCTGGCCGCCCAAGTAAAGCATGATAGCAACTTTCTAGATCTACCACCACAAACTCCAGATTTTCCGCTCTGCAGTTATCCCTTGTGCCGAATAATACATCCACTCGAACCTTCCCAATGGGTTCGCTTGAAAGTCCCGGCACTATTCCATGGAAAGTGGTTCTCGTGGATTGCAGCATATTCTGCGATATTCCGAGTTTATGCATTGTATCCTTGTACATGATATTGATACTGCTCCCATTGTCAATGAGTACTTTTGAAAATTTCACATTAATGCCGGGCCCGACAAATTTCGGGTCTAGCACGAGTGCGTATGACCCTGGATTCGACATTATTTTGGGATGATCCTTTATTCTCCAAGTTACTTCTTGATCTGACCAAGGCACATATCTTGGTACTGTCGGCATAACTGCATTCACTTCCATATGCCGGCGCTGTACACTTTGCCTGTCTTGATGTTCTGTTGTGAACACGCAATATGATTGATGATGTCCCCTGTAATCATTGCGCCCATTATTTCCGGGGTTTATCCTTCCATCTTGACCCTGAAATATCACTTGATGCACTGCATCTCTCCGGTCTGAGTTATCATACCTCGGGGGAGGAGGGGGTAACATTAAATGATGTGCATTTGCTCCAGTCAACTGTGGCTGCTGCTGTTGATGGGCCTGATGAGGAGGTGCTTGCACACCTGCCGAGTTCCCCATTGCGTTTTTCATCCAGGCGCATTGCCGAGTTGTATGATTAGCGGGCTTGGCCGGGTTTCGAGTGTGAAACTTACACAGTTGATCCAACATGGATTCAAACGTATACTTCGGCCTTTCCTGCCACTGCTTCTTCTGTTCTGGTGTCCACTATCTCTTCCCTTCATTTCTTGGTGTCCATTGCTGAGTATAATTCTTCTGTCGTTGACTATTTTCATGACTCGACTGATCTTGCACTACTGATGCCACCTGATTGGAGGCATATCTATAATCCGGTCTTTCCTCTCTTCTTCTACCTCTGAACTCGTTGCGCCTCGATGATCCGGCCACATCTCTTGCATACTGACCTTGATGCTCACGATGATCCGCCGACATTAGCTCTCGTTGTGTCGGATCTCCCAATGCATATGAATCCGCTATCCTGATAGTTTCTGCCAAAGTGGTTGGCATATCTCTTTGCAGTCGCTGCCACAAGACACTGGCATATCTGCATCCCTGAGCGAACCACGCTATCGCTTGCAATTCTATAACTCCCTCGCATGAATTCCTGAGGTTACACCACCGAGTCAAGAATTCTCTGTCTGTCTCATTCTGCCTTTGCTTGCACATTGCCAGCTGATGTGGCCTGTTTGGTCTCTTGTAAGTACCGGTGAAGTTGCTAACAAACATCTCTTCAAAATCTAGCCAGCAGTTGATACTGCCCGCTGGCAGATTATTCAGCCATACTCTGGTCGGCCCTTCCAGCATTTGCGGGACATATATTACTGCCCATCGCAAGTTTCCGCTAGCTATTTTTACTGCAGTTGCATAGTCAATTAACCAATCTTGCGGTTTGGTACTCTCATTGTATGTTTTCGTGCCCCTAGCCAGCTGAAAGTTCGGCACTGGCGGCTCGCCCATGATCCGAGGGCCAAAACACGCCGGACCAGGCGGACCTTGCTCCTCTAATAACTCGGACCGGTACAACCTGTCCAGTTTTGATCTTGCGTCATTCGACGACAAGTTTCTGTAAATGATTCTTTCCTGTATTCCATAATTGTTATTCCCACCATGCCCTACACACTCCATATCTGAGTAACCATCATTGTACCTCTCACTTGCCTGATTATGGTGAGCCGGTCTCACTTCTCGTTCTTGCCGAGGTTCATACCTCGACTGAGGATTGGGAGGTAGGTCTCTCCTCACTTCCGCCGGGTCATTGTTCTCATGATTTCCTCTTCCGGGGTCTCCATTACCTCGGCTTCCATTGCCTTTGTTGGCACGGCCGGGGTTTCTTTCGCCACTGTTACCTTGGCTCCCATTGCCCCTGTTCTCATTTGCTTTTCCGGCTACTGCCAGATCATACGGAACAATTTGCTTATTTCTTTTTCCTGAAGTTACCGCTCTATCTTTTCGTGCATTATTTCTGGGTGAGGATGCTGCTGCCACTGATAGGGCGGGCGCTTCTCCAGCCGAATGAACCATACGCGAGGCTCCCGGTCTTGCCGGGTCAGCCCTATGCATTTCTTCATTCTGCTAGTTCGCAATGTATACCATCTCATTCACTCTTTCTTGCTGTTTCTGCTGGGCTTCACCGGTTAATCCTTCCAATTCTAATGCAGCGGCATTTGCCGCTCTTAGGTTCTTTGTCGGGGTGCTATACCTCGGCAAGCCCAAATCAACTGAATCTGCCTTATGAGTCTCATGCTCTTTGTTGATATCATTCATGAGGTTTTTTCCTCTCAATCTTAACTCATCTACCCGCTTGGGGGCAACATCTAGTTTATTTGCCTTGGCATATTCTCGCAAGGTCCTGTTTAGGGACTCCCGCAAAGACGACACCTTTTTTGCTTCAACCAGCACTTTCTGCCCACTCTCTTCTAACTCAGTCTGAGCATTAGCCGGATCTAGTATCGGCGCTACAGGCGTGGTCAGATTACCTATAGTTGCCTGGAGAATATTCTCTGGTCTTTCCAGGGGTGGCCATCTTACCCTTGCAGCCTTTGGGGTTGTCTCATGCACCTCGGCTTGTTTGGCCGTAGACGGATCTACCTCGGTGGGTTGTGGAGCAGCGTGCTTCGTGGTCACCTGTCCTGCCGCCACTGGTTCCTTGCTTGATCCAGCGCCTCCTGCTGTTGCCTGCACCCCGGCTGCGACCATCACCTCGACGCTACTGACGGGGCGTTCCCCACGCGGACCGTTTGCGGCACTAAGGGGAGGATCTCCTGCAACAACAACTCGGTGAGGGTAAACGCAGGAAGTATCGACGCCGACGTAGATCTGGTGCATGCCCAAGTTGATGAAGACGTCGTTGCGTGGAGGAGCTTTTCTCCTGAAGCTGCCTGCGTTATCGCTGACATAGTCACAAAGATCAAATCTCTGGACTAAGCCCGAGACAACGCGCTCGCCGGTGCGGATGAAGTTTCTCGTCCGGATCTTGACTCCATCTAGCACCGCTGCTGGCCCCACGGTGGGCGCCAACTGTCGTGGTGGTGGCACGGCAGATGCCATGGGTAGGCTAAAGTATGGGGCCAATGGATGCTAGAGGGATCTGGGTAGGGAAGATGTAGTTAATTCTACACGCGAATGACTAACATACAGATCTTTATTTATCCTCTCTTGGGCTACAAGTGCTCCTTGAGCTGTATGTAGGAAGAGAAGATGAACTTTACAAGCCTAACGGTGTAGAATGAGCCGATCCCCCTCTCTGGAGTCCATGCCTCTCATTATAAAGGGGTGCCTTGGCTCCTCTAGGGCTGACGTGGCAAGCATATTCGAAGAATATTCTTGTCCCAATATAGTAACTCGGCGACCTCCTTTCTGTGTCGCCCTTCTAATGACGGCAAAGTTCTAGAGAACCCCACCTGCACGCCTCGATCTTTGTCACCCTCGTGACCTCCTTCCGCCTTCTCACCTGTGCCTTGTCCTTTGTGCTTGGCTCTGTTCAGATTCCTCCTAGCCCGTGGCTAGGGTTTGACTATAGGCACCTCCTTCTCGTGCAAGCTTCATATCATTCGGCCCTGTCTCGCTTAACTCGGCTTGGCCTTCACCTGCATTTAAATTATTCGGACTTACTCGGCCGACCTAACTCGTATGTCGGTCGTGTAATATACATCTCCTTCCATAGGTGCCATGGACGTGCTTATCTCGGCCGACCTTTATATGACTCGGCCGATATAGACAGTAACTCGGCATATGACAGGGGAAATTCCTTTTATCTTCCCCTGTCTTGACCCTATCCGGGGTCACCTCCCCAACAATAACTGTCGACCTGCCTTTTGTTGATTTCTGTGCAGCAATTAGAGTACCTCAGTGGGGATCTTGTGAGAATATCAAGGAGAGGCCCAAGTCAATTATGGATTTATATGCTGAGATTTGCCAAGGTTTCGACTTCTCAAAGGAAAGTGGTAAAATTCGGAACATTCAGTCCCTAGCCATTAGATATTTTGCCTATTTTATTACCAAGTGTGTTCTTG
Source organism: Avena longiglumis (assembly GCA_030063025.1). Lineage (NCBI taxonomy): Eukaryota > Viridiplantae > Streptophyta > Magnoliopsida > Poales > Poaceae > Avena > Avena longiglumis. The sequence goes on from CP125976.1 coordinate 527,042,064, forward strand.
CTAGAAATATTGCTAGGAAGTTATCTTCTTTTGATCTAGCTTTTATCGCAGCTGCTTTGAATAGGAATAGATCTTATAACCTGGGTGCTTTGATAGCTTACCGCCTCACCACCAATCGCGAGAAGGGTGGAATTTGTGGAGGTCACATTGCTTGTAGGTTGCTATCTTTCCATGGTTTAGAGCCTCACCATTCAGATTATCTGTTCCCTATAGAGAGGCTTGATCTTGAATCCATGATTCAGCATGGTTTTGTTTCCTTGGGGGCTAATGTGAGAAGTTTACCGTTTGAATTATCTTTTGCCCAGCAAGGTTGGAGAGGGGTAGGACTGAGAAAATAGTTTATTTGCCTGCACCTGCTTTGTTTAACTTTGATAACAGGCAAGGATGGTCGCTCACGGAGGAGGAGGTTAACACATATGTGTCGGAGCTCTCCCAGCAAGAGGAGAATGTTGGAGAGGACGCTGAAGATGATTCGGTTCAGCCCTCCAACTTGGAAGAGTCTTCATACCAGCAGCCCTCGTTTGATTGGGGCACGTCTTATTCTTCATCGCAAGCGCCTAACTATGATCATTCCTATGATGACCCACCAGCTTGGGGTTATTACCGACATCACACTCATCTATTCATCATGTTCGTCGGTTCTTTGTATATCCATTGTTTCGCTTTGTTTTTGGTTTTTGTTGCTGCTTTCTCAAAAACGCAAAAATACCAAAAATATTTTCGTTGTTTCTCTTAGTTTGTTCCTTTGCTTTGGTTTGCCTTAAAATAAAAATCCAAAAAGATTTTGCTTTGCTTGGCTTGTTTTTGCTTTGTTGGCTTGTTTGAAAAAATCGAAAACACCAAAAAAATTTGTTGTTCTTCTTTGGTTTTGTGAGTTCTTTGCAGGGTTTAGCCGTCCTCAGTGGAGTTTGGTTTCATGTTATTATTCAAGTCACACAAGTGAAGGGCAATAATGAAGATTAAGACAACTAAGGTGTTGTAAGAGACCGGTAACAAACTCTATTTATTTTTCATTTTTGTACATGTACTCATCATGGTGAGCGTGCTTAGTATGTTCATTGTAAGGAGTATGTTACTGATGGATGCTTAGTAGTTCTTGTTTGTTTATGATTAGCTCCAACTTGCTAATAGTTTGTAGCATGTCATATGAATGTTTGTTTGCATTGTTTTATTCATATTTGGTATGATATTGTGGTATCCTCCTCTGAATGTTTCATGTAAATCGACTTGGCACATGCTCGCGTATGCATATGACTAAACAATAGTCAGTAAGCCTTGATGATTTATTTTGCCTCAGAGTTCTTGTATCACTTTCATGCCATAATTAGTCATGTTTTGTTGCAAGCATGATTATGACAGTTTTGCTCTCTCGTTTGTCGCTCCCTCTCTTTTGCTAGCCTTCACTTGCACCGAGTATGAGCTCTACTTGTGCTTTCAACTCCCCAAAACCAATATTCCCAACTATGTCTACCATACCTACCTATTAGCATCATTTGCTATTTCAGTGCATATTCTATATGCCTTGTTTTATTCCAAATAAAATGTTTGTCTGTTTTGAGAAAGTTAGTTAGTAAAGCTCTCACGAACTTGATGTCACACTTTATTCCTTGCACTTAATAATCCTAAACCATTGTGACCTGTCCATGAAAGTTATATGCTTGCAAATTATATGATGGGAGTTAGCAGAACCGTGCTGTCACGGGGAACACTTTCAACACTTATGGATACCTATCCAGTTGATACCTTGCTCTTTTGTTTGCGGATGTCGACGGTGTGAAATAAAACAGGAGCTTGTGAGTTCATGGAGTATATATATGTGTTAGAGAAACGTCTGGGCCGCTAGCCTAAGCCATGCCTAATCATGGTGGAAACTTGCAGCATCACCATAATGAGCGTCTATGAAGTATCTTCAATAAAAAGCTATGCACATAGTAAATAAAAAGATTGCTGAGATGCTCATTGTCTGCTTGCCTTGTCATTTTTATCACGGGATAACTCCTGTATCATGTGCAAGGGGTACCCCGTTGGCAGTTCTCTATGATATGCATGTATGTACAATGACAAGAACTTGCAGGTAACCAAAGTTGAGTAGCATGCGGAGCGGCCCTCGTACTCAACGGACATGGGATTTCCAGTTTATGGTATGTCAAGCATATAACTCATATTGGACCTCACTTTCACCTTAACCACATAAAGATGCCTATGATAGGGGCAATGAGAGCTCAAAGCTAATGAGTACCTTCCTTTCAGCATTAGGAAGCCTTTCAAACTTTTCAAAACCTTTTTTACTTCCTTGTTGAGTCACCATTTATTCTATGAGCACCCTCTTGAGAGCATAGTTGTCATTCTTGTGTTTGTCTCAAAACTTGATTAATTATGGCATGGCTTTGATGCTTGTATCTCTGATATCTTTACTTCTAGTCTTCATGTGAACTTCAGAGGTGCCTTGGCATTTATATTGTGTTGTACAAACAACGGCAAGCGAGATACCACACTATCATACCTTACTATGAGCATTGCAATGTTGCTTATGTTTATGTTCCATGCTACTTATTATTATTGAGTTGGTTTCTCTTCATAGCTTGCAATGACTATTTAGTAGACTTGGTTGCATGATTCTTATTATGAATGGTTCGAGTATATATTCTTGTGCTGAGAATATATACATCATATGAAGCAAATGTGTTCGTGAAAGTTGTTTTATCGCACTTAGTTTTCAACTGAATTGTTTGAGGACAAGCAATAAGCTAAGCTTGGGGGAGTTGATACGTCCAAAACGTATCTACTTTTCCGAACACTTTTGATATTGTTTCTCCTCTAAACTTGTGTGATTTGGATACAACTAACACGGACTGACGTTGTTTTCAGCAGAATTATCTTGGTGTCTAGTTATTATGCAGAAAATCAACTATCACGAAAAATCTCGGAAAATATGCCAAAAAATATATTTCGCCAGAAGATCCACGGGCGAAGGCGAAGCGTGGTGGGCACAGGGGCCCACCCTTCCAGGCGGGTGGGCCTGCCCGCGCGCCTAGGGGTCTGACCACCGGGCACCCCCTCGGGCTCCCTCTTCGCCCATAAGTTACCCCTTGACCTAAAAACCGGGGGGGGAGGGTTTGACGTTTTTCCAGAAAGAGTTCCGCTGCGCCGCCACCACCAGAAGCCACGATTCGAATCCAGAAACTCTGTTCTAGCACCCTGTTGGGATGGGGAATTTGGGGAGGATCATCGCCATCGTCATCACCAACGCCTCTCCATCAATCATCGATGTTTCCCTCATTCATGAGTGAGTAATCTCCCGTTGTAGGCTATGAGGAATGTAGGGATTGGATGAGTTCTATCATGTAATCGAATAAGATTGTTAGGGCATAGTGCCTAGTATCTCTATTAGTGTTATTTGACTTTGTTGCAACTTGTTGTGCTTAATGCTTGTCACTAGGGCCCGAGTGCCATGATCTCAGATATGAACTTATTATTGAATCATTATGATAGTATTGTTTGTGATCTTATCTGCAAGTTGTGTGCACATATCATTATCCGGATCCAAAGGCCCCGAAGTGATAGAAATCGGGACAATCGGAGAGGATGTTGTGGTGTGAGGATCACATATGTTCACGAAGTGTTAATGCTGTGCTCCGGTGCTCTATTAAAATGAGCACCTTAATTGCCAGCAGTTCTCTAAGGCCCCGCTGCCACGGGCTGACTGGACAGAAGATGTTGTGCAAGTTCTCACTGCGAGCACATGTGACTATATATAGAGCATATGCTTATGATTGTTTAGTACTTGGATGCTTATCTTTATTTATCTGCAATGCCCTCGATCTTGAAGTTACATGTTTAGACTCGTCCATGCAACGCCCGTCCATCCACCCCTATGTCTACTACACTCGTATCCTACTGTTTACTATTACTGTTGCTATTGCTCCTGTTTCACTGTTGCTGTTGCTACTACAAATTGTTGCTACTGATAAACTTCTGTGAGCAAGAACTATTTTCAGGTGCAGCTGAATTGACAACTCAGTTATTAAGGTTTACAAGTGTTCTTTGGCTCCCTTGTGTCGAATCAATAAATTGGATAATACTATCCATGAAGACTGTTGCGATCCCTATACTTGTGGGTCATCACTGTGCGCGTGCATGCAGCCTTGACACTACGGCTCAAATTAATATCATGGGATAACCCTCGTTGGTATGATTTGGTATCTGTCAGTTCTTGGTTGCCTTCTGAAAAATTTAAGATGGTGTCTTGAAAGAAGGGAGAGTTTGAAGCCCTTGGTGTTTTACTAGTTTTTTTAGACTTTATTTTGTAATTAATAGAGACAGCTTATGTATCTCTACCGTATACTATATGCTACTATAAATATATCGTGGTATTGATTGTAAAAAAAAACACCAATGCCACCTGATAAGTTGGCGAGGTAATCTTCGCGTACCATCTCCTAATTATCGAGTTTTTGATCATGAGTATTGTATAATCTAATTATTAATTAAGCATTGAAAGACACAATCTTGGTGGTAGTTTTTTTTTTGCGATAATTTAGTCTGATTAATTTTACGATCCAATTATTGATCAAGGAATAAATTAGCTTGATTTTTTCTATTTTCATGGATATTTACTGCGGTTGGTAAAATAATTTTGTAACAACACTTTTCATCAAATGCAAATTTGCACCCATGATATTAGAAGTGGATATACGAAGTTTTCCCCCATAACCCTCTTCAATCAACAAATAAAAAAAAAACTTCCATCAAGACTAGTCAAGTACTCAAGTTCCGTGCGCTCCAGAACCACTCCTTTCCGTTCCGACGCGGCGGAAGATCGAATCGGCCGCACGGCGATGGCGACGACTCCGCCGCCGCTTCCTCTTCTTCTCCTCCTCCTGCTGCTCGGCGCCTTTGCCGCTACCGCCTTTTCCGCGGGCGAGGAGTTCCCGCGCGACGGGAAGGTGATAGACCTGGACGACAGCAACTTCGAGGCGGCGCTGAGCTCCATCAACTTCCTCTTCGTCGACTTCTACGCGCCGTGGTGCGGCCACTGCAAGCGCCTCGCCCCCGAGGTACTACTGATTGTCGACTACTACCCAGAAATTACTATTCCTGAGAGATGTGATGCGAATTTAGTTGCTAGGGACTGCCAATAATGCGAATTGAGATGCTGTAGGATGTCGCTGTAGATCTCGTCAATTGCGTGGTTTTATGGTAGTGGGGCGATTGGGAGTTTCGGATCGCGATTTATTGCGAGATTGCTTGAACTCTAGCAGATTAGGGCGAGCGTGGGGAGAGATTATTGGAAAGAAAAAAATGTTGCAGGATTCTTATGTAAGGAGATACCTGACTGTCAAGTGGACAATGAAATGGCACGTACCTTCACCTCAATTAAGCTAGATTCCTTTGTGGAAGAACATAAATTGTTGTAGCTGCACGCATGTCTTGGTCTCAGGTACCATAGACTGTTCCTATATATGCATCAAGATGTTCCTTTCTTGACCATAACTAGATTCCCAAATTTTACACTTCACTTATTTGAACTGTTATAAAAGCAGGGAATTTCCTGTGGAATATCTTCCTTGTAGGACTTAAGACTGAGAAAATAAACTGTTGCAGTTAGATGAAGCTGCACCGGTGTTGGCGGGACTGAGTGAGCCCATCATGGTCGCCAAAGTAAATGCCGACAAGTACAGGAAACTTGGATCGAAATATGGAGTGGAGTAAGTCTTTACCCCCAGAAGTAGTTCGGATTTACTGGCAGTAGAGATTTGTACATGCTGTCATGATGACATTCGTTATTTATCTTCTGAATGCAGTGGCTTCCCTACTCTAATGCTCTTTATCCATGGGGTCCCTATCGAGTACACTGGTTCCAGGAAAGCTGGCTTGCTTATCCGCAATCTTAAGAAGTTTGTCGCACCTGATGTTTCTATTCTTGAGTCGGATTCTGCAATCAAGAGCTTTGTTGAGAATGCTGGCACGAGCTTTCCAATCTTCCTTGGTTTTGGGGTCAATGAGTCATTGATTGCTGAATATGGAGGAAAATACAAGAAAAGAGCATGGTTTGCCGTCACAAAAGATTATTCCGAGGACTTAATGGTGACATATGATTTTGTTAAGGCTCCAGCACTGGTTGCAGTTCATCCTAAGTATAAAGAACAAACTGTATTCTATGGCCCATTTGAAGGTAATTGTTAGGCAACATCATTGATTCCTTCTCTATGTTTATGATTCGACAGTTTCTAGATTGTGATGCTAAAAATGCAAGTTAGGTTGCCTAAACATACCTTTGTTTATACATTTTGTTCTATGTTTATGATGCTAATAAATGGGGATCTTGTTGTGTACACAGGACATTTCTTAGAAGATTTTATAAAGCAATCACTGCTGCCTTTGACTGTCCCCATCAACACCGAGACACTGAAATTGTTGGATGACGATGACAGAAAAGTTGTTCTCGCAATTCTGGAGGATGACTCAGATGCAAACTCTACTCAGCTGGTAAAAGTGTTGAGGTCTGCTGCTAATGCGAACCGTGACTTGGTGTTTGGATATGTTGGAGTCAAACAATGGGAGGAGTTTGTGGAGACTTTTGATATTTCCAAAAGCTCACAATTGCCAAAGCTACTAGTGTGGGACAGAAATGAAGAGTATGAACAAGTACGTATTAACACTTACCTCAACAATCTATTCATGTTCCAGCTACTAGGGTCCTAATAAAAGTCCCTTTAATCTATCATGGTTATGTGAGAACCAAGCACTGGCTTGGTGGCTAGAGCTCGGGGTGCCGAGCTAGCCCACCCGGGTTCGAGTCGCAGAAGCGCTCGTTGACCAACGGGGTGCTATCCCTTGTTAAAAAACACGCTGGAGAGGTCTCATCTACCTAACAAAGTATAGCCAAGGGAGGGATCCTTCCCCCGTTGGTCGACGTTTTATCATGGTTATGTGATACTATTCGAGGTCAATGTTTTATCCGTTCAAATTTAAGTGATACTTTAAAAGTTCAGAAAATAAAATACTGAAGTGTGGCTAAAATTTGATAAAGAAATGTTTTAGCATTATTTTTTAAAATCTTCTATTTATCATTTAGATTCCATCATGTAATTGATGAAAAATGCTTCGTGGTGAAGGTGGAAGGTTCAGAAAGGTTAGAAGATGGTGATCAAGCATCCCAAGTAAGCCGATTCCTTGAGGGATATAGAGCAGGAAGAACAACGAAGAAACAAGTCAGCGGTCCATCCTTCATGGGTTTCATGCACTCTCTTGTCAGCATGAACTCGTTATACATTCTTATATTTGTTGTTGCTCTTCTCGGTGTCATGATGTACTTTGCTGGCCAAGATGATATTCCTCAGCCAAGACGAGATCATGCGGAGTGACGGAAGCTGGGTTAGCTTCTTGTACCAAAAGAAGGCTACCAGCCAGGAGATTTAGCTTTGAGGTTTATTGCACACTCTCAAGTCTCATCAGCTGTTATTAGCACTGAAGAGGCCAGGTTTCAGCTGTTGTTTGTGATATTCATCGTATATCTGTCAGCAATCATGAGGACCAGCATTTTCCACCCCAGCTGTTGTTTGTTAGTTAGATCTTAGAAACTAGCCGCTGCCTAGTTTTGACACTTTTATTGAAATGTTTTTATTTGTTAAATATTGAAAGGGTTGTATGGTGTAAGAAAGTGTTTGGTCAACCTAGTCTGCAAGACTTCTGTACAACTGATACGGTATTAATAATGTGAATTATGATATTAGTGCTATGTTTGTTGCTCCTGTCACGGAAGCAGGGCCTTTTTTCTAGTAGTAGAAGGTTTTGGTTTGATCTTTGATGTCAGTGCAGTGTATTTACCAGTTATGGTTTGACAGCATGGTGTAGTTTCAAAATTCCAGCAATTCGAAAGGTAAGTGGAATTTGTCAAATGGTACTCGTCCTCGCATCATCAGGAGACAAGTTTTTTTTTTTTGGAAACGGGGGCAAAGCTGCCCAATCTATTAATTAACTAAGAGTTTTTACAAGTAAAACAAAAAAAATTGGAATACAAAAAGGGGATTACTCTCCCTTCATGATTTCACCCAAGTGCTTTGTGCTAGAACCCAAAAATGGGCCCCTCTTAGTTTTATCTAGAATCACTATCGGAGGCGCGTGTTTGTTGTTAAAGACTGGCGTTTCTTTAGTTCCAAATTTTCCAAGCGGTTAGCAAGGTTAGCGAAGCAAGAGCCTTGTGGTTTGGAGTTGGTCCTTCCACCACCATCTTTTGATTGAGAGATCCGTCCATTCACTTGGACGTAACGTGTATAGAGTCATCCAATCCTTATGGAGACCCCACAGGTGAAGCGTGAAGCGGCTCTTAGTTTTATCTAGAATCACTATCGGAGGCGCGTGCTTGTTATTGAAGACTCTTGCGTTTCTTTCTTTCCAAATTTCCCAAGCAATTAGCAAGGTTAGCGAAGCAAGAGCCTTGCGGTTTGGAGTTGCTCCTTCTGCCACCATTTTTTGATTGAGAGATCCGCTCATTCACACGTAACGTGTATAGAGTCATTCAACCCTTAATGAGACCCCACAAGCGAAGCGTGAATCCGCATTTGACAAAAATACGGGTGACTGTTTCCATAGTTTGTTTTCATAGGAGACATAAACCATAATTGGGTCTTCCCCTCTTTGTCAAACGGTCCACCGTTCAAAGTCTATCTTGCCAAGCAAAGAGTTTAGTTTTGAGGGAAGACCAAGTTTTCCAAATCATCTTGCTCATGTTGGAGTGGATGGATCCCATGAACTGTAATTCATAGGCCGAAGCCACCAGAGTAATGCCCATTCTCCGTGAGCTTCCAAGTAATATCATCCTCCACTTGGTCATTGACCTCCACAATATTTAGAAGGATTCAGAGGTCTAAGTTGATGAAGGTGGTCCATAGAGAAATTTCGGTCAAGCTTAACTTTTTTGCACGCGCCATTTCTTTCTTTTTGCCGAAGCAAAAATTAGCAATGCAATGTCCTTAGACTTTCTTTCTTCCAACCATGGGGCGTGCCAAAAGAGGGTCTTTTGTCCATTTCTAGGGTGATCGTGGTGGCGGCATAGAAAATATTCATATCTTCACTCATACATGGGTTCCCAGATCCTTTCCAAATTTTAGGGTCCGTTCGAAACACAAAAAACCAAAATACAAGAAAAGGTATAGGAATAGAATGGAACACAAACTACAAACATACAAGCTTCTAAAACAAAGGATTCGAAGCATGTAGAGCGTTCTGAACAGAGGAAATTTTTGCTTTGGTAGCAGGTTGTGGGCGATTTTTTTAAAATAATACGCGATATTTAATAAATTTGAGTTATATTATACGTTTTTTACAAATTACAGATCTAGCACTTTTGTCGGCCTGGAGCAAGCCGACTGGGCCAATCGGCCAGGGCCTGGCCGACAGCTTTGCACTCGTCCAACAGGTAGCCGACTGAGCGTTGGGCGTGGGGCAGCTGGGGACCGCGTTGCCCCAATCGGCCTAGGGCAGGCCGACTGTCCCAATCGGCCTGGGCCAAGCCGACTGGAGCAGTCTGATTGCCCTAATCGGCTTGGGGCTAGAGAGTCTCTCCAGTCGGCTTGGCCCAGGCCGATTGGCGCAGTCGGCCTGCCCCAGGCCGATTGGGCAGTCGGCCTGCCCCAGACCGATTGGTCGACGTGGGCCCTAGCGGCCCTACGACCGACGCTCAGTCGGCTTTCTTCAGGCCGACTGCACTACTCGGCTTCCTCCAGACCGACAAAGTACTACTTTTGTAAAATCTAAAAAACGCGAAATAGATTTGGAAAATATTAAAAAGTGTGTATTATTTAAAAAAATCGCAGGTTGTGGGGCACTGCCAAAGCATTGTTTATTAATATTTTATTCGTCTACATGCACTAACTCAGCTGGCCCATCGCGTAGAAGCTATATTTAATTGGTATCTATCTCCGGTCACATAATATCTCCTCTGTCTTCCGCGAAAACAAGAGCTCGAGTCAGATGTTCAGATTCCTGTAAAAATGTCGTGGAAAACATAGGAATGAAAACCTTTCCCTAGGTATGGTGTCAACACCCGAATTTTAATCCCAGATGCCTGTTATGCCATACATCACAATCCCAGGATTATCATTTTTGCGAGACATAACAGAATTGGATACCACAGTACATCATCCATTACAAACCATACATAAGGTCTTACATAAATAAGGATCTCGGGATCCAGTTCTTAATACAACTCACGCAGCGGAAATACGTAATAATAACGGTAGCGTAGGCGAAGCTCCATCTTGGGGCTCACAGGCAAAGCTGACGATGGGAGATGATCCTAGTTGTCGTAACCTTCCTGGGGTCCATCCTCCAGGTACTCCTCTTCATAGTCTGGTCACGAAAATAGCCAGGGACAAAGCCATGAGTACTCTTTAAGTACTCGCAAACTAATACTAACAAGCGAAGGTTTTTTTTTGTAATAGGACACTAAGCTCTAGGGTTGTTTTGCAAAAAGCCAGATTTACATCTACTAAGTTCAGAAGTAAGAAAAGCTAGTTGAAATTTTATAACACCTAAGTGGGAACTTGTATCTCATGCCACAACTCTTATGTGGTCATGTCAAAGTCTCAATTCATTTCATAAGTCATTTTGAAAACATCTGACGGTGGAACAGTATGGCCACTCCAACTGTCCATAACTGCGGACGCGGCTATTCGAATAGTGTGACACTCTACAGAGATTGTACACTTTCACCACAACATTCGATACATCCGTCAGGAACAAATCATGAATTCACCATACTCAGTATGTGGATAATCAATCCTAACCTTTCAATTACACGCCCTAGTATAAGCATCTCTCCTGTGAGTTTGGCCTTCCAACCATGACCAACTGTCATCTTGGGTACTGCACAGGTGGACAATCTTCACAAGGTAGCCTCAGCTCAGACCTTGGCCATGAGGAAACCAATACTAAGGTATATAAGCTTCCAGTCAAGCGCTACCCAATTCTCGGGTATTGTGGTTGTACGGTAAAATTGGAATGATATCGCATCAGACAACGATCAGTTTTATAAAGGGCTAAGGCTCATGCCTCAACATTTTCATCACCATAAATCATCTGGTGTTCGGAAACACATGTTCAAAATATTTCAATAGAATGATCCATCATTCCAAGGTTTTCATAACCATTTTTCCACCGAGTATTCCCATCTAAAGTTGATCAAGTTTTATGCTTAGCACTAGTATCTACAAGTGGGGGTAAGTACTAATGAGGGGTGGTAAACTAGTGGAGTTTAACTAAGTTCAATCTCATGCCTTAGGATGACATAAAGATTATCTAGCTTAGGCCAAATTTTATGCTCTTTATGCAACCTTCAATTATCTTTCTAGTATCTAAAATCCACTTAAATAAACTCTAAGTAAAAGTTTTGATAAAGAAATAAAGTATAAAGCTTGTAAGTAAAACTAGGATTGGTTTATCAAGGGGTTATGATCATATATGCTTAAGGCATATAGTTGGAATGGTAACAAGCAAGTATTTGCTTGCACATTTAACTAGTGGTATTAGGCTTGCATCATTATCAGTATAAGCTTGCTAAATTGCAAGTGTTATCTTGCCTTGTGCAGAGCAGTGGTTGAAGTTCTCCTCGGCTTCTTCTCCGTAGTATCCTCCTTCCTCGTATCCTTGGTCGGTACTAGTGTCTATAAATAAATACGAGGTACACCATCACCAAACAATACTTAACTACTTTCAATCATCACACAAAGGGTCCTATAGATGATCTAGCATCATCACTAACATTACAAGATTAAAGTCTGGTTTAATTCCTTTTATTTTTAGAAAAGTAATTTCTACTCATTGAAAAACTATTTAAGATATAATATTATCCAAACCAAACATGAGATCATGTTGACACATGTCATCACCACATATTTTAGTCCATGGGAATGTGATTTAAAGTGGTGTCACAATTTAATAAGGTTTAACCCTTTTATTTTACTTAAATAAAGTGACTATAAATTCCTATGTGGCATTCTTTTATTACTTGAACAATATTTATGTAAGTAAACCCAAATGTTTTTATATATTCTGAAAGGTATGATAAAATGTGATTTTTGAGAGTTGGAATCAACTCAAAAGCTATTATGGTTTAAATTTGAAAAATGTTTGAATGCAGAAAAGGTTTTGCCTTGTTATTTTTACCAAGGTTGATCTATAGATTCAAATGATTTAAATCCAACGGGCTTGGATTCAACATTTCAATATATTTCTAACAAAATTGGTTTCATTCAATTTGTTGCACTGAATCGAGCTGGGTTAATTTTTGAAACTAGGTATAGAACTGTGTTTGAATTAAAATGGAAAAAGTTAAATTCAAACGACTGGGCTGCGCGGGAACTGCTAATGGGCTGGCCCGGTGTCACTCTGCGGTGCGGGGCTCAACTGATAGGGGGGGTCCACCAGTCAGTGGCTCTTTAAACGTGAAGCGGTACGTGGCAATCTCATCTGCACGATCTAAGTCTAATCGAACAGCTGCTACTCATCGTCCACGTCGGGCTACGCCGGCGAAACAGAAACCTAACGCGGCAGGTGGGGGTCGTCGGGGGCTCATCGGGGATCAGACGAGGGTCGGCGAGGCGGGCGAATGACGAAGTCGACGACGGCGAACCTCCTGGTACCGACAGCTTCTCCTGGGGCGGCTCCAATCGCTGGCCCCCTTCTTCTCTAGAGGCGGTCTGCTCCGGCGAAATTCCGGCGATGCGCTGCTCGCCTTGCTCCGGGAACGGGGTGGAACGATCAGTGAGGAGAAGGGAGTGAGGTGGTGTGAAGATTTTGAGCGGGGGAGGCCTCTATTTATAGTCTCGACGACGAGACCTAACGGGATGGGCAGGCGACGGTGGCGACATGGCTACGGGCTGCTAGAGGCATGGCCGGCGGTGGCGATCGATCGGTGGTCTCCTGGCGATGCTCTATGGCTTTAATGCGCGTGTAGGGGCGGTGGAAAATGGTCGGGAACGCACGATCCTCTGCGAGGCAGAGGCGGCGAACTTGACAACGAGCGGTGGCTACGGGGCATGGGGCGGTGAACAGGGATGTCTGGCGGTCTCCTGGGACGGTTGTGATCGTGTATGCACGCGACGAGGGCGACGCGTGGTCTGTGGGCGTGTGTCTAGGGTGGCGCTCTGGCGCATGCTCGGAATGGTTGCTGGCGAGCTTGGCATGGTCTATGCGTGTGGTCCAGGGGCTGGCAAGGTTCGAGCGCTGGACAGGGGTGGCGGTGGACGGTGGGTTGTGTCCTAGACATGTTGTTTAGGCTTGGTGCTTGCTCTGGCTAGCTAGCCATGGTCGGCTGGCAAGGGGGTGCTCGTGTTGGCATGGCATGGAGCAAAGGGTAGGGGCTAGGGTTTGTACAAGCACTGGTTGGCACTAAGGGAGACAAGGGTGATCAATGGTGAACATTGCTTAGCCAGATTACTGCTCAAAACAGTGAAGTTAGGCTAGTTTGATTTGTTGCCTCCAAGTGTTTGATGAAATGGCCGTAAGAACTCAAGTTTTGAATTTTGAAAAGATTTTTGGTGGGTGTGATAGGCATGTGCTGGTGAGTTTGCGGATGCTTGGGATTTGAAAGTTGAGCTTGTTTGAGTGGTTTTTGAAAAAGTAGGATCTTCCCATATGATATAGATTCAATTTTAAACTGTCCTTTAAACTATGCATTCAAATGTTTTTGGATGATCACAAGGTGGGTCTTGATACTTTGTTATGAGTACTATCAAGGGGTGCAAATATCCAAACAAGTTTCTATTAAGTTTTGAAAGTTAGAGACAGCCAAAGTAGGCATGGGAGTTAATTTGGCCAAAGTGACCATTCACTCATTTTGTTTGTTTTGATTTATTTGTCTTTGGGAAAAGTGTGGGGATTGTTTAGATGATGTTTATTTCACCTAAGAATCCTTTTACAAGCAAAGAAACACATAAACAAGGCAATTCAAAAGAATCCAAAATGGAATGCATACACACATGCACGCTTTCATATTTTTATTTAGAAAAGTTTTTGTTAACCCTAATTTTGAAGATTAGAGTTTGATGATCCAAGTTTAGTATTTTTGGGATGTTACAAACCTTCCCCCCTTAAACAAAATCTCGTCCCGAGATTTGAAAAAGGACGAAAAGATTACCTAGGATTTGAAGAGATCGGGAAACTCCGTCTGATGTGATCTTCAGCGCCCCGGTAGCTTCCTCTTACGTGGTTGCTCCACTGAATCTTGAGAAACTTGATGCTTCGGGTTCTGGTGGTTCGGAAAGCTTCTTCCAAAATACGGATGGGTACTTCGGGATAGGTCAGGTCATCGTTGATCTCTATGGTCCGGTGATCAATATTCTTGAACACTTCAGTCTTCTCCGGGACTTCGAGACACTTGCGAAGTAATGAGATATGGAACACATTGTGCACGGTTGGCATCTCTTCGGGTAGTTCTAATTGATACAACACTTCTCCTCGACGGTTTAGAATTTTGAAAGGACCGATATATCTGGGGGCTAACTTTCCTTTGAGTTGGAAACGCTGCATTCCCTTCAATGGCGACACTTTCAGATATATAAAATCTCCTATGTTGAAGGCGAGGTCTCGACGTCTCTTGTCGGTGTAACTCTTACATGCAGGTGGGCTGTCTTGAGGTGCTCACGAATCTTGTGAACCTTCTCTTCTGCTTCTCGTAGGATATCGGGTCCAAAAATCTGACTCTCTCCTACTTCTGACCAGTTCAAAGGGGTGCAACACTTCCTTCCGTACATAAATTCAAATGGGGCCATTTGCAAACTAGCTTGATAACTGTTGTTGTACGAAAATTCTACAAACGACAGATAGTCTTCCCACTTAGATCCATATTCTAACACACATGCTCTCAACATATCTTCAAGTATTTGATTTACTCGCTCCGTTTGTCCGTCGGTCTGAGGGTGATACGCGGTACTGAAATCTAGGAGGGTTCCTAAACCTTCTTGAACTTTCTTCCAGAATCTCGAGGTAAAATGAGTTCCTCGATCCGATACAATGTTCTTGGGGACTCCATGCAAACTGACGATCCTAGCGATATATAACTCCGCTAGCTTCGAACTCTGATATGTGGTCTTGACGGGTAAGAAATGAGCGACTTTGGACAATCGGTCAACTATGACCCAGATAGAGTCATTTCCCCTACTAGGAGTAGGCAATCCGGTGATAAAGTCCATTCCAACGGAATCCCATTTCCATTCCGGAATCTGCAAGGGTTGCAACAATCCAGCGGGTCTTTGATGTTCTGCCTTGACTCGCTGACATATATCACACTTGGCGATATAGCTTCCGATTTCTCTCTTCATCTTATGCCACCAAAATTTCTCTTTCAAATCTTGATACATCTTAGTTCCTCCGGGGTGGATAGAATAAAGAGTATCATGAGCTTCCTTGAGAATAACTTCTTTCAACTCAGAATCTGCTGGTACACAAAGGCGTCCTTTGTACCACAGAACTCCTTCTTCGTCTTCGGTGAATCCGGGTACTTTGCATGTACTGATACGACGCTTGATTCCGTCAATACTAGCATTTCCTTTCTACGCCTCTTTGATCTGGCTGATCAAAGTGGGTTGAAGTTCTATGCTAGCCAAAAATCCTTCACTCACTAATTCCATTATAAAATCTTCCATCTCTTTGTGCAAGCTTGGTTGCTCCTTCAAAATCATGGAGTTCAAGCGGCACGGCAATCTGCTAAGGGCATCTGCTACCACGTTGGCTTTACCAGGGTGATAGTGAATGTCCAGATCGTAATCCTTGATTAGCTTAATCCATCTTCTCTGTCTCATATTTAGCTCCTTCTGAGTGAATATATACTTCAAGCTCTTGTGATCCGAATAAATCTCACAACGATTTTCCATCACGTAATGCCTCCATGTATTTAGGGCTAGAACTACGGCTGCGAGTTCAAGGTCATGGGTGGGGTAATTTTTCTCATGTTGTTTCAGTTGTCGAGATAGATAAGATATAACTTTGCCTTCTTGCATTAGCACACATCCGAGACCGATCTTGGATGCGTCACAATACACGTCGAAGGGCTTTGTGATATCCGGCATGATTATGATTAGGGCTGAAATCAATCTCCTCTTGAGTTCTTGAAAACTCGCTTCACATTTGTCGGTCCATTCAAACTTCTTGTCCTTCTTTAGAAATTGGGTCATGGGTCTGGCGATACTCGAGAATCCTTCTACGAACTTGCGATAGTATCCCGCCAATCCGAGAAATGCACGAACTTTGGTTTGAGTGGTTGGGGCTTGCCAATCTTCGACATCTTTCACTTTTGCAGGATCAACGACAATTCCTCCGGCTAATACAATGTGGCCGAGGAATCCTACCTCCTGTAACCAGAATTCACATTTGCTAAACTTGGCATACAACTGATGCTCTCTAAGGGTTCCAAGAATGGTCCTTAGGTGTAGCTCATGTTCTTCTTCCGATTTGGAATAAATCAGAATGTCATCGATGAAAACAATGACAAACTTATCCAGGAAGTCCATAAAAATCTTATTCATGAGATTCATGAAATAAGCAGGGTCATTGGTTAATTCAAAGGACATAACGGTATACTCGTATAATCCATATCTGGTGGTAAAGGCAGTCTTGGGAATATCCTCTGCACGAATTTTGAGTTGATGATAGCCAGTCCTAAGATCAATCTTAGAAAACACTTTGGCACCGGTCAACTGATCAAACAAATCTTCTATCTTGGGCAAGGGGTACTTGTTTTTGATGGTCACATCATTCAACTTTCGATAATCCGTACACAAATGGTTACCTCCATATTTCTTGTCCACAAACAAAACAGGTGATCTCCATGGTGACGCACTTGGTTGAATCAATCCAATTTCCAGCATGTCATCCAGTTGCTTCTCTAGTTCTACTAGTTCAGACGGGTTCATACTATATGGTCTCTGGGCTATGGGTCCTGTTCCAGGGATTAGTTCGATGATAGACTCGATATCCCGATCTAGGGGCATACCGGGCAAAACATCTGGAAATACATTGGTGTATTCACAGACTATCCGGACTTGGTCAATGGTAGGTTGGGCTATACTCTTTTTGCACTTGAATTGACGAGGTAAGGTTTCAGATATATGCTCGACTGATATTCCGGCTGTACTGGTGATGGTGATGGCTTTCTTGGCACAGTCAATCAATCCTTTATGTTTGGACATCCAATCCATTCCTAGTACTACTTCCAAACCTTTAGTTCCGAGTACTATCAGGTTAGCATAAAAATCTATGCCATGTATTCGGATAGGGACGGCTTTGCAAATTTGCCTAGCCTTGGTGGTTGAACCGGGAATTTGGACGATCATAACATGCTTCAGTTTTGTTGGTTGAATCTTACTAGTGCAGGCAAATTCTTTGGTGACAAATGAATGCGATGCACCAGAATCAAACAACACTCTTGCAAGTACTGAATTAACAGAAAACATACCTAGCACGACGTCTGAGCTTCTTCGAGATGCATGAGAAAAAGACGGCCGTTGCGGTTGAGTGAATTCCAGGCAAACCTTCTTCTGGTGAACACCGCCTATCTTGGTGGGGCATTTGCATTGGGGGCTGCGGCATTCTTCTTGTTGGGGCACTCGTTGGAGTAGTGACCCTTATTTCCACAGTCATAACAAGTCACTTGCGACTTGTCCTTTGTTGCAATAGGCACATCATTGCTTCCAGTCCTCGGGGCAGTGTTGGTGTTGGCGGTAACATTGTTGTTGTTGAACTTGGGTGGGGCATGGTTGAAATTGTTAGGGTTGCCGGGGTTGTTGTGATTTCCTCCGGGCCTCAGGTTTCCACGGTTGGGATAGGTCGAACGGTTCATCGGGGGTTTGTTGGTTCTCGGGACAAATCCTGGAGATGGGTTATGGCGATACTTTGGGGTCTGATGGGTTCCTGGTTGATGCATCATGCGACGCTTGCGGTTCTCATTGGCTTGGTTGATCTTTCCTTCCATTTGGATGGCAAAGTCGACAAGGGATTCATTATCAACAAAGGGGATATTGACTAACATTGTCTGCATCTCATCGTGCAGACCATTCAGGAATCTCTCTTTCTTCTTGGCTTCGGTGTCGATCTCATCCGGGGCATACCTAGATAATGACAAGAATTTGTCACGGTATTCCACTACGGTCATCCTTCCTTGCTTCAGTTCTCTGAACTCATCTCTCATTCTCTTGATCAAACCCGGTGGCACATGGGTTCTACTGAACTTGACTTTGAATTCCTCCCAGGTCATCATTTGTCATCCGGTCATGGCACGAACACTGTTCCATCATGCTCTGGCATCTCCGGATAGATAATGGGTGGCGAACAGAACTTTCTCGTTGGCTTCCACTCTGGCGACTTCTAGGTTATTTTCCATGGTTTGCAGCCAATCATTGGTGTCTAAGGGCTCTTCCGACTTAGTGAAAACAGGTGGGTTGGTGTTCTGGAAATTCTTGAGATTAGATCCATGGTTGTCCTGGTTTCCGTGGCCTTGATTGTTGTGGGCTAGCTGAGCTATCTGTTGAAGGGTGGCTAGGTTGGCTTGACGTTCGGCTCTTTCAGCTTCGCGGTCAGAAACCAACATTTGCAGGATCTGCAACATCGGGCCCGGGAATGAACCACTTCCTCCGCGTGGCATCTGAATATTGAGATAGATCATGAGAAAATAGGGAAATTTCTAAGGTTTTGGGACTTTGAAAAGTTTTTCAGGTTCGACTCAGATTTTTCTAGCAACTTGCTTTTCATTCATTCATAGCACACGATACAAACACACACCACAACAAGGTAAACATATGGTTTTAGGAACCATTCTGGAAACTACGATACAGTGGGACCGAATACTACTCACTATGCTAGTGCTCAAGTGCTACTAATCCTTGGAGTCGGTGTAGTCGTCATCCTCATCATCCTCATCATAATTGATGAAGGCGAAATCCTCCTCATCGGTGAAGAAATCCATAGCCTGATCCTCCAAAAAATCATCATCATCGCTGAGATAGGAGTAGGGGTCTCCACGAAGATCCTCTCCGGCATTCTCCCTTTCTTCCAACTGCATGTCTCTCTCGTGGATGGTCTCCTCCAAAGACGAGATACAGTGGCGAAGACGGGCAATGATGCGCTCCTTCTTGTCGAGCTGACGGCGGCGAGACTTGCGATCCTTTGCTAGCATGGCGATGGTCTGATCCTTCGTCTTGATAATGGCAGACTTGTGGTTGGAGTAGTCACGACAATTATCCAACTCCTGCTGACGGTCGTACATCATGAAGCTAAGGTGGTCCAATTGGGTCTTCATCTCGTGGTGGTATGGGGCTTCCAGTGGCTGTACATTAGCATCACGCCTTGGACAAAACTCAAAGCGAGTACCCTTGATCTGGTTGATAATCTCCCACACAGACGGCCAAGAGCTTCCTGCATGGCCCTGGCAAGTCCATCGAGCCAGTTGTTCTCTCTTAAGGTGAATTGAATTCCCTCGGCAGTGGGAGGTTCAATCTTTCCTCGGAGACTTGCAACAATTAGCCACTGCAGATCTTCTCCTCCTTGATCATTGAGCTGAGCTCCGAAGAACTCGAGGTGCGGACGCTCCAGAAGTTCCGAAAGCTGGTCCAAATCCCTCTCAAAGACAAGGTCGCCTCCATTCCCCAACTGGTAAAACTTGCTGTACTTCACATCCATCTATTAAGAATATAGGATGAGTAAGTTAGTAGAGTGATCAAGTGTGTCAAATTTTATGTATTTTGCAAGAGTTTTTGAGGAACATGAATTTTTATAAAAGAATCAAGGTGATAAGAATGGGAATAAGTTTTTGTAAATATTTGCTTTCTTTGGTTTTGAAACTAAGTTTTTGATTCCAAACGTCCAGTATAACTAGGGTATCCTATGGTCAGGATGGCTCTGATACCAACTTGTCAACACCCCGATTTTTAATCCCAGATGCCTATTATGCCATACATCACAATCCCAGGATTACCATTTTTGTGAGACATAACTGAATTGGATACCACAGTACATCATCCATTACAAACCATACATAAGGTCTTACACAAATAAGGATCTCAGGATCCAGTTCTTAATACAACTCAAGCAACGGAAATACGTAATAATAACGGTAGCGTAGGCGAAGCTCCATCTTCGGGGTCACATGCAATGCTGACGATGGAAGATGATCCTAGTTGTCGTAACCTTCCTGGGGTCCATCCTCCAGGTACTCCTCTTCATAGTTTGGCCACGGGAATAGCCAGGGACAAAGCCATGAGTACTCTTTAAGTACTCGCAAACTAATACTAACAAGCGAAGTTTTTTTTGTAATAGGACACTAAGCTCTAGGGTTGTTTTGCAAAAAGCCAGATTTACATCTACTAAGTTCAGAAGTAAGAAAAGCTAGTTGAAATTTTATAACACCTAAGTGGGAACTTTTATCTCATGCCACAACTCTGTTGTGGTCAAGTCAAAGTCTCAATTCATTTCATAAGTCATTTTGAAATCATCTGACGGGGGAACAGTATGGCCACTCCAACTGTCCATAACCGCGGACGCGGCTATTCGAATAGTTTGACACTCTGCAGTGATTGTACACTTTCACCACAACATTCGATACATCCGTCAGGAACAAATCCTGAATTCACCATACTCACTATGCGGATAATCAATCATAACCTTTCAATTACACGCCCTAGTGTAAGCACATCTCCTGTGAGTTTGGACTCCCAACCATGACCAACTGTCATCTTGGGTACTGCACAGGTGGACAATCTTCACAAGGTAGCCTCAGCTCAGACCTTGGCCGTGAGGGAACCAATACTAAGGTATATAAGCTTCCAGTCAAGCCCTACCCAATTCTCGGGTATTGTGGTTGTACGGTAAAATTGGAATGGTATCGTATCCAGACAACCATCAGTTTTATAAAGGGATAAGGCTCATGCCTCAACATTTTCATCACCATAAATCATCTGGTGTTCAATAACACATGTCCAAAACATTTCAATAGAATGATCCATCATTCCAAGGTTTTCATAACCATTTTTCCACCAAGTATTCCCATCTAAAGTTGATCAAGTTTTATGCTTAGCACTAGCATCTACAAGTGGGGGTAAGTACTAATGAGGGGTGGTAAACTAGTGGAGTTTAACTAAGTTCAATCTCATGCCTTAGGATGACATAAAGATTATCTAGCTTAGGCCAAATTTTATGCTCTTTATGCAACCTTCAATTATATTTCTAGTATCTACAATCCACTTAAATAAACTCTAAGTAAAAGTTTTGATAAAGAAATAAAGTATAAAGCTTGTAAGTAAAACTAGGATTGGTTTATCAAGGGGTTATGATCATATATGCTTAAGGCATATAGTTGGCATGGTAACAAGCAAGTATTTGCTTGCACATTCAACTAGTGGTATTAGGCTTGCATCATTATCAGTATAAGCTTGCTAAATTGCAAGTGTTAGCTTGCCTTGTGCAGAGCAGTGGTTGAAGTTCTCCTCGGCTTCTTCTTTGTAGTATCCTCCTTCCTCGTATCCTTGGTCGGTACTAGCATCTATAAATAAATACGAGGTACACCATCACCAAACAATACTTAACTACTTTCAATCATCACACAAAGGGTCCTATAGATGATCTAGCATCATCACTAACATTACAAGATTAAAGCTTGGTATAATTCCTTTTATTTTTAGAAAAGTAATTTCTACGCATTGAAAAACTACTTAAGATTTAATATTCTCCAAACCAAACATGGGATCATGTTGACACATGTCATCACCACATATTTTAGTCCATGGGAATGTGATTTAAAGTGGTGTCACAATTTAATAAGGTTTAACCCTTTTATTTTACTTAAATAAAGTGACTAGAAATGCCTATGTGGCATTCTTTTATTACTTGAACAATATTTCTGTAAGTAAACCCAAATGTTTTTATATATTTTGAAAGGTATGATCAAATGTGATTTTTGAGAGTTGGAATCAATTCAAAAGCTATTATGGTTTAAATTTGAAAAATGTTTGAATGCAGAAAAGGTTCTGCCTTGTTATTTTAACCAAGGTTGATCTATAGATTCAAATGATTTAAATCCAATGGGCTTGGATTCAGCATTTCAATATATTTCTAACAAAATTGGTTTCATTCAATTTGGTGCAGTGAATCGAGCTGAGTTGATTTTTGAAACTAGGTACAAAACTGTGTTTGAATTAAAATGGGAAAAGTTAAATTCAAGCAGTGGCTGCTTGAGGAACTGCTAATGGGCGGCCGGTGTCACTCCATGGTGAGGCTCAACTTACTGGGGTTCCACCGTCGTGGCTCTTTAACGCCAAGTGGTATGGGGCAATCTCATCGCATGATCTAAGTCTAATCGAGCAGTGCTACTCATCGTCCACGTCGGGCTGGCCGCGAGGCGAAAACCTTGGCGGCAGGTGGGGGTCGTCGGGGGCTCACCGGGGCTCAGGCGAGGGTCGGTGAGGCGGGCGAACGACGAAGTCGACGACGGCGAACCTCCTGGTACCGACAGCTTATCCTGGGGCGGCTCCAATCGCTGGCCCCCTTCTTCTCTAGTGGCGGCCTGCTCCGACAAATTCCGGCGATGCGCTGCTCGCCTTGCTCCGGGAACGGGGTGGAACGATCAGTGAGGAGAGGGGAGTGAGGTGGTGTGAAGAGTTTGAGCGGAGGAGGCCTCTATTTATAGTCTCGACGACGAGACCGAACGGGATGGGCAGGCGACAGTGGAGACATGGCTACGGGCTGCTAGAGGCATGGCCGGCGGTGGCGATCAATCGGTGGTCTCTTGGCGATGCTCTATGGATTTAATGCGCGTGTAGGGGCGGTGGAAAATGGTCGGGAACGCACGATGCTCTGCGAGGCAGAGGCGGCGAACTTGACGGCGAGTGGTGGCTACGGGGCATGGGGCGACGAACGGGGATGTCTGGCGGTCTCCTGGGATGGTGGTGATCGTGTATGCATGCGGCGAGGGCGGCGCGCGGTCTGTGGGCGTGTGTCTAGGGTGGTGCTCTGGCGCATGCTCGGTGTAACATCCCAAAAATATCAAACTTAGATCATCAAAACACTAATCATCAAGTTTAGGGTTGACAAAAACTTTTCTAAATGAATTCATGAATGCATGTATATGTGTATGCATGGATTTTGAATTTCTTTAAAAACCAACTTGTTTGTGTGATCCATTGCTTGTAAAATGTTTCTTAGGTGAAAAGAACATCATCTAAAACATTTCCCACACTTTTCCTTAAGACAAGTAAATCAAAACAAATATATTAAGTGAATCGTCATTTTGACCAATTTAACTCCCATGCCTACTTTGGCTGTCTCAAACTTTCAAAACCTAACAGAAACTTTTCTGGATCTTTGCACCCCTTGAATGTACTCATAATAAAGTATCAAGGCCCACTTTGTGATCATCCAGAAACTTTCAAATGCATAGTTTAAATGACAATTCAAAATTGAATCTTCTTCATATGGGAAGATCCCACTTTTTCAAAACCCACTCAAACAAGCTCAACTTTCAAAACCCAAGCATTTGCAGACTCACCAGAACCAATCTAGCAAACCCACCAAAATTCATTTCAAAATTTAAAACTTGATTTCATGCGGCCATTTCATCAAACAGGTTGCAGGCACAAATCAAACAAAACATCAAACACTATAGTGTGCAGTGTTTTGAGCCTAACTTGTTCCTTAGTTAGCTCACACACAACCCAGTAGATCATCTAGAAAGATTAGCCCAACACTAGCACCCCTGTGAGCTTGCCATTGTCATTAATGGTGAACAGCCGAGCACCCCCATGTCACCCCATTGTGGACAGCAGGCTAGAGGAAGAACTAGCCGTGCCAACCTTGTCTAGGAGGCAGCCCACCATCCACCGCCACTTTGTGTCCGGCCATGGCGTTGCCAAGCCCTGACCACGCGCAAGCGAGACACGCCCAGACCATGCGGCGTGCGCGGGCGCCACCCTCGACCATCACCCACATACCGCGCGCCGCCCTCACCACGTGCATACACGATCACCACCTACCCAGGAGACCGCCAGACACCCCCGTTTGCCGCCCCGTGCCATACAACCGCCACCGCCGTCAAGACGCGCCGCCTTGAGCGCCGCCCGTTCCAGACCAAACCGCACCGCCCCATGCCTCGCGATCATGTCGTTGAGCATCTCCAGGAGACACAACACCATCCCCTACCCTTGCCCATGCCTATAGCCGCCTGTAATGTCGCCCCCGACGAGCTCACCGTGCGCCCCAATGGTCCCCTCGCTCGACTATAAATAGAGGCCACCCCCGCACGATTTCTTCACACCATCTCACTCCCCTCTCCCCACTGACCCTGCCACACCATCCTTAGAGCAAGCCGAGCACCACCTCGCCGGAATTTCACTGGAGCCTCCCGCTGCCGGAGAAGAAGGGAGCCAGCGATTGGATCCGCCCCAGGAGAAGCCACCGGTACCAGGAGGTTCGCCGTCGTCGACTTCGTCGTTCGCCCGCCTCACCGACCCTCGCCCGTACCCCGGTGAGCCCCCATCACCCCTCACTGGCCGCGCTAGGTTTCGTTCTCGCCGGAGCTGTCTCGCGTCGACGATGACCATCAACCGTTGGATTAGAACTAGATCGAACGATCCACGTTGCCCCATACCGCCCAGCCCGTGTCAGCGGCAGTGGGTACACCCACTTAAGCAGCCCGCGGGAGCATTGCGCTTAGCAGGCCGGCCCGTTAGAATTTCCCGCGCAGCCCAGCAATTCAAATTAAACCTTTTTCTTTTAAAATTCAAACATAGTTCTGTACCCAACTTCAAAAATCAACCCAAATCGATTCAGTACACCAAATTGAATGAAACCAATTTTGTTGGAAAGGTCTGTGAATGCTTAATCCAAGCCCGTTGGATTTAAGTCATTTGCATCTGTAGATCACCCATAGTAAAAATAACAAGGCAGAAGCTTTTCTGCATTCAAACATTTTTCAAATTCAAACCATAAAAGCTTTTGAGTTGATTCCAACTCTCAAAAATCACATTTAACCATACCTTTCGGAATATATAAAAATATATAGGTTTACTTGCATAAATAATGTTCAAGTAATAAAAGAATGCTTCATAAGCATTTCTAGCCACTTTAATTAATTAAAATAAAAGGGTAAAACCTTATTAAATTGTGACACCACTTTAAATCACATTCCCATGGACTACAATATGTGGTGATGACATGTGTCAAAATGATCCCATGGTTAGTTTGGAGAATATTAAATCTTAAGTAGTTTTTCAATGAGTAGAAATTACTTTTCTAAAAATAAGAAGTTTTAAACCAAGCTTTAACCTTGTAATGTTAGAGATGATGCTAGATCATCTATAGGACCCTTGTGTGTGATGATTTCAAGTAGTTAAGTATTGTTTGGTGATTGTGTACCTCGTATTTATTCATAGACGCTAGTACCGACCAAGGATACTACGAGGAGGATGGAGGATACTACGAAGAGGAAGCCGAGGAGAACTTCAACCACTGCTCTGCACAAGGAAAGCTAACACTTGCAAGATACTATATCTATGCAAGCTAATTACTATGCAAGCCTAATACTACTAGCGAATGTGCAAGCTAACACTTGCAAGATACCTTACTGATGCCACAAACCCATACCTGTGAGATGACTACTTTATGCCTTAAGCATATATGATCATACCTACTTGCTAAACCAATCCTAGTTTTATGGCAAGCTTCTTACTTTATTTCTTTATCAAAGCTTACTTAGAGTCTACCTAAGAGTTTGGTAGATACTAGACAGTTGTGCTGAAGGTTGCTTAGAGAGCATAAAATTTGTCCTAAGCTAGAAACCTTGATATCAGCCTAAGATATAAGGTTGGACTTAGTGAAACTCCACCAGTTACCACCCCTCATTATTACTACCCCCACCTGTAGATGCTAGTGCTAAGCATAAAACTTGATCAACTTTTAGATGGGAATACTTGGTGGAAAAATGGTTATGAAAACCTTGGAATGATGGATCATTCTATTGAAATGTTTTGGACATGTGTTTCCAAACACTTGATGATTTTGGTGATGAAAATGTTGAGGCATGAGCCTTAGCCCTTTATAAAACTGATGGTTATGCGGATGCGATACCATTCCAATTTTAGCGTACAACCACAATACCTGAATATTGGGTAGGGCTTATTTGGAAACTTATATACCTTAGTATTAGTTCCCTCACGGCCAAGGTCTGAGCTGAGGCTACCTTGTGAAGATTGTCCACCTGTGCAGTACCCAAGATGACAGTGGTCATGGTTGGGAGGCCAAACTCACAGGAGAGGTGCTTATACTAGGGCGTGTAATTGAAAGGTTAGGATTGATTATCCGCATACTGAGTATGGTGAGTTCAGGATTTGTTCCTGACGGATGTATCGAATGTTGTGGTGAAAGTGTACAATCTCTGCAGAGTGTCAAACTATTCGAATAGCCGCGTCCGCGGTTATGGACAGTTGGAGTGGCCATACTGTTCCCCCGTCAGACTTTTAAAATGACTTGTGAAATGAATTGAGACTTTGACTTGAACACAACAGAGTTGTGACCTGAATTACAAGATCCCACTTAGGAGTTATAAAATTGTGACTAGCTTTGGAACTTAGTAAAGATAAACCTGGCTTTTTGCAAAACAACCCTAGAGCCTAGTGTCCTATTATCCAAAAACCCCTTACCTGTTAGTATTAGTTTGCGAGTACTTAAAGAGTACTCATGGCTTTGTCCCTGGCTATTCCCATGGCGGACTATGAAGAAGGAGTACCGGAGGATGGACCCGGAAGGTTATGACAACTAGGATCATCTCCCATCGTCGGATTGCGTGACCCGAAGATGGAGCTTCGCCTACGCTACCGTTATTATTACGTATTCCGCTACTTGATGTTGTATTAAGAACTGGATCACGAGATCCCCATTTGTGTAAGAACTTATGTATCGTTTGTAATGGATGAAGTACTATGGTATCCAATTCTGTTATGTCTCGCAAAAATGGTAATCCTGGGATTGCGATGTATGGCATAACAGGCATCTAGGATTGAAAAATCCGGGTGTTGACAAGTTGGTATCAGAGCCATCCTGACCCTAGGAGACCCTAGTTAGGTTGGACGTTGAACCAAAAACTTAGTTTCAAAACCACAGAACAAAAATATTTACGAAAACTTATTCTCATTCTTACCTCTTTAATTATTTAATAAAACTTCATGTTCCCCCAAAACTCTTGCAAAATAGATAAAAT
Source organism: Avena longiglumis (assembly GCA_030063025.1). NCBI lineage: Eukaryota > Viridiplantae > Streptophyta > Magnoliopsida > Poales > Poaceae > Avena > Avena longiglumis. Next base: position 527,069,302 of record CP125976.1, read on the forward strand.
TTTGACAGACTTGATCACTCTACTAATCTACGCATCCTCTATTTTTATAGATGGACGTGAAGTACAGCAAGTTTTATCAACTCGGAAATGGAGGAGACCTTATCTTTGAGAGGGATCTGGATCAGCTTTCGGAACTTCTGGAGCGTCCGCATCCCGAGTTCTTCGGAGCTTAGATCAATGATCAAGGAGGAGAAGATCTGCAGTGGCTAATTGTTGCAAGTCTCCGAGGAAAGATTGAACCTCCCACTGCGGAGGGAATTCAGTTTACCTTGAGGGAAAACAACTGGCTCGATGGACTTGCCAGAGCAATGCAGGAAGCTCTTTCCCGTCTGTGTGGGCAGAGCATCAATCAGATCAAGGGTACTCGCTTTGAGTTTTGCCCAAGGCGTGATGCAAATGGACAACCACTGGAAGCCCCATACCACCCCGAGCTGAAGACTCAATTGTACCACCTTATCTTCATGATGTATGATCGTCAACAAGAGTTGGACAACTGCCGTGACTATTGCAACCACAAGTCTGCCATCATCAAGACGAAGGATCAGACCATCGCCATGCTAGCAAAGTATCGCAAGTCTCGCTGCCGTCAGCTCGACAAGAAGGAGCGCATTATTGCCCGTCTTCGCCATCGCATCTCATCTCTGGAAGAGACCATCCACGAGAGAGACATGCAGTTAGAGGAAAGGGAAAATGCCGGAGAGGATCTTCGTGGAGACCCTTACTCCTATCTCAGCGATGACGATGATTTTCTGGAGGATCAGGCCATGGACTTATTCACCGATGAGGATGATTTCGCCTTCATCGATGATGCGGAAGATGATGAAGCCACAGACTCCAAGCAGTAGTAGCACTGAGCACTAGCGTAGTGAGTAGTAGTCGGTCCCACTGTATCGTAGATTCCAGAATGGTTCTTAAAACCATCTGTTTTTCCTTGTTGTGGTGTGTGTTGTACTGTGTGCTATGAGTGAATGAATGAAAAAGCAAGTTGCTAGAAAACTTGAGTCAAACTCCAAAAACTTTTCAAAAACCCAAAACCTTAGCAATTTCCCTCTTTTCTCATGATCTATATCAATCCTCAGATGCCACGTGGAGGAAGTGGTTCAGCCCCGGACCCGATGTTGCAGATCCTGCAACTGTTGACTTCTGACCGTGAAGCTGAAAGAGCCGAACGTCAAGCCAACCTAGCCACTCTACAACAGATAGCCCAGCTAGCCCACAACAATCAAGGCCATGGAAATCAGGACAACCACGGATCTAAGCTCAAGAATTTCCAGAATACCAACCCACCCGTTTTCACCAAGTCGGAAGAACCCCTAGACGTCGATGATTGGCTGCAAACCATGGAAAATAACTTAGAAGTAGCCGGAGTGGAAGCCAACGAGAAAGTCTTGTTCGCCACCCATTATCTAGACGGAGATGCCAGGGCATGGTGGAACAGTGTTCGTGCAATGACCGGAGGCCAGATGATGACCTGGGAGGAATTCAAGGTCAAGTTTAGCAGAACCCATGTGCCATCAGGTTTAATCAAGAGAATGAGAGACGAGTTCAGAGAGTTGAAGCAAGGAAGGATGACTATAGTGGAATACCGTGAATTTTTTTTGTCATTAGCTAGGTATGCCCCGGACGAAATAGACACCGAAGCCAAGAAGAAAGAAAGATTCCTGAATGGTCTGCATGACGAGATGCAGACGGTGTTAGTCAATATCCCCTTTGTTGATATTGAAGCCCTTGTAGACTCTGCTATCCAGATGGAAGGAAAGATCAACCAGGCCAATGAAAACCGCAAGCGTCGCATGATGCATCAACCAGGACCCATCAGACCCCAAAGTATCGCCCCAACCCATCTCCAGGATTTGCCCCAAGAACCAACAGACCCCCTATGACCCGTCCGACCTATCCCAACCGTGGAAACCCTAGACCCCGAGGAAATCACACTAACCCCGACAACTCTAGCAATTTCACCCGTGCCCCACCCAAATTCAACACCAACAATACTACCACCAACCCCAACACTGCCCCGAGGACTGGAAGCAAATGTTGTGCCTGTCGCAGCAAAGGACAAGTCACAAGTGACCTGTTATGACTGTGGAAATAAAGGCCACTATTCCAATGAGTGCCCAAACAAGAAGAATGCTACAGCCCCCAACGCCAATGTCCCAGCTCAGCAGCAGCGTCGTGTCCGGCCAGGGAGAAGATTTGCCCCAGGGAATTCACTCAACCGCAATGGCCGTCTTTTTCTCATGGATGCTGAAAAAGATCAGGAAGCGCCAGACGTCGTGCTGGGTATGTTTTCTGTTAATTCAGTACTTGCAAGAGTGTTGTTTGATTCTGGTGCATCGCATTCCTTTGTCACCGAAGAATTTGCCTGCACTAGTAAAATTCAACCAACCAAATTGAAGCATGTGATGATTGTACAAATTCCCGGATCAACCACCAAGGCTAGGCAAATTTGCAAAGTCGTCCCTATCCGAATCCATGGCATAGATTTTTATGCTAATCTAATAGTACTCGGAACTAAAGGTTTGGAAGTAGTACTAGGGATGGATTGGATGTCCAAACATAAAGGATTGATTGACTGTGCCAAGAAAGCCATTACCATGACCAAGATCGGAATATCGATGAGCATATATCTGAAACCTTACCTCGCCAATTCAAGTGTAATAAGAGTATAGCCCAAACTACCATTGACCAAGTTCGGATAGTCTGCGAATACCCCGATGTATTTCTAGATGTTTTGCCCGGTATGCCCCCAGATCGGGATATCGAGTTTATCATCGAACTAATCCCCGGAACAGGACCCATAGCCCAGAGACCCTATAGTATGAACCCGTCAGAACTATAAGAACTGAAGAAGCAACTGGATTCCATGCTAGAAATCAGATTGATTCAACCGAGTGCGTCCCCATGGAGATCACCTGTCTTGTTTGTGGACAAGAAGGATGGAGGTAACCGTTTGTGTACAGATTATCGGAAGTTGAATGATGTGACCATCAATAACAAGTACCCCTTGCCTAAGATAGAAGATTTGTTTGATCAGTTGACCGGTGCCCAGGTGTTTTCTAAGATTGATCTTAGAACTGGCTATCATCAACTCAAAATTCGTGCAGAGTATATTCCAAAGACTGCCTTTACCACCAGATATGGATTGTATGAGTATACAGTCATGTCCTTTGGATTAACCAACGCCCCCGCTTATTTCATGAACCTCATGAATAAGATTTTTATGGACTTCCTGAATAAGTTTGTAGTTGTTTTCATCGATGACATTCTGATTTATTCCAAATCAGAAGAAGAACATGAGCTACACCTAAGGACCATTCTTGGAACCCTTAGAGAGCATCGGTTGTATGCAAAATTTAGCAAATGTGAATTCTGGTTATAGGAAGTAGGATTCCTCGATCACATTGTATCAGCCGGAGGAATTGCCGTTGACCCTGCCAAAGTGAGAGATGTAGAAGATTGGCAATCCCCAACCACTCAAACCCAAGTTCGTGCTTTTCTCGGATTGACGGGATATTACCGCAAATTCGTAGAAGGATTCTCGAGTATCGCCCGACCCATGACCCAATTGTTGAAGAAGGACAAGAAGTTTGAATGGACCGACAAATGTGAAGCGAGTTTTCAAGAACTCAAGAGGAGATTGATTTCAGCCCCAATCTTGATTATGCCGGATATCACGAAGCCCTTCGATGTGTATTGTGACGCATCCAAGATTGGTCTCGGATGTGTGCTAATGCAAGAAGGCAAAGTTATATCTTATCTATCGCGACAATTGAAGCAACATGAACAAAATTACCCAACCCATGACCTCTAACTCGCAGCCGTAGTTCTAGCCCTAAAGACATGGAGACATTACCTGATGGGAAACCGTTGTGAGATTTATTCGGATCACAAGAGCCTAAAGTATATATTCACTCAGAAGGAGCTGAATATGAGGCAGAGAAGATGGATTGAGCTAATCAAGGATTACGACCTGGACATTCACTATCACCCTGGAAAAGCCAATGTGGTAGCCGATGCCCTTAGCAGATTGCCGTGCCGCTTGAACTCCATGATTTTGAAGGAGCAACCAAGTTTGCACAAAGAGATGGAAGATTTTCGAGTGGAATTAGTAAGTGAAGGATTTTTGGCTAGCATAGAACTTCAGCCCACTTTGATCAGTCAGATTAAAGAGGCGCTGAAGGGAAATGTCAGTATCGATGGAATCAAGCTTCGTATCGGTACAGGCAAAGTACCCGGATTCACCGAGGACGAAGGAGTTCTGTGGTACAAAGGACGCCTTTGTGTACCAGCAGATTCGGAGTTGAAAGAAGTTATCTTGAAGGAGGCTCACAATACTCTTTATTCTATCCATCCCGGAGGAACTAAGATGTATCAAGATTTGAAAGAGCAATTTTGGTGGCATAAGATGAAGAGGGAAATCGGAAGCTATATCGCCAAGTGTGATATATGTCAGCGAGTCAAGGCAGGACATCAAAGACCTGCTGGATTGTTGCAACCTTTGCAAATTCCGGAATGGAAATGGGATTCTGTAGGAATGGACTTTAGCACTGGACTACCTACTTCTAGTAGGGGAAATGACTCTATTTGGGTCATAGTGGACAGATTGTCCAAAGTCGCCCATTTCTTGCCCGTCAAAACTACCTATCAGAGTTCGAAGCTAGCAGAGTTGTACATCGCTAGGATAGTTAGTTTGCATGGAGTCCCCAAGAATATAGTATCGGATCGAGGAACTCAGTTTACCTCGAGATTCTTGAAGAAAGTCCAAGAAGGTTTAGGAACCCGCCTAGATTTCAGTACCGCGTATCACCCTCAGACCGATGGACAAACGGAGCGAGTAAACCAAATACTCGAAGATATGCTTAGAGAATGTGTGTTAGAATATGGATCCAAGTGGGAAAACTGTCTGTCATTTGCAGAATTTTCATACAACAATAGTTACCAAGCCAGTTTGCAAATGGCCCCATTTGAATTTATGTACGGAAGAAAGTGCCGCACCCCTTTGAACTGGTCGGAAGTAGGAGAGAGTCAGATTTTTGGACCCGACATCCTACGAGAAGCAGAAGAGAAGGTTCACAAGATTCGTGAACACCTCAAGACAGCCCAATCCCGACAAAAGAGTTACGCCGACAAGAGACGTCGAGATCTCGCCTTCAACATCGCAGATTTTGTTTATCTGAAAGTGTTGCCATTGAAGGGAATGCAACATTTCCAACTCAAAGGAAAGTTAGCCCCCAGATATATCAGACCTTTCAAAATTCTGAACCGTCGAGGAGAAGTATCGTATCAACTGGAACTACCTGAAGAGATGTCAGCGGTGCACAATGTGTTCCATATCTCGCTACTTCGCAAATGTCTCGAAGTCCCCGAGAAGACCGAAGTGTTCAAGAATATCGATCACCGGACCATAGAGATCAACGATGATCTGACCTATCCCGAAGTACCCATCCGTATATTGTAAGAAGCCTTTCAAACTACCAGAACCCGAAGCATCAAGTTTCTAAAGATTCAGTGGAGCAACCACACAGAAGAGGAGGCTACCTGGGAACGCGAAGATCACATCAGAACGGAGTTTCCAGATCTCTTCAAATCCTAGGTAATCTTTTCGTCCTTTTTCAAATCTCGAGACGAGATTTTGTTTAAGGGGGTAAGGTTTGTAACATCCCAAAAATATCAAACTTAGATCATCAAAACACTAATCATCAAGTTTAGGGTTAACAAAAACTTTTCTAAATGAATTCATGAATGCATGTATATGTGTATGCATGGATTTTGAATTTCTTTTAAAACCACCTTGTTTGTGTGATCCATTGCTTGTAAAATGTTTCTTAGGTGAAAAGAACATCATCTAAAACATTTCCCACACTTTTCCTTAAGACAAGTAAATCAAAACAAATATATTAAGTGAATGGTCATTTTGACCAATTTAACTCCCATGCCTACTTTGGCTGTCTCAAACTTTCAAAACATAACAGAAACTTTTCTGGATCTTTGCACCCCTTGAATGTAATCATAACAAAGTATCAAGGCCCAATTTGTGATCATCCAGAAACTTTCAAATGCATAGTTTAAATGACAATTCAAAATTGAATCTTCTTCATATGGGAAGATCCCACTTTTTCAAAACCCACTCAAACACGCTCAACTTTCAAAACCCAATCATCTGCAGACTCACCAGAACCAATCTAGCAAACCCACCAAAATTCATTTCAAAATTCAAAACTTGATTTCATGCGGCCATTTCATCAAACAGGTTGCAGGCACAAATCAAACAAAACATCAAACACTATAGTGTGCAGTGTTTTGAGCCTAACTTGTTCCCTAGTTAGCTCACACACAACCCAGTAGATCATCTAGAAAGATTAGCCCAACACTAGCACTCCTGTGAGCTTGCCATTGTCATTAATGGTGAACAGCCGAGCACCCCCATGTCACCCCATTGTGGACAGCAGGCTAGAGGAAGAACTAGCCGTGCCAACCTTGTCTGGGAGGCAACACCGTCCACCGCCACTGTCCCGGCCCGCGGCGTTGCCAAGCCACGACCACGCGCACGAGACACGCCCAGACCATGCCGAGCGTGCGCTAGAGCGCCACCCTCGACCATCACCCACAGACCGCGCGCCGCCCTCACCGCGTGCATACACGATCACCACCGACCCAGGAGACCGCCAGAAACCCCCGTTTGCCACCCCGTGCCATACAGCTACCGCCCGCCGTCGAAGACGCCGCCTCTGCCGCGCAGAGCGCCGCCCGTTCCAGACCAAACCGCACCGCCCCATGCCTCGCGATCATGTAGTTGAGCATCGCCAGGAGACACAGCACCATCCCCTACCCTTGCCCATGCCTATATCCGCCTATAACGTCGCCCCCGACGAGCTCACCGTGCGCCCCGACGGTCCCCTAGCTCGACTATAAATAGAGGCCACCCCCGCACGATTTCTTCACACCATCTCACTCCCCTCTCCCCACTGACCGTGACACACCATCCTTAGAGCAAGCCGAGCACCACCTCGCCGGAATTTCACTGGAGCCACGCCTGGGGAGAAGAAGGAGCCGATTGGAGCCGCCCAGAGAAGCCACGGTACCGGGAGGTTCGGCGTCGTCGTCGACCGTCGTTCGCCACTCGACCCTCGCCCGTGCCGGTGAGCCCCGGCACCCCTCACCGGCGCTAGGTTTCGCTCTCGCAGAGCTGTCTCGCGTCAACGATGACCTCGATCGTTGGATTAGAACTAGATCGAGCGATCCACGTTGCCCCATACCACTTCGCCCGGACCGTGTGACGAGTGGGGACACCACTTAAGCATCCCATGGGAGCACCTGCTAGCAGCGTCGGCCGTTAAATTTCCATGCAGCCCAAAGAATTCAAATTAAACCTTTTCTTTTAAAATTCAAACACATACGTACCCAACTTCAAAAATCAACCCAGATCGATTCAGTACACCAAATTGAATGAAACCAATTTTGTTGGAAAGGTCTGTGAATGCTTAATCCAAGCCCGTTGGATTCAAGTCATTTGGATCTGTAGATCACCCATAGTAAAAATAACAAGGCAGAAGCTTTTCTGCATTCAAACATTTTTCAAATTCAAACCATAAAAGCTTTTGAGTTGATTCAACTCTCAAAAATCACATTTAACCATACCTTTCAGAATATATAAAAATATATAGGTTTACTTGCAGAAATAATGTTCAAGTAATAAAAGAATGCTTCATAAGCATTTCTAGCCACTTTAATTAATTAAAATAAAAGGGTAAAACCTTATTAAATCGTGACACCACTTTAAATCACATTGCCATGGACTACAATATGTGGTGATGACATGTGTCAAAATGATCCCATGTTTAGTTTGTAGAATATTAAATCTTAAGTAGTTTTTCAATGAGTAGAAATTACTTTTCTAAAAATAAGAAGTTTTAAACCAAGCTTTAACCTTATAATGTTAGAGATGATGCTAGATCATCTATAGGACCCTTGTGTGTGATGATTGCAAGTAGTTAAGTATTGTTTGGTGATTGTGTACCTCGTATTTATTCATAGACGCTAGTACCGACCAAGGATACTACGAGGAGGAAGGAGGATACTACGAAGAGGAAGCCGAGGAGAACTTCAACCACTGCTCTGCACAAGGCAAGCTAACACTTGCAAGATACTATACCTATGCAAGCTAATTACTATGCAAGCCTAATACTACTAGCGAATGTGCAAGCTAACACTTGCAAGATACCTTACTGATGCCACAAACCCATACCTGTGAGATGACTACTTTATGCCTTAAGCATATGTGATCATACCTACTTGCTAAACCAATCCTAGTTTTATGGCAAGCTTCTTACTTTATTTCTTTATCAAAGCTTACTTAGAGTCTACCTAAGAGTTTGGTAGATACTAAGCGATTCTCTTTGAAGGTTGCTTAAAGAGCATAAAATTTGGCCTAAGCTAGAAACCTTGATATCGACCTAAGATATAAGGTTGGACTTAGTGAAACTCCACCAATTACCACCCTCATTATTACTACCCCACTGTAGATGCTAGTGCTAAGCATAAAACTTGATCAACTTTTAGATGGGAATACTTGGTGGAAAAATGGTTATGAAAACCTTGGAATGATGGATCATTCTATTGAAATGTTTTGGACATGTGTTTCCAAACACTTGATGATTTTGGTGATGAAAATGTTGAGGCATGAGCCTTAGCCCTTTATAAAAGCGATGGTTGTCTGGATGCGATACCATTCCAATTTTAGCGTGCAACCACAATACCTAAATATTGGGTAGGGCTTGTTGGAAACTTATATACCTTAGTATTAGTTCCCTCACGGCCAAGGTCCGAGCTGAGGCTACCTTGTGAAGATTGTCCACACATGCGTACTCCAAGATGACAGTGGTCATGGTTGGGAGGCCAAACTCACAGGAGAGGTGCTTATACTAGGGCGTGTAATTGAAAGGTTATGATTGATTATCCATATCGAGTATGGTGAGTTCAGATTTGTTCTGACGGATGTATCGAATGTTGTGGTGAAAGTGTACAATCTGCAGAGTGTCAAACTATTCGAATAGCAGCGTCCATGATTATGGACGATTAGATGGCCATACTGTTCCCCCGTCAGAATTTTAAAATGACTTGTGAAATGAATTGAGACTTTGACTTGAACACAACATAGTTGTGACCTGAATTACAAGATCCCACTTAGGAGTTATAAAATTGTGACTAGATTTGGAACTTAATAAAGATAAACCTGGCTTTTTGCAAAACAACCCTAGAGCCTAGTGTCCTATTATCCAAAAACCCTTTACCTGTTAGTATTAGTTTGCGAGTACTTAAAGAGTACTCATGGCTTTGGCCCTGGCTATTCCCATGGCCAGACTATGAAGAGGAGTACCTGGAGGATGGACCCCAGGAAGGTTACGACAACTAGGATCATCTCCCATCGTCAGCATTACCTGTGACCCCGAAGATGGAGCTTCGCCTACGCTACCGTTATTATTACGTATTCCGCTGCTTGATGTTGTATTAAGAACTGGATCACGAGATCCCCATTTGTGTAAGAACTTATGTATCGTTTGTATTGGATGAAGTACTATGGTATCCAATTCTGTTATGTCTCGCAAAAATGGTAATCCTGGGATTGCGATGTATGGCATAACAGGCATCTAGGATTGAAAAATCCGGGTGTTGACACTCGGCATGGTTGCTGGCGAGCTTGTCATGGTCTATGCGTGTGGTCCAAGGGCTGGCAAGGTTCGAGCGTTGAACAGGGGGTGGCGGTGGACGGTGGGCTGTGTCCTAGACATGCTGTTTAGGCTTGGTGCTTGCTGTGGCTAGCTAGCCATGGTCTGCTGGCAAGGGGTGCTCGGGTTGGCATGGCATGGAGCAAAGGGTAGGGGCTAGGGTTTGTCCAAGCACTGGTTGGCACTGAGGGAGACAAGGGTGATCAATGGTGAACATTGCTTAGCCAGATTACTGCTCAAAACAGTGAAGTTAGGCCAGTTTGATTTGTTGCCTCCAAGTGTTTGATGAAATGGCCGCAAGAACTCAAGTTTTGAATTTTGAAAAGATTTTTGGTGGGTGTGCTAGGCATGTGCTGGTGAGTCTGCAGATGCTTGGGTTTTGAAAGTTGAGCTTGTTTGAGTGGTTTTTGAAAAAGTGGGATCTTTCCATATGATATAGATTCAATTTTAAACTGTCCTTTAAACTATGCATTCAAATGCTTTTGATGATCACAAGGTGCGCCTTGATACTTTGTTATGAGTACTATCAAGGGGTGCAAAGATCCAAACAAGTTTCTGTTAAGTTTTGAAAGTTAGAGACAGCCAAAGTAGGCATGGGAGTTAATTTTGCCAAAGTGACCATTCACTCATTTTGTTTGTTTTGATTTATTTGTCTTTGGGGAAAGTGTGGGGATTGTTTAGATGATGTTTATTTCACCTAAGAATCCTTTTACAAGCAAAGAAACACATAAACAAAGGCAATTCAAAAGAATCCAAAATGGAATGCATACACACATGCATGCTTTCATATTTTTATTTAGAAAAGTTTTTGTTAACCCTAATTTTGAAGATTAGAGTTTGATGATCCAAGTTTAGTATTTTTGGGATGTTACATATGGGTACCGCGGTTTCCTGAGTTCTGAACGTCGTAGGAAAAAATCCACAAGAAATCAAACCTTTGAAATTCCATTGCAATTCCCTTTTTCCGAACAGACCCTTAGAGTGGTATTTTCATCCTAGCCATGGCCATCTCAAACGAAGTGGCATGGAAAATTTCTCCATGTTAAGAATTCCAAGACCCCCTAGCTTTGGGGACGGCATACTGTTTCCCAGTTTACTTTGCACTTGTCTCAAGTAGTTGTGTCTTTTGCCTTCCAAAGAAAGGCTCGTTCTAATTTATTGATGAACTTGAAAGTGCCCGTAGGGATGTTGAGAGGCGTCAAATAATATATGTCTTGTGCGATTTTATGAGAGAGCACCCCCCCCGATGGTGGTGATGTATTTGCCATTCCAATGTGTAAGCTTTGTGACACACTTGTCCTTAAGGTGTTGGAAGTCCATCCACCCTTCTTAGTCTCCAGACCGAGAGGGGCAGTCCAAGATATCTCAATGGGAAGGAGGCCCTAGCTACCGAAATCCCTTCCAAAACGTCTTCAAGATCGATGTGCCCGCATCTAATTGGGACAACGAAGCTCTTATGAAAATTGGTGCATAGACCGGTGACCTCTCTCAAAACTCTCAAGAATGGTTGCCAAGTTTTGGACATATTCTTTGATAGGAGATAAACACCATCGGATCATCCGCATAAAGGGATGTTCTCAAATCGATCATCTCCCTCAAAGCTTATGGAGAAGCCCATGCAATGTTGCACGCTCCAAGATAAGCGTGATGGGGTCTATAGCAAGAACTAAGAGTAATGGGGATAGGGTCCCCTTGCCTAAGGTCGTGCCCATGGAGGATGGGGACACCGAACAATGCCATTGAGGAGGCGAGGGATGAAGAGGTGACAAAAAGGGTGGCAATCCAATTGTAGAAAGTGCGGAGGAAACCCACAATTGTTGAATAATGCCAAGCATATATTCCCATCTAATGGAGTCAAATGCTTTCCGAATGTCAATCTTGAGTAGAAGCGTTGGTATCTTCCCTCCATGAACAACTTTGCAAGGTTTTTCACATAGAGAAAGTTGTCATGGATGCTTCTTTTTTTTATGAACGCGCTTTGGGTGTTGGAAAACAAGCTCATTCATGACCGGTCCTAGGTGGAGAGCAAGCAACTTAGCAATGATTTGGCAATAGAATGTATTAGACTACTAGGCCTAAATTAAAGTCGGAGACCTCCTTCGCCCCGTCTTTATTTTTAGTGAGAGGACAATACTAACAGAGTTTAGCTAATGGAAGTTTTCAGCATGCAAGTTTTCGAAGAAGGTAATGACCTTCAAGATATTATCTTTTACAATGCTCCGACATTTCTTGAAAAAGGCACCGGTCAAACTGTCGGGACCGGGTGCCTTGTCCCCCTCCCCCGACATTTGTTTGATGGCTTGCCAAACCTCTTCCTCGGAGAATGTAACATCGAGCTCGTGTAACTCCGGGTTGTCAAAATGAAGTTTGTCCTAATTAAAATCTTGATTTCTCGTTTCACCCCTCACATAACTGAATTGAAATGGTTGTATCAATCTCCTCTTTTGCCTCGTGCTCCGTAAACCACCCATGATTATGTTTTAGTCTATGGATATGACGTTTCCTCCTTCTAGAGTTTACTCTCATGTGGAAAACTTGGTCTTGGCATCCCCTTTCTTTTATATTGGATACCCTTGCACATTACTTTTCTCTTCAAACGAGCTCGCAAATCAAACTCACTTACCGAAAGGATTTTATTCTCTTAGGCAATATCAAGTTGGAGAATGACAAGCAGCGTAACGTGCAACATGACTTTTGTATTTGATAAGAATCCACGGCTACATTTATGAAAGAGAACTTGACATGGCCTGACGTGTGTTGTGGGCTCATTCCAAACATCTTGCAAAATCTTCATGAAAACGGGGATACAGAGCAAAAAAAAAAATTCAAGCTTGAAGGATCTAAGACGCCGCATACCACTATTATCGACGAGCAAAAGAAGGCTATGGTTTGACAAAGAGGCTGATAAGGCATGAAGGCAGGACCGGCTCTATATTTTTCGAGGCCCTTGGACGAAGTCGACAAAAGGGTCTCTAATGGATATATATATATATATATATATATATATATATATATATATATATATATATATATTAAAATGCACGTATAACTAGATATATAGGCGATATATGTGGCAATTTTACTTACAAAATATTTGAAAGCATATAACCACGCGTTCATAGTCGAGATGTTTATAAATAATTGTCAAGCACTAAATCATTATGATATTTAGATAAAAAAATAAAAATGATAGGAAAACATAACAAGTATTCCATACTAGCGAATACCTCAAAAAAACCAGCCTCCAAATCTCCAATGAGTTCATTGACAATTAAGCTTCAGTGCGTCGAAAAAAGCTTCTTCGTGCATTTCTAGATGTAAAATCATCAAGGACACTATCAAAATTAATATTGTCTAATATATCCTTCTCAATACATCACGTAGCCAAGCCATTCAATCTGTCTTGTAACATAGTTGACCTCAAATAGTTCTTCAGCTTTATTTTAGAGAAACTTCTTTCAGCTGAGGCTACGATCATAGGTGAATTCAAAAGGATCTGATAAGCAATTGAGATATTTGAATAGCAATGAATTAAGGAATGTCATGTGCTGACATTAAATTATCTGGCAAAGTTACTTGCAACAGATTAATGTGAAAAAATTTACATCAAATTGTAATCTTAAAAATTATAACCCTAAATCCCTAATCGAGAGATTAATTAGAAAGATTAGACAAGGGATTTAAGGCGTAAACTTACATAGGACAGGGCCTATCTAATGTTGCAGATGAAACGGAAGGCGAACGGCGAGAGACGGTCAGACGGCGAGTCGGCGACCTGTCTGCATCTTGGCGACTTGCGGTCTTGGCGAGCGTCGTCAAAACGGGCGGAGAGACTCAAGAAGTCGAGAGACAGAGAGTCCTGGTTCGCGACTCCGAGACGGGCGATGCCTGGAATTCACCTTGCGAGTCACCACCAAGGCCTTGCTGAAATTCACGATCGCACGCCTCGCGAGTCGTCTGCACCCGTCGTCTTTTTTTAGAATCGTTCGTAGCTTTCCTTGCCCTCAGCTTTTTTTTTAAAATCGTCTGCAATGCTTAGCGCATAAAATCTTGGGCCCCCTCGGGTCTGGGCCCTTGGCCATGGCACAACCCTGCCATGGGGTAGAGCCGGGCCTGCATGAAGGACATGGGTGTCAAACCATAGATCTCCCTCGTTGTTGCAATAGAACGTGCCAAGCTTGCTAAGGCCTCGTTCGGACCATGGGTTTGAAAACCAAAGGAAAATAAACATGTATAGAAATAGGATTGGGTAGAAAGGGGAAACCTGTGGAAATAAAAAACAAAGGAACATACAAGAGTAGTATGTTTGTTACATCGGGACAAAATATAGAAACAGTGCTAGACATGTCATGAGTTGGAGGGAGCAGACAGAGAGAGCGTTTCGGGTGGTGTTTCTTTCGTTTTCGGTAGATGTTAATTTTCCTATAAAAAGTTAAAAAGTACGGGTGGGCATACCTTTCCGACGAAACGGAGCTGACCCATTCGTGTAAAACGAAAGCTCTTGAAGGAAAAAATTTCGGAGGAAACTGAGCCGCAGAATTCCTCTAAAATTCCCACATGCCGAACAAGGCCTAAGGGTACTCACTAACGTTGCAGTAATACCATCCAAATAGAAACCGCACCGTGGTAAATATACTGTACACTCTAGTAACTTACTTTGGGGTTGCATCATAAACATCGCCGTACTTGTCTCCTGATGATGCTAGGACGAGCACCCATTTGAAAACGCCTGATTAGTCCAAACGTGCATCCCACGGATCGGTCACAGAAACCCCATCGTGTCCGTCCAGTGCCCTCCAGATCCTACCGCCCAGCGCCGCGCGACCACGGATCGACGGGCCCACAAGAGGTCGTCCGCACCGATTAAATACTCTTCCCCCCTCCTCCATTTCTCCACCACACTTCCTCATCCCAATCTCGCGCTACCACTTCTCATCTCCTCCGCCGATCGAGTAACCAGCAGCAGCACCAAGTCATGGACGTCTCAAGCACAGCAACTGGAGCCAAGGGGAAGAAGGGAGCGGCCGGCCGGAAGGCCGGCGGACCCAGGAAGAAGTCTGTCACTCGATCCGTCAAGGCCGGCCTCCAGTTCCCGGTCGGTCGCGTCGGCCGGTACCTGAAGAAGGGCCGGTACGCCCAGCGCGTAGGCACCGGAGCCCCCGTCTACCTCGCCGCCGTCCTCGAGTACCTCGCCGCCGAGGTGCTAGAGCTCGCCGGAAACGCCGCCAAGGACAACAAGAAGAGCCGCATCATCCCACGTCACCTGCTGCTCGCCGTCAGGAACGACGAGGAGCTCGGGAAGCTGCTCGCCGGCGTCACCATCGCCCACGGCGGCGTGCTGCCCAAGATCAACCCGGTGCTGCTGCCCAAGAAGACGGCGGAGAAGGCGGCCAAGGAGCCCAAGTC
The DNA here is from genome assembly GCA_030063025.1 of Avena longiglumis. Classification (NCBI taxonomy): domain Eukaryota; kingdom Viridiplantae; phylum Streptophyta; class Magnoliopsida; order Poales; family Poaceae; genus Avena; species Avena longiglumis. Next base: position 527,084,436 of record CP125976.1, read on the forward strand.
GCCGAAGAAGACTGCCAAGTCCCCAAAGAAGGCCTAGGTTCGGTATCTGGGGACGATCTGTGTGCTTCAGAGTAGAATGTATAATGCCTGTCCTGTGGTGTGTCGTTGTACTTCCTCTGATCTGTAATTTAAATGGAGCAATGAGTTTGCTTACACATTGTTCTGTACTTCTGTGTCTCGTTTGGCCTTGGTATCGCTTTGATCTGGAGATTTCCATCCAGTTGCTTGTGCGGTTAATTGCAAGCGCTCTGAAACATCTTCTGAAATTAGTCACTTCAATTTTGCCGCAGTGGCGTGGACCAATTTTTTTTGTTTTGGCGCCGAGATTTCCCGCTCTCGTTTCACTTCAGTTCAGTTCAGTTGGGCGGGCTACTGAAAACTGCGTTCTCCTGTCGCTGCTCCTCTTTTACTTTAATCTTGTTACAGCTTCAGTGCGCGCAAAAATAACAATAACAGTCAGTATAGTGCACGGGCTCCTACAGCGAAGGCGTGAAAGTTGGACGTGCCGATTTTTTTTTAGAGCGCGCGGGATTTAGCCATGCTGAGCGTGCGCTATAAAGTGGAGTGTGCGTGAGTGCCGCCAACCGCCCAATTCAGAGCGTGCCCTTTTCCTGTTCCTCGCCATGCACTTCCTTCCTCGTCACACGCCAGTTTTCCTTTCTTGCCACACGCTGACCTCGCAGCACCGTCGATGCCATGCCTCCGCGCTCCAACCAGACCGGCTTCACTGGCGTGCGCTTCCGCCCGGGCAGGCGGTTCTACGCGGAGATCCGCGCCACCGGCGAGCGAATCGTTCTTGGAACGTTCGACACATTTAGTTTCCACAGCGAACTTGGTGCCCCTTGAGCAGCACCGTCACGCTCGCCAGCTCCGTCGTCGCCTTGACATAGCAGAGGCGGACGAGCGCGCCATGGAAGCATGGCGCAGAGCGTTCCCGTAGGACATCCTTGACGAGGAGGCTTTCTTCGCGCAAAAGAGAGCCAAACGTGCGGTAAAGAAGGCGGCCAAGATGGCGTCCGCTCGAAGAAGGCTTTCATCGAGGCGCAGCTGGCCGGGCCACAGGCGATCGACGACGACGATGACCGTTGGCTCGATCGGTTCCTGACCACGTTGTCGGCATCAACGGCTTCCGAAGACGACTGCGATTTCTAGATCATCTCCGTATCTAGTTTATCTTCTGCATTTGTCTAGTTTATTTTCTATACTATGTAGCTTGTTTTCAGTATATTTAGTTTATTTTTAGTACTATCTAAGTATGTATGAACATATTTTATCCCAATTTCTAGATATTCAGTTTTAATTGCAAAAAAATATTATAGCACGCCGCATTATAGCGTATCTGCTGGGGGAGTTTTGGCTCTGCATTTTTGTACTCCATTTTTGTGTTTCCGGTGAAAGAAAAACGGGCGCCGTGCACTAAATCACAATAGTGCGCTGCATCCAGATTTTAGTACGGCACGTTTTAGCGCCACTACTGAAGATGCTCTTAGGCGCGTTGGGTTTTGCAGAAGTGTATTTAATCGTGGACCAGTTTTCATTTTGGCGCCGAAAATTGGCGCTCTCGTTTAAGTTCAGGTAGCTGGGCGGGCAACTGAAAACTGCATCCTCGCGTCGCTTTAAAAAATAGACAACACTGTACTAGTACTTGTCTCCTGATGATGCGAGGACGGAAGAGTACGGAAGATTTTATAATTTGCCACATTTTACTTTAATTCTTTATAATTTGCCACACATTACTTTGACTTTTACTTTTTGCCACACATTATACAGATTGCTTTCTAATTTGCTCTGTTTCTCCTTTTATAGGTATATAACTTTTTAAAACTCCCAAATACATAGTGAAATACAGTACCTGGCTCGATCGAAACAGGTCTGTTCCATCGATTCAACCAAAAGAACCAGCTCCAATTCCCCTTCTGCAGCAGAGGGAAACCGAGGAGCTTGGACGGGAGTGCCGGCGGCGGCAGCGGTCGGACGAAGGAAGACAGGAGCGCCGACGTACCTCCCGACAGCGACCACGGACAGCGCACCCACCGCGAACGGCGGAGGACATGCGACCATGGACGGCCGCCCGCCAGCGACGCCGAGCGCACCACATTTTTGTGTGCTTGTTCTTGCTGACAGGTGGAGCCGATGTCCCTGTTGTTGGTAATCTGCCGGCGTCGCGGGATCTTTGTTTCTGGATTAGGCTGGCTCCATATCTCAATGCCCCTGCGTGAGCTTTCTGTTGTTGTACACTATGGATGTAGTAACCTGAACCTGAAGATTTTTTAGCATTGCCAGTGCCGATCCATAGCCACGCGAGGGAGAAGCAGGAGCCACTTGGGAGCCTTGGGCCTTGGGCCTTGATCATGGACGGATGACAGCGCCTCGTGATGATACTGCATCGACCTGAATTATTGCAGAAACAGTTAGGGAGAGGATTGGATTACCCGGATCATGGTTCCTGCTCATGGTCGCCAATCATGGCCGCCCCACCCGTGGTTTGGCAGCTGCCACCGGCAGCGCTTACGCTCAGCTCCTCTGTTTCTCCTCTGCAGGACAAGGGGAACCTGATCGATTGCCCAGCCGGTATTATTTTTGCAACAGGTACTAATGTTCTGTACTTGATAGTGTATTTTAGAGTAAAAACAATTAATATACATGTAAAAGGAGAACCGGAGCAAATTAGAAAGGAACCAATGTAATATGTGGCAAAAAGTAAAAGACAAAGTAATATGTGACAAATTATAAAGAACCAAAATAAAGTATGGCAAATTATAAAATCTCTTCTCTGAAAGAGCTAGTTAAAAGAAAAATGTTACACATCCTCCGGGGGATCGATCCCTTGGCTCGTCGCTCCGTACGTGTATGTGAGGCCCACCACGCGTTGTCTTCTCTTCCTTTTCTTATCCATCTGTGAATACGCACGGCCGTCGCCTCCCGCGCAGCGACGCCTGCCGCCCGCCACAGACAGCCTGCTCAGCTCCCGCCACTGGAGCCAGCTCCACCCTCCGCCACCATCACGGCCGGAGTAGGCCGCTGCCTCCTGCCACCACGCGTCGCCGCCAAGCTCCTCCCTCCGCCACCATCTCGACCGGAGTAGGCCGCCGCCTCCGTGTGGCCGCGAGGATAAGCGGCTGCTGCCGCGAGGAAGGGCGGTCTTCGCCGCGAGGATAAGGGCGATGTCCCATTTGCTATATTAGAAAAAACATTTTGCTACATCCGTTTTGTGATTTTGCTACAATAGCGTTGAGTTTTTACTACACGATCTCCGGCGAGGTCGTCCCCGGCGAGGTCGGATCTTCTATATTAACACAACTTTTTTGCTACCACCGTTTTGCGTTTTTGCTACAATAGCATAACGTTTTTGATACACGGTCTTCGGTGAGGTCTACCGGCGAAAGCTTCCGGTGAGGTTGAATATGCTACGTTAGGTCAACTTTTTTGCTACACGGTCTCCGGCGAGGATTCCGGCGAAATCTCCGATGAGGTCCAATCTGTTTTTCTATTTCTGGGCCGAACCGTTTTCCGCTACAGTGTAGCAAAAGCGGGTCTGAGTATAGCAAAAGTGAGTTTAGGTGGACACGTGTCAGCACGAGGACCCGGGGGATCGAAGGCAAATATCCCCCGAGAGACGCGTAGTGCTCCCCTGGTTAAAACTCTGAATGTAGGTCCTACCATGCGGTGATACTGGTACCCACACACCACGGAACAGAAGAGCAAATCTCGTAACACTGCAATCTGAAGTTCAGGATTGCTTCCTTGAGGGGCCTTTACGATTCTCATCTCTAGTGGATCTCGTAAAACGACCAACGTTTTAAAACTTTGGCGAGTTTACATTTTTATGTCGTTTCGATCCTGAATAGGTTTATAAACATGGCCTGGCTCGTAAACTTTTTCCAATCGACCGAAAACACAAGCCGTGCACTAGTATATCATCTAGTCACGGCGTGATTCCTAGGTCTAGACTGGTGGGTTCTTTCTCCTCCGCCACTCCGCCACCTCGCAATCCGCCATCGCGACCACCAGATCGAGCATTGCTGCCAGCATTGTGCGGTTGTGCCGAGCAACCTCTCAATCAGAGTGCGGCAGAGAGGGGGTGGAGGGGGTGGCCGAAGTGATCGATGTGACCTCTCGCGTGTCTGCGGAAACCCCATCGACTCCGACGAGGAGCGGACGCGGAAAATCTGCTCCGGCGCCACATGGAAGGAGGGGGGAGGGGGGGGGGGGTCGGCTCTACATAACCATCGGGCTTATGCCGCCAGTGGCCATCGCGCGTCATGAGGCCCACAATGCGGAGGCGGGTAGCTCGTGCCACGCTCCACGCCGAGCTCCTTCCCCCACTGCACTCCGACTCTGATGAGGAATATATCTCACCAAAGGAGTACGTCCCCTCCCTCGACGAGTCAAACAGGAATGTAGCCGTGCCAGGCGATTTCGTCGCCAATGACTACATGAAGGAGAGCGCTATGGCGACGTTGATGCACCGCTCCGGGCGAGCTCATGCGGGAGAGAAGACGCGATGTCGCGAGGAGTACTACTACGTCATCCTAGTGCAGACGAGCATTGAGAAGGAGAGGGAGCTCGGGACACGCCGCATGAAGCAGGACATCGTCGACCTCGCCTCGAACTCCGAATGAGCTCGCCGATCACGTCGCCACCATGCCCTTGGGTCTGGTGTGGTATACCGGAGCCACATTTTGGTCAGTAGGGTAGGGTTAGCATCGGTGATGAATTTAGTTTAGATTTTACGTATGTATTGTTAATCTTTTGATGTTAAACCGATGAAGCGCGTGTTCGTGTGAACTGAAATGCACTGATCTTGCGAAGAATCTGTCAGGATTAAGTTTTAAAATTTCCAATTCATTTCTCGATTTTTATTTTTCAACCCGCAGTGAGCAGCTTCTTCTGGCTTGGCCGTCCTCTGAATCCTCAAGGGCCTGAAGCCCTGAACGTCCACACCGTCGGTTGGCCTTCACATGCAGAACTAAAAACACAATACGCTTGTCTGCAGCATCAGCAGCAAGAAGGCCACGGCAATTGTTATATGCGTGACCGTGCCAAAATGCAACCCCTTCTCCCCTGCCTGCAGGTCGGTTGGTTGATGGACTGCGATCGATCTAAGATTGGAACTGGCGTGACCACTGGTCGACCGGGCTCATCCTATGTCGACCGAGGGGAGAAAAAGCGCGTGCCCGTACGTGCGTGCGTGACCCGTTCGAGAAGGCACCGTGCGTACAGCGGTGCGCCATGGTGCACTGTACATGTTTCGTACTTCCACAACCACTAGGCTAGCAGGATAGAGCAGCACTAGCAAGAGGTGCCCTGCGCCGCATTGCAGCAGGAGCAGCGACTGGCAACTGGCGAGCGCCGCTGCCGGTACACCGCGTTCTCTGTGTACTTGCGTTGTTTGCAGTTCTCCTGAAAATGAAATTAAGAAGCGGCGGAGACCTCTTCCTCAAAAAAAAAAAAAAAAAGCGGCGGAGACCATTCAAAAGAATCAAGAAGCGGCGGTACTCCGGCATCGTCGAAAAAAATTGCGGCCGTGGTGGTGGCGGTGGTGCCGTGGCCGGCGGTCGGTGTCCAGCGCACCGGCGCGCACGCGGCGAACGGTTACGAACGGCAACAACCAGCACGGACCTGCCGGAAGGCCCCTGCGAGACCGATTAGGCCATCCAAACGAGGCGTGTGATCATCGTCATCTATCCGCTCCGTTCCGTTTCCACGAGCACACGCGAACGTACGGCCTTCCTGACCCTGCAAGTGGCCATCGGTGAATTAAACCACCAGTGTGGTTAGCTGTTACGCCTGTTCAGCCCAGCGCAATGATGATAGTACCGCGGCACATGCGCAATGCATTCATCTCCAGGTTAATCATGCATGTTAGTATGCTAGAGCCACGTTTTCCTGAAAAGGAATTCCACGTTGAACAGGTAAGCAGGCGCCGCGGACGGATCGCCGGAGCGAGACGGGCTCCACTGGGGGAGACGGATGGGTTCCCGGACGAAGAGGCAAAAAAAGACGACCGATCCAACTGTGGGCTTGCTTATTGGCGTCGGCATCTCGCCCCGCGCGCGCGAGCTGGCCTGGGCAGGCGGCGGACGGTGGACACGCCCGTGTCGTGGTCGTGGGTGGCTAGGGCGAAACGGTTGTCTGGATCCGGCCGGTGTCTCGCACGCTTCGGGAAAACCATCCCGATTCTCACCCCCTTCTGATCGTCATCACCAACATTGCTCCTGCTCGCAACGGTCCAGATTTCCGCTCGAAGGACTACTCTTTCCCTCCTCCTTCCTCTCGTACGTCTCGTGTCGCTGTCTATCCCCGTCCACCACCATATGCGTATTTTTCACTCCCAATCTCGTGTTACAGTGTAACCAACACGATCCCATTTACTCCTCGTGGGGTATGCAATGCAAGACGAGTAGATGTAGCTACTACCGTGCATCGATCGTTGTTTACAACAGCTGCATCAGGGCGTGAACACTGAACAGCGATCGAGATTCCCAGCCCAGCCAAAGTGACTGCGCTGAGTAAACGACTGGACCCACGCATCGCATGCAGTCTCATCCTCAAGACCGCGGCAAGCGTCGCTTTTCCTTCCATAAATAGCTCATCAAGTACTACGCCCAAAAAGATCTTCACAAGCAGTTGTGACCTCCGTCGGGGAGTTATCACAGAAACTCGCATTATTGACCTCTAGTTGTTGGTCAAGGCCTAAATTCACGAATGCCGTGAGCGTTCTAGACAAGAAAACAGAGGGAGCGATGAACACTCCAAGCTCTATGATGATACGTTGGATTATTATTGGCGAGAAACGAAGTTTGAACCCGGCTCGCAACGCTCTGATCAATCTGTACCGCTGTACGTGCCTCCCATCTGTCTCTCCTGCATTTAAATCGGAACGCGCGCGCGACGGCCAACGAGACAATCCTGCTTCGGAATGATTTGCGTTTCTCTTTCAAACAATGATGATTTACGGAGTCCCCGCAAAAAGAAAATGATTCAGGAGTGGCATCATGTTCCTTCTTTTCTTCTGTGCGAATTATTCAGCTGGATTATGCATATGAGAGCTAAGCAAGCAATGATGGGATGGGATGGGATGTGTGCTGTAACCTGATCGTGTAAGCTGAGATCGTGCGTATCTAACTTCGGATTACAAGAAGATAACATCTCTCTCAAGGCAACTGTTGTACTATCCTGAAGCTTAAAGATGTTTTTGGAGAAAATGCACCATGATCCCAAATGTTCTTGAGTTACCGGGTCACTAATTGAAATGGAACATTTAGGTCTAAATGTTTCATAAGTGACGCTACGCCCTAATTGGTCGACCAGCGCCACGTTGGTCGTTAGGCGGGAGATTTCCTTTGGTGATGGATATTTTGCAACCGAACCCTATAAGTATCTGTCTTCTCCTTCCCACGCCAGACCTTCTCCCTCCTCTGCTTTTCTCCACCATCGCCCATCGCCATGAGTGCCACAAAAGCTCATCTGAGTGGATTCGCCGAGAGGAAGCCATCTGCTCCATTCCTGCAAGAACTCGCAGTAGCTTCTCTCCCGCCGCTACTGCCGGAACTCTGCTGGTGCCATGTCCGTCTTGTCGATTTCAGAACCATTCGCCTTGTCTCTCGCGAGCTCCAATCGGCGTGTCTTCTACAAATGCCCCAACCATCGGGTAAGATGTTGTTCTTAGGACTAGCAGATTCATTTCCCTCCCATTTTCTTATTTCTTTCTCTGATTTATATCTCAGGTTACTCCTAACCCTTGCAACCACTACTACTGGGAAAATGGAGAAGACAACTATGTTGATTTTCTGGTTAGGAATGGGTACTATGCAGGAGAAACAGAGAAGGGAGAAGAAGATGTTGGACAGAGGGACATGGTGGCTGTACTGAAGAAGATGGATCAGCTACTTGTCATTGGCAACAAAGTGTTAGCAGCAATTGTTTGTCTAGTTATGGTGATGGTGTATGTAGCAGTTGCTAAGTAGATCAGGACTGATGTAATATGTGAATGGAAATGAATGCTAGTTTCTCTTTCAAATGCAATGTATGAAATGTTAGAAACTGACTGGCAGATTTCAACAAGTGGTAACTGATAATCTCTAGATCATTACATCCAAAAGAAGTACTGACTGGCAGATTTAACAAGTGGTAGCTGATCATCTCTAGATCATTACATCCAAAAGAAATACTAACTGGCAGATTTAACAAGTGCACTCATGCACTTACATGGTTTGAGTGAAACCAGAGCTACATCTGAGCATCAGGTTTCTGTCAAACCTATCCAAAATATGAGTTTGTTCTCCAAAATATACAACCTATCTTCTAAAGATGTCCAAAATATACAACTATCTGAGCATCAGGTTTCTGTCAAACATCAGGCTGGCACCTTGTTCTCCTTCTTTGTCCCAACCTTCCTCTTCTTAGCTAAACCAAGGGTTTTGATTGGTGGTCTTGGAGGTGGTAGATCATCTCTGCAGCTGGCAATAAACTGGCTTTCAGGGAGATGATCTGGTGGTGCAGCCCGGGACTGTTGAGTTGCTGCTGCCTGCAATTTCAGAAGAGAGCAACACAAAAATTAATTAGGATATAGATGGTTAAGAGAGTAACATGGATATAGATTCATCCATATTTAGGATATAGATTCATCCAAATTTTAATAAATTAAAATTAATTAATATGGATTGAAGAGAGTAACATGGATGCAGTAGAAGACTGAAGAGTACTAGCTACTAGTAGAGCGGAAACGGTTGTTGAATGCCATGAAAAACAGGGTAGTCTATGGATGCACCATAGTCAGTGCTTACAATCTGCACTTAATTCGAAATGTAAAGTTTGATAATCTCACTTAACAAGATTGTTTGAGCGGCAAAAGGTTTATATGCAGGTACAAGCCTTGCTAGCCAAGATATACAGAACAAACCTACTCAAACAGAAATCTAAACCGACTCCAAATTGTATTACAAGATTAATCTAACATCCTCCCGCAGTATCAACGGCGAGCTTGACGACGTTGAGACTAAAACGAATATCAGTAAATGGAGTGGTAGCAAGCCTCCTTTGTGAAGATATCTGCAAATTGCATGGTTGGTACATGAAGAACACAAACATGGCCAAGAGAAATCTTCTCACGAACATAATAAATATCAATCTCGATATGTTTAGTCCTTCGATATTGAATTGGATTGCCAGACATGTATACCGCAGAAATATTGTCGCAATAGAGTATAGTAGCCTGTTGAATAGGTCGATGTAGCACCGAGAGAAGTCCATTTCCAGAAAAAAGCACCGAGAGAAGTTGACGCAACCAAAAGTTTTCACAAACGGCATGTGCAACCGTGCGATACTCAGCCTCAACAAACGAACGATAGACTGTAAGTTGACGTTCCGAAGACCATAAAATCAAATTATTACCAAAAAAACACAGTAGCATGATGTGGACCGACGAGTCTCAGGACAACCTTTGCCAAGGATATAGGAGAAGAGGAGTTGATGTGTAGACCACGATCAAGAGTGCCTTTTAGGTAGTGAAGAATACGTTTAACATGATTGTAATGAGGTAGGCGAGGATCATGCATGAATAAGCAAGCTTGTTGGACAACATAGGAAATTTCAGGACGTGTAAGAGTAAGATACTGGAGTGATCCAGTGAGACTGCGATATAAATTGGCATCTGAAAAAGGGTGACCTATGGAAAAAAGTTTGGAGTTGGTGTCAACATGAGTGCGAGAATGTTGGCAATCAATCATACCCGCTCGAGAGAGAAGACCAAGAATGTATTGTTGTTGATAGATAAAGAGACCATGAGAATCACGAGTAACAACAATACACCAAAAATGATGGAGCAAGCCGAGATCAGTCATAGAAAATTCCGTTTGAAGGTGAGAAAGAATTTGATCAAGAAAAGACCGAGAGAAGGCGGTAAGAACAATATCATCAACATAAAGAAGTAAGTAAGCAATGTTGGAATTTGTGGTAGATGAAAAGAGAGGAAATGGAGAGACAAGGAGTGAATGATATGGTTTGTATGAATGAAGAGAAGAGTTAAAACCATGCTCGGGATGCTTGTTTGAGATCGTATATTTTTTTTAAGTAGACAAACATGATTTGGAGAAGAGGGATCACCAAATCCAAGAGGTTGCTGACAGTAAACAGTTTTCTGAAGAGAGCCATGAAGAAAAGCGTTTTTGACATCAAGTTGGTGAATATACCATGACAAAGAGACAAAAAGACCTAGGACACTACACATAGTGCTTGGTTTGATAACAGTAGAATTTTTTTTTATCATAGTCAATGCCTTGTTGTTGAGAATAGCCAAGAGAGATTCATCGGTCTTTGTAATGAGAGACACTACCATCTGAGTGATATTTTTGGCAAAAACCCATTTGATGAAAACAACATTAGCATTGGAAGGGCGAGGTACAAGCTACCATGTATCGTTAATAACCAAGGCATTAAATTCATATTCATGGCAAAGGCCCAATTAGGATCGAGGAGAGCTAATTTATAAGACTTCAGAATAGAGGAAATAGTGGGATTTGCGAAGAGATTAAGACGTTTGGCGGATAAACAAAAATTAGACTTGCCACTCATATGCATGACGTGATCATTGTGAGGTGCAACAATATGAACGCCATGAGCTGGTAAGATGGGTGAAGTGTGAGGGTTGGGGAATTTTGAGAATCAAAAGAGTTAGAGGAGGCGGAGGGGATGGCTGCCGCAATAGGAGAAATCGGTGCCTCGGCAGGCTGCCACGGAGCTTGCGGCAGGAGATGGGGTGTTGAGCGTGACGCTGGGCGCATCGGAGATTGGTTCGGGCGCAACTGGTTCAAGGGTTGCTATGGGTATATGTAGAGGTTGTAGGACAAAACATCAAAGAGGAGAAAGGTTGGTGGATGGTGGAGAATATGCAGGGTCGAACAAGTAGCAAAGGGAAAGATATGTTCAACAAATTTAACATGACGAGAAACATGGACACGACGAGAAAGTAAGTCAATATAGTGATAACCTTTGTGCTAATTGGAGTATCCAAGGAAAACACAAGGAATTGACCGGGGAGCAAGTTTGTTTGGCGAGGTGATATATGTATTTGAAAAACAAAGACAACCAAAAACTCGAAGTTCGGTATAATTAGGATGGCAGAGAAATACAGAGTAATGTGGTGTGGTTTTTGAATTGACTTACGAAGGACGAATATTGAGTAAATAGGTGGTTGTACGTAATGCTTCTGTCCAAAATTTCGCATGCATCGATGCTTGAATTAGGAGGGTTTGAATAATGCCATTGAGGGTATGAAGAGAGCGTGCGGCCTTGCCGTTTTATGAAGAGGTATAGATACAAGAAAAATACAAGAGAATGCCATGGTGTAGAATGAAATTGCGGTTTTGTAAGTTATCAAATTCTTGTCCATTATCATATTGTATGCAATGAATAGTAATAAGAAAATGAGTGGCTACATAGGGCTGGAAATTTAGAAACATGGTGGGCACATCAGATTTTTTATGTAGAGGAAACATCCATACAAAATGAGTAAAATCATACAATATGACAAGATAGTATTTAAAACCAGATATACTTTTAGATGGTGACGCTCACAAATCACAATATAATATTTCAAAGAGAAAAACGCTAAAGAACTAGAATAACTAAAGGGTGGATGCACATGTTTGTCTTGTTGACAAGATTAACACATAGAGGAATCATGAATATCTCTATTACATATATAAAATTCACTAAGTAGGGATGATAAAAATGACATTATTGGAATGGCCAAAACTTTGATGCCAAAGATTGACCGAAGCAACCACGGAGGAAGTAGAGTAGCCATAGGAACGCCTTGGAGGGAGTAGAGATCTCCGAAACTATTAAAGCGTGCGATCTCCGTCTTGGTCATGGAATCATTCATAGAGAAACCAAAGGGGTCAAATTCGACAGAAATAAGATTTTAACGGGTAAATTGCTAAATATAGATTAAATTTTTATTAGCGTGGGCGCGACAAGAACATCGAGAAGGAGAATAGGTTTAGTGGTGAAAAATATTTGTGCATTACCAACAAAGTAAATAGGGATAGAAGAACCATTGTTAAGAGTGATGGAGGAAAAAGGAGAGGAGGTGCAATTTGACAACATATTACTTGAATCAGACATGTGACTAGAAGAACTAGAATAAAAAATTCAATCATTAACAGAGTTTTCTTGAGAAACAAAGTGATTCATAGCATGAAGAAATGCAACCTGGTCCTAGTGTGGTGTTGAGGTTGATGACGCGGACGGTACAGTCAGCGGTGCAGGGGCGAAATATACATATGTTGGTAGTATCCTCTAGCAGGTGCATGGTAGGAGAGGGGTGGCGCCATATGGAGAGTATGTCAGTGCAATCATGTATGCTTGCATAGGCGGACGAGAGCCGAGGATCCCGGGAGCACCAGTGTGAGGATGTATGCCCGACACCCATGAGCTCGAGTATGCCAGGGGAGCACCGATCGAAGAGGGTGCCATCCAAGGCATGGTCCAGGCTTGCATGAGGCCGGTCCATGGATCATGCAGAGGGCGCCATCTTGGAGACGCATGTGGCGTATGTGCAGGTGGTTTACGGCCGCTTGGAGGAGCCGATGATGTCGATGACGGGCGAGGCAGCCGATAGACGGGATTCTTGCCACGGTAGTTGGGCGCCAACCTGCAGGTGGCTACGCTGCTGGCGAAGGAGGTGGTGCAGGAGGAGCGGGCACGGGTGGACGCGGGATCGCACCAAAACTTGGTGAGGACATGATTGGCCCACTATAACATGGATCAGACCTCGTCGAAGGAAGGGGCTGGCCGCACCATGGGGATGAAGGAGGTCTGATTCTCGAAGCGCTCGTCGAGCCCTACAAGAAGGATGTTGTTGAGCTGTTGATCATCGATGGGGGTCCCCGAGCTCACAGAGTTCATCAGCGATGGTTTTGAGTCTTCGACTCCCACAGAAGAGTCACCTTGCACGGTGTTGCGTGTGGAGGGTGTTGACGCGAGAATCGATATTGTCTTGAAAAATATGGCGAAGGGCCACCTAAAGAGCGGAGGTGTTGATGGCATCGCGAAGTTGAGATTGAAAATCTCAGTAGACACCCGCTGGCATATGTAGTCGACGATTGCGAGGTCGTACTTGACCCAGCAAGGACCCGTGGGCTGGGGAACAGAGTCAGTGGCGACATGATCTAGAAGATTTCATTGACGGAGGTGAACTTCATATAGATGGCACCAATAGTAGTAGTTATGTTTGGGGAGATCTAAGATGACTTGAATAAAGGAACTAACATCAGAGATAGTATCAACATATTTTATGGTAGAAGAGGTGGGAGAGGATAGAACAAGGGAGGAGGAAGGGGTTTGGGCTGCAACCATGGCGGCGGTGACCTTTTTGGTGAAGTAGACGGGAGGGGGGAGATACAGTGGCGTGCCTGGGGGCATCCATGCCCTAGGATCGGATATGTGATACCATGCAAAGTTTGATAATCTCACATAAAAATATTGTCTGAGGGGTACAAGGTTTATATATTTGTACAAGCCTTCCTGACCAAGGTAGAACAAACCGACTCAAACACAAATCTAAACGGACTCCAACTTGTATTACAAGATTAGTTTACAAGAAAGTCCAAATGGATCTTGATCTTGAGAAGCGTGTCAAAATTTTTATTTTCTAATAAGAAAAATTCATATAGACAACAATCACGAAGCATCCAAGGCCCCACGTCATCCGCTCGGGCGACTCGGGAGGCGACTAGGTTTCTAGTGCGTGGTCACCTTTTCCCCTCCTTCCTTCCCCGGCACCACCCCAGGAAGACGCCGATTTGCGCGGGTGGACACCGGTGATGGTGGTGGCGAGGCTCCTGTCACTCCATCTCATGGTATAATGATCTCAGAGCTGCAATTGCCCCCGGTGGCTTCCCTGCTGCTCTCAGATGTCCAAGGCTGCAGCGGAGTGACCGGTGTGGTGCACTCTTCTTGTCAAGGTAGTCGTGCTCTGGGTCTAGAGTCCAGCACCTCTCCAGCTCTCGAGTGAGATTGTCCCATGTCCGGTGGTTCGACCCCTTTGAGCCAAAACGAGAGTGTAGGGCCCGGAATTACAACACCACATATAGGTTGGTCCCTCGGCACCATCATTACCATTGATTTGTTAGAGATTCGTGCAAACTATTTTACAGGAAGACCCTTTCACCTTAGTGTAGATTTATACGAGATTTATTAGAGATCTGAAACTCCTTTGAATCCTGCAGATACAAACACGATTCAGTATAAATTATATAATAAACTAGAAAAACAACCAAATTAACAGTAGAAAAATTAGAAAAAACTAAAATTGACAAAATTTTAATGATACATACAAATTTCAGCAGACCCAGTTGACGAGGTTTGATCTCATCAATGCCCATTGTTATGGACTTGAGTTTTGGAGAAGATGGGGATGCTGGAGATCGTGGAACGGTTAGCAAACAAGCAACACGGGGACACAAGGTTTACCCAGGTTCAGGCCCCCGGAGGAAAAACCCTACTCCTGCTTGTCTGCTCTTGATTACGACGGAACCGAAGGTTACAGGGTGCGCAGATGCAATCTGGCGTGGAGGTGTGTATGCGAAAATATGAGAGAGTCCATCTAGGTCGTGCCCTCCTAGCCTTTATATAGACTCAGGCAGGTCCCGGGCTTAGACCTAGTCGGTTACAACTTCTAGGGTTTTACCCCTTTGAATTTTCTATCTACACTAGTCTTGCTCTCCAAGGATCCGAAGGCGTCATGGGCCTTGGCCACCCGAAAATCGTCATGGGCCGGCGTACATCTGCCGTGGGCCTTCCTTGGACTGGACCAGGTATGCTAAGATCACGTACCCGTAGGGTATAACCATGTCAGTAGCCCCCGAGTGATCAGTCGAATCGTAGATTCGACTGAGGACTCTTCAATCCTTCGGGTGCAACTATGTATTAACAGTATGTATGTAGGGATTGTTGATGCGTGTGCCTGACTCACCCGACGGATCAGGGTCAGTTAACTGTCTTAGGACGAAACAACACGATTTTCCTCAGGTTCGAGTCCCTCAACTCGAAACTGGAACATGTGCTGGCGTAATTCGACTCAGGCCGCGGAGGACTTACATGAGTGGAATTCCAGTGAATTTAATTGATGTACCCAACACGTCCGTCAGGATTTTTCATCGCGCCTATTGGCACGGATTTATACTAGCAGAGCGTAGTCATGTGCGTTGCCAGGCCATCAGACGATATCTGTAGGTCTTATCTTTGTGTCGCAGACACAACATCCGAACGTTTATCACCGCGGAGGTGTTTTCGGGTGGCCAAGGAGAACGTTGCTCACTTAGCATTTTGTTGGGGCAGAGTTGCTGAAAAGTTTTTTTTCATGCTGATCCGAAAGATCGCAGTCGAAGAATTCATAGGGTGCGCGACCAGCGCTCCCTATGGGAGTAGCCCCCGAGTGTCTGTTCGAGTCGTAGACTCGAGCGGAGACTTTACTTCAAACATTGTTCAGTTGTTAAGTCCGTAGGACACAAAAATATTCGGATGCTTAAATCCATCCTCCCTATGGGAGTAGCCCCCGAGTCCGTAGTGGAGTCGTAGACTCGACGTAGGACTCGAAGAAATAGTTCGTTTTTATTCATCTTTCGGGTGCGCGGCCAGCGCTCCTAATAGGAGTAGCCCCCAAGTATTTAGTCGAATCGAAGATTCGAGTGAGTACTCTTAGCTTTGAAACCGAAGAAATTGTAGTTGCTGCTAGTATAGCTTTTGATGACATCAGTGCTGACGATCAATGACCTCAAGCCTCTGCTGCGTCAGAGATGACTTGACTGGACGAACGTGGGTCCCACTTGCTGACCTTGAATTGACCGGTCACGACGGCATGATAACGACAATTCGTTGTGATGCTGACATGTGTATGGCCAGATCTGTCGTTGGCGTTAGGTCTTCTTGATGGACGGTTGCCGTGCGTCGTCTTCGCCGTTATAATCATTGGGTAAAGCTGCAGTTTGTTTTTACCGCATCGATTCTTGTTTTCACTGCCTCCTTGTGCTCTAGCAGTTCTTGCTGCGCGCTGGAATATCCTTCCACATTTCTGTCTTCCCTTCTGCGCTCTCACCGCCGGTGCCGCCGTAGCGCGATGGGGAAACCGAAGAAATCATCATCTGCGGTTGGTACCAGCACTGCCGGAGGAAAGAAAGGCGCCACCTCTACCCGTGTCACCGACGGGGGTTGGCGGCGATCAGAGACGCGGGAGAGTGACCTCCGCAAACTTCGCGAGCGGGGCTTGATCCCACAAGATAGGGAGGCCGCCAGACTCCCCGGCAACGAGGTAATTCCCCGTCCCCCCGCTGGGTATCGGGTTATGTTTCTTGACTTTGTTATGCGTGGGTTTTCCTTCCCAGTCCACGACTTCCTTTGTGGGCTGCTCTTTCTCTATGGCATCCAGCTGCATCATCTTTCGCCCAATTCTCTTCTTCACATTGCTTGTTTCATAGCTTTCTGCGAGTGCTGGCTCGGCATCGAGCCGCATTTTGGCCTCTTCCGGAAACTTTATTCCGTGAAGAGGCAATCTGGTTCGGATGGTGTTTATCCCATTGGGGGTTGCATCATCTCCCTCAAGGCCAATATTCTGTTCTTTTCTTTCTCTATGTCTGAATCTGTCCAGTACTGGCGGAGGCGGTAGTTTTACATTCGCGACTCCACAGTGGCTGGACAGCATTTTGGTCTTGCTCCTTTCGACTCCTCCCAGATAATCGAGCCAAAAAGGTCCTAGAAAAACCAGATCTTGGATGGCGAGTCAGCTGAGATAGAGGCCCTTTACCGTCGGGTGGAGGATCTCCAGTTGATTCCGGAGAAGGAAGTGAACAACGTGGATATTATCCGCACGTTTCTCGAGTGTCGGGTGCAGCCTCTCCATGCTAGGGCGCACCCGATGTTTCTTTATTCTGGGCGCCGTGATCCGACGAGAGTTTCGGCTGAGAAAATCTCCGAGGGAGATCTTGACAGGCCCTTAACGCTGAAGTTCAAGGCGGAGAAAAAATCCGGAAGTCGACTCCTCCGTTTTCTTGACCGCGTTCCACAGGTGTAGATTTGTGCGCGTAGCGCTTTTCGTCGACTGTATATTTATTGTCCTTTGTTTGCTAACAAAGTTCCTTCTTTTTTGTAGAGCTTCAAGGTGCCGGGCATGGTGCCGCCATTGCCTTAATTATTTCCGGATGCTCCGGATAATGACGTGGTGGATTCCGTGTCCGAGTTGCCGTCGGCGCGATCTCCGGCGGAAGATGCCAACGAGTCGAGCGAGGACCACATGCACAAACGATCGCGGAGCTCCGGCGAGTCTTCGGATGCCTCGACTCCTCCGACTCCTAGGAACCCTCTGTGCCTTGAGCGTCACAATGACGAGCATGGAGGCTCTTCCTCCCCTCTTCCTGCCATTCCTGTGCGGGCTGTAGCGCCGCACCCGCCGGCGAAACGGAAGAAGGAAGAAAAGAAGGAAGAGAAGAAGGAAGAGAAGAAAGGGGAGAAGAGAGCCCGAAGGACTCCTCCTGTCTTCGATCTGAGCTCACTGGACTCGTAAGTTTCTTTTATACTACTGTCTTGTTCGTGTTGACTTTTGTGCTTGTGCTAAATATTTCGTGTGCAGGCACTCCTCCCACGACTCCTCCAGCGATGGTGCTCGGGAGATGATGGGAGAGTCGAAGGTTGCGTCTCCTCCTCAGATGGTGGTCACCTCTGAGGGTGCTGCACCGATCCCTTCTCCGCAAGGGAGCTCAGGTGGTTGCGCCTCAGAAGGCTGCGAGCGGGCCTTCGGAGTCGCCATTGGAGCATGTAAGTACTTCTGTTTCCTACCACGGGGGAAGCCCCCGAGCATCTGAATTTTTTTTATTGTCTTGTTCTTTCTTCGAGTCTTCGGGGGGAGCCCCCGAGCGTTTTCGTGTGCGAATTTTGCTTTTTGTTCCTTCGTGGTGGGCGCAACCCCCAAGTCCTTTTCCTTACTGGTAGTTCTTCCTGCAGCCTTTTGTGCAGGATGCCAAGCGATCGTGCAGAGCACTGGTCGGAGGCCAACCTCCAACAGCTTCAAGGTACCTGTATGCTTTGGTACCTCTTTCTTTTTGCATTGTTGTCCTGCTTTGTGACGCTTGTATGTGTTGAATGCAGAGGAGCATAACACTTCCCTCCGTGAGATTGATGCTCTCAAAAAGAGCCTTGGTCAAGCGGAGAAGAAGGCCGAAGACGCCGCTGGTGCGAAAGAGCGCCTTGAGCTGGAGCTGGCCAAGGCGGCCAAGGCTAAGGAGCGTCTGCAGCAGGAGGCTACGGACCACGAGGAGCAGCTTGCCATGGCTGCGACTGCGCGTGAAAGAGAGGTGGCGGGCAAGCTCATGGCTGCTGCCAAGGCTGTTTCGGGTGAGTACCTTATTTTTATCCTTTCTTTTCATTTTCTTGTCTTTCTTCTGTGTTACTTTCTTCATTCCTTCTCTTTTTTTTGTCTCAGATGCCGCAGGCATCGAATTTGACCGCAGTGCTCTGGAGCACGGGAGTGCTCTGGATGATGCTACTGCAGCGGTCGAAGATCGCTGCAGCACCGTCGTCAGCTCCCTCGCCAAGGCGAAGGAAGTCTTTGGCCGCTTCTATAAGGAGCTTGTCCCCAAGGGCGCGGCCCTTGATGATGTTGACGCCCTGGCGGAGGCTTTATGAGCCGGCGCTGCATGTCTGCATAAGCGTAAGGGCATTGACGCGTCCGTCGGGCTGGCGATGGCCTTGGCGGCTGGAGCGGAGCTGGACCTTCCCCAGATCACCTCCCGGATGCCGACGACCGCGGATGGATCCGAGGTAGCCTTTGCTACCTATTCTGCTCGCTGCAAGCGATATGGGACAAATCTCATTGATCTGTTGTCCTAGTATGCGCTACGACAGCAGGGGGAGGCCAAGACGAGGCAATCCGGCTCCGAGGCTACTCAGGGTGCCGCGTATTAGGCGTTGTAGCTGTAGGATAGTTTGTAGTCTTCTTTTGCTTGTAATTATGTTGAGGAACAAAAAATCATTGTGCCACGTAGTGGCCTTTATATGCTTAATGAATTTTGTTGAGTTGTGCTCTTCTCCGTCTGAATGTTTATGTCCTTTTCTTTTCTGCTGCTCTAGGTTCCGTCGGGTGCTGATCCCATTGACACCTCGCCTGCAACGCGGCAGCGGCCATCTTTGGATGATTCATCACAGCTTGCTTTTCTTTGATACCGCATTCGTAGTCTTGAGAAGGAGTTGCTTGGGGTGCGTGGCCACGCCGATGTTTGGAAGTCCAAGGCAGATCGTGGTGCAGCCAGAGAGGAGTACTTGATGGCGGAACTGCTTCGGCTGTCTAAGCAGCTTCAATGTAAGTTATTCTTTGTTTCGAGCTGCAGCTCAGTTTTTCGGATGCGCCTGTTGGCCTTGCGTCTTATGTTGTGCGAGTGTCGCAGGTGCTAACCTTGCTCCGAGGGAGGAGAAGGAGCGTGTCGCTGTTCGGGTCAATTGCTTGACTCAACAAGACATGGAAGCTGGCGGCTTCTTCTGGATGGATCGTGACCGTGCCATGGCTCTGGCGACGGTGCAGGATCGTGTTCACCAAGTGTCGCGGGTGCTTCGTCAAGTCACCGCTTTTTCTTGTCGGTTACGCATGTGATGTTTCCGGATGTCGTGCCAACATCCTGTCCGCCTTCGCCTAGATTTGAGCGTGACTCGTGTCCGAGGAACTGGTGAGGCAAAGCTCGTTGCAGGTGAAGGCTGCGTTGTCCCTTGTTATCGCATCGACTGATGTAGATCATCATTGTAGCTGGGCCACCTCTTCGACCGGATGGTGGCGAGTGGGATATGCGTCCGCATTATGCGGCTGTAAGGCAGTATGCCGAACAAGTCGTAGATTTGTTTGAGCAGCGTGCTCAAGTTATTTTGCAGAATAGGTAGTACCTGTAAAAGAGATAGATGTAAAATTTGTATATTTTGACTGGGCGTGTTGTGCCCTTTGTTATAAATGTTTGTTTTTTGTGAGCACGTAGTGCTTTGTTTGAGTACGTGTCCTTTTCGTTTGCCTGACGTTGTCAGCTACTCAGGTGTACAAGTGTGATCGTCGGACGATGAAATCGTGGGGTGGGGGGAGCCCCCGAGTGTGTTTGTAGCATAAAGTAAAGTTGCAAGTAGCGAACGAGATTTTGGGGCGGGACACTTAGCTTTATTTATATCGTAATGGAGGAAGTACATTGTTCGGCTGAATAGCCTTGGCTAAAAAGCCTTATTGAAAGTAAAGGGGTAGGTAGCTATGGGTAGAATTGCCGCAAGTGTGCGATGTTCCATGGGTTGGAGTATGCGACTCCAGACTCCACGTGCTTGAGGCGATAGGCGCCACCTGGGATGACTTCGATGATAATGTAGGGTCCTTCCCATGGCGACTTGAATTTCTTCGGTCGCTCTTGCTTGAGTCGCAAGACGAGGTCTCCTTCGACGAAGGACCTTGGGCGTAGCCGTCGTGGTAGCGAGACTCACCGGTACACCACCGATCGAGCCGCTGCGACGCCTTGCTTCGTCGAGTGTGTCGACGATCTTCGAGTGCAGTGGATTCGCTTGCGACGACCGGGAGGCCTGGTGGCGATTTGCCGGTAGCACGTCTCCATGCACCATGAAGAACAGCGTGTAGCCGGTGGAGCTGTTTGGCGTAGTCCGTAAGCTCCACAGGACGGATGGTAGCTCTTTCGTCCAGGCTCCAGCTTTCCGTTCGAGTGGACTCATGAGGCGCTTCTTGATGCCAACGCCGATTAGGCCGTTGGCCTTTTCCACTTTCCTCGCTTATGCTGTGCCACTGAGGCGTACGTGATGTTGATCCCGAGGCCTTCGCAGAAGTCCTGGAATTCCTTGGAGATAAAGTTCGATCCATTATCGGTGATGATGCTGTGCGGTACGCCGAACCTTGTAACACCCTCAGAATCGGACCTATGCAAGTTTGGGAAAAATTCACCAAACCCGCATAGAAACGATTCAAAGGTGCCCACCAGGCACTTTCGTGCGGGTGGAAAACGAAGTAATAACATTACACAACAGTCCTCGATGGGACCCACAATGATATATATAACAGACTCAAAGAGTCAAGAATACGTATATAATATACAAAGATCCAAATCACCTTGAGAATGATAGAGCGTCCGACTACGGACAAGATGCAAATGGGGCTAAGAGCCTCAAGAATAACCAATGGCCCATAACCCCGCCAAGGAAGGGTAACTCGCTAACGACCGATCTCAAACCGCTTAAACAAAAACAAAAGGTGCGACAAAGGGCAAAGGAAAAAGAGGAGCGTCAAGATCGAGGCCAAGCATCACGAGGCTAGAATTCGGTCCTCGCCTACATAGGTATGGTGGATCGAGCGGGCAAAGATGCACTAAACAACCTATAGAGACTCGATACAACCGGGGCAATCGAGAGGGTAAGATAGCCCTATCCGGATCCAACCTGAAGCTAACACCAAACAAACCCATCTCGGTGTTTCCCTCGAGACCAAACGAGGAAGTCAACCGAGGAACTCACACGGTTGGCGCTTTATTTATTCGCTTATCGTTGCAGAATTACTAGTCGTATAGATTATCATCCCGATAAAATAAGCGGTGGGCACTTTTAGTTAGTCATTCAGTGATAGTTGCAACAATTACTAATCGTGCATGATAGCATGAGATAAACCCAAAACCCAAAGAAGTTGTTGGTACTTTTATTCAGCCATTCCATTGTAGTTGCAATACTTACTAGTCATATACAATTGTCGCAAGACAACCAAACAAGCAATTGTGGGCGTATTAATTAGCCATTCCATTATAGTGAAGCTGATTACTAGTCATTATAAGTCAAATTTATAACAAGAACTTTAGTTATGCTTGTCTATGATCGAGATATGTGCTCCAAGTCGTCCATATCCGCGACACGGCTTTCAGAAAGTTTTACCCGCCGGGTGCACCAATAGCAACACACGCCGATCAACCTCGAAACCAAATCAAAACCCAACGAGGCTTTCACGACGAACAATCACAGATTCAGAAATATTTCAGGGGCCACCTTTGAGTAGAATCCGAACGGAGTAGGCAAGCTCCGAGACGGCCTCAAGGTCTGCGTCAATGGCTGAGCGATCGAACCCCAAACGGGCTTGTTGACACCACAGAACACTCCGCTTACCTAAACAAGACAAAGGTGCTATCTCGCACAATCGTAAATAAAGCGGTAAAACATGGCATAAGTAGATCGTAAATAAAACCTCAAACTAGTTTGTGGCCCCAAGAAATAAGAATGAATCAAGCTCGCTCAGGGGTCCCATATACCTCCCGGATGTGGATAGCGCGCAAAATCAAGGAACAGGTATCAAGTACTCGGGGTCTTACGGGACACAAGTGGGCGTTCGGAAACCAAATATTTTCTATCACCCACCGATGCCTCTGCTTATTTCAATTTTAGTTGTTAAACAGAAATTAAAGTGACGGTAAGTAAAACTAGAATCATCTCCAACTTCAACATGCGGCAATACATCAGCAACTGTGGCATATGACGACACACATCAGCACTTGAGCAAGCAACTACGGCGCGCTAGTCCAACTATCTACCAAACAACAGGTAATAGGGTGTGTCCAAGGCAATATAGGGCTGCAAGGGAATATTACAGGTACGGAACTAAAGCATCGCAACACAGATAGCAATAGATCAACAGGAGGGAATAAAGACTATAAAAGTAAGATAGGTAGAAAGGGGGGAGATGCTCGCCTGAAAACATAGTCGAAGGGTTCATCCGAAGATCGGGGCGAAGCTCACATCAACTCAACGGCCTTATCCGCGAAGAAGCAAAACACTAGAAGAACACCGGATGCACTATTTAATACAACGGCAGAAGATCGGCATGATGCATGTATGATGCATGGCATGGCAAAGTGCGATGCAATTAGGTCAAGATTAAACGGAACCGGGGTCCCGACAATTATTAGATGGTTCAAGTTGTTTATCTACCCCGCATTTTAAATGTTGTTTTAACAAGGCAAGATAAGATACCGGTTCGCTACACAAGTTTAAATGAGGCCAATATGAGACTAGATTTGCCCGCATATGGGCCCCATATTTAATTATGAGGTGAATCGGCATAAGGCCCCCAAACCACATGATTATGCATGCAAGTATGGCAGTTAAGATGCAACAAGTTGTTATATTTAGCATTTATAAAATAGGGCTCGAGGAAAGGTTCACACATTGAGGGGTCTCGACGGACTTGGGGTTCCGGGGCTCGGGGTCGGTCTCAGGGTCCAGGGTTCGATGAGACGTTCTCGGCTCCGGGGTCGTTCTCGAACTCCGGGGTTAGGGTCTTCGGATCTGGGTAGTAGATCTTGTCGCTTGGTATCCGTGAAGTAGAACTTGTAGTCCGTCTTTTGTCGGTGGCAAACTTGACCGAGGCCTTCGGGTCCGGGAAGGAGCACTTGGCGTTGCCGAGCGGAAGTTCATGTCGTAACCGTGTCGACGACCTTGGCGTTCGGGTTCCCTGGAATCGGATCTGGGGAGAAGTACTTGTCGCATCTACCGTCTTCGGGTCCGACTCCGGGAAGGAGAACTTGGCGTTATCGGTCTTCGGCTTCGTGAGGGCGATCTTGGCGTGCTATTGTTCGGGTTCGGTCTCAGTGTCCCAAGGCGAAGATCTTCGGACATTGGAGCCGAGCCAAACTTGAGTGCTCGGGAAAATCGGGAGGCGAGCTCGCCATCGAACCTTGAAGGAGGTCATGGCGTCCGCGAGGCGATCTTGGTGTTCACCGAGAGGGATTCGACGGGTTCGGTCTTGACGCGAGGAAGATCTTGAGGTACCGGCGGGTTCGTTGTCGGATCGGTCTTCGGAGGCTCGGGATCTCGACGCCCGTAGTAGGTCTTGGTTTATCATGTACAATCGTCGGTCTTGGCCGTGGACGAACTTGGCTTGACGGTTGCACGGCCCAGGTGTTAGACACCGAAACACGCACGCGGAGCAGGCAGGGAACAGGGCCGGGTCTCTCGTAACAGGGCGCACACGCGGAGCAGATGATGGCAGAGGTGGGCCGGGTACTTGGCGCGGCGACGGAGGCTCGGCCATGGCTGAGCCCGAGGAGGCGGCAGAGGCGGTCAGGACGAGCTGATGCGGCGGGTCGCGCGGAGGCGCACGAGCGGGTCGAGGAGACGCCATGGCCGCGCGGACCGGCAGGAGGCGCAGCAGAGGCGCGGGACGAGCTGAGGGCGCCGCGGGGCGTAGGGGCCGAGGCGAGGGTCGGGGCTGGCGGCGGGTACGACGACGGTCCGGTGGGGAGCTCATGAGCTGGCCTCTCGGGCGGCGGAGGCGACGGGGAACGGGCTGCGCGGGATGAAGGGTGGCCTGGCGCATG
Organism: Avena longiglumis; assembly: GCA_030063025.1. Taxonomy (NCBI): domain Eukaryota; kingdom Viridiplantae; phylum Streptophyta; class Magnoliopsida; order Poales; family Poaceae; genus Avena; species Avena longiglumis. Next base: position 527,108,813 of record CP125976.1, read on the forward strand.
GGTCGAAAGCACGAGGCGGCTGCAGCGGACCGAGCCCAGAGGGAAGGAGCGGCAACGGCGGGCGGCGAGAGGAGGAGAGGGCAGCGGTGGCGAAGCTCAAGGCGGGAGGCGACGGCCGGCCGGGACGGGTCACGGGAGAGCCAGAGAGGAGGGGGCCGACGGAGGGGAGGCGCTGGAGGGGGAAGAGGGCTCGCGGAGGACGGGCGTCGGCGGGAGGTTGAAGAAGGGGGCGCGCGTGCGGGAGTTGGTGGAGCTGGGTGAGGAACAGGGGAGGGGCCAGGTGGGGCCTAGGGGAAGGAGTGGAGGGAGTTTGTGGGGGCGCGTGGGGCCCAGGGCAGGTGGGGGTTATTTGGTGCAGCAGGCTGGGCCGAGGGATGAGAGAGAGGGAGAGAGAGAGTGGGCCGGCTGATGTGGCGGACTGAGGGTGAGGGTGAGGAAAAGTGAGGTGGCGTGTTCTGGTTGGGTGGAGTGAGGTGGCTGGTTGGGGTGGGTAGGATAGTTGGTGTGCTTAGGATTTAGAGGGCAGACTAGCTGGACCGTTTTAGATTTCCTGGGGTGGTCGTTCGGGTCTACTCGGCCCGTTCGACTGCCCCACTAAAAATTAATTTAATATTTTATTTAGTTTTAAATGCGACGTTTGTAAACATCGTTGGTCAAACAAAATATTCCGGAGTCCCGGTTTTTGGCGTTTGAATAAAAGACAGGGGCGTTTTAGAAAAATAAAACGGGCTTTGCGAATATAGTTTTGGGCAAACAATGCAAGATGATGACGATGCAATGCACAAATTCAACGCGATTTTCTAGTAGTGGTTTTGCGGGATGCCACAATTCGACACCACTAACAATGGATCTCGCCCTCGAGATCCGCCTCATGGTACCGGAAGGAAGGTCGGCGATCTGCATCTTCTCGCTTCGTGTAGATCCTCGCGACACCACCAACGAGGTGTTCCTTCTTCATCTGGAAGTCGGCGACACCACCAACAAAGGGATCGTTGCTCCTGATCGTCGCGAGAACACTCCGGAGAAACAAAGGACGAAGGTAGAGGTATCAAATGATAAGGCCACCTCTAACTTCCATGGACGGAGTAAAACCGCTGGATCCACTGATTCGGCGTACAAGAGCGAATGGTAAGAGCAGTGGTAGGGTAGCTACTCCATCCCACACTCATACCATTACTCTGCACACGAATAAGCGGATTAAGCATCCAACTCTTGGAATTAGACTGAAGATCTTCTTGGATGGTATCCGAACAAAGGAATGCCGCTGAAATCGTATGAAAGACACCGATTAGGTTCCGTGATGGTTCCATTGGCATGAACAACACATGCTCACTTGTCGACTCCAACTTCACCAAAGCTCGCCCTTCTCATATGTTTTTCAACGACATCGATATCCAAAGAAGGAACACATAGGGATAAAGAGCTCAAGACAAAAGATTGGATGAAGGCACAATGCATGTTGCGATTGATGATCGTAGCACCTCCGTTAAGAAAGGAGAAGCGAAACCCTGAAGGTACGACGGAAACCCAACCACGAGAAATCCTGGACTCGAAGACAAGATAAGAGAGCAGATTCAAAACGCGTAGAGGTGAGAGGAGAATAGCAGAGGGGTAAGGAGTAAAATCAGACCTAACCAGAACTATCCATCCGATTTTGCAAAATAGTTTTGACACTCTACTTCGGCCGTTAGCTAGGTTATCCTACAGGCTGGACTTGTGGGGTATCGCAACCGCTGAGCTCGATACCACTGAACACCTCGAATCGGACCTATGCAAGTTTGGGCAAAATTCACCAAACCCGCATAGAAACGATTCAAAGGTGCCCACCAGCACTTTCGTATGGTGGAAAACGTAATAACATTACACAACAGTCCTCGATGGGACCCACGTAATAGATATATAACAATGACTCAAAGAGTCAAGAATACGTATATAATATACAAAGATCCAAATCACCTTGAGAATGATAGCGTCCGACTACGGACAAGATGCAAATGGGGCTAAGAGCCTCAAGAATAACCAATGGCGCCCATAACCCGCCCAGCGCCGGAAGGGTAACCCCGCTAACGACGCCGATCTCAAAACCCGCTTAAACAAAAGGGGTGCCAAAGGGCAAAGGAAAGAGGAGCGCCAAGATCGAGGCCAAGACACGGCGAGGCTAGAATTGGCGGTCTCGCCACATAGGTATGGTGGATCGAGCGGCAGCGCATCATGCACTAAACAACCTATAGAGACTCGATACAATCAAGGCAATCGAGAGGGTAAGATAGCCCTATCCGGATCCAACCCGGCTAACACCAAACAAACCCATCCTGGTGTTTCTCGAGACCAAACGAGGAAGTCAACCGAGGAACTCACACGTTGGCGCTTTATTTATTCTTATCGCTGCGAATTACTAGTCGTATAGATTATCATCCCGATAAAATAAGCAAAGGCACTTTTAGTTAGTCATTCGGATAGTTGCAACAATTACTAATCGTGCATGATAGCATGAGATAAACCCAAAACCCAAAGCTTGTTGGTACTTTTATTCAGCCATTCGCTAGAAGTTGCAATACTTACTAGTCATATACAATTGTCGCAAGCGACAACCAAACAAGCAATTGTGGGCAGTATTAATTAGCCATTCCATTATAGTGAAGCTGATTACTAGTCATTATAAGTCAAATTTATAACAAAGAACTTTAGTTATGCTTGTCTATGATCGAGATATCGCTCCAAGTCGTCCATATCCGCGGACACGGCTTTCGTAAAGTTTTACCCCGGGTGCACCAATAGCAACACACGCCGATCAACCTCGAAAACCAAATCAAAACCCAACGAGGCTTTCACGATCGGTGAACAATCACAGATTCGTAAATATTTCAGGGGCCACCCTTTGAGTAGAATCCAACGGAGTAGGCAAGCTCGAGACGGCCTCAAGGTCTGCGTCAATGGTCAGAGCGATGGGAACCCCAAACGGGCTTGTCGACACCACGTAAACACCGCTTACCTAAACAAGATAAAGGTGCTATCGTCGCACAATCGTAAATAAAGCGGTAAAACATGGCATAAGTACAGATCGTAATAAAACCTCAAACTAGTTTGTGGCCCCAAGAAATAAGAATGAATCAAGCTCGCCTGGGGGTCCCATATACCTCCCGGATGTGGATAGCGCAAAATCAAGGAACAGTATCAAGTACTGGGTCTTACGGACACAAGTGGGCGTTCGAAACCAAATATTTTCTATCACCCACCGATGCCTCTTATTTCAATTTTAGTTGTTAAACAAATTAAAGTGACGGTAAGTAAAACTAGAATCATCTCCAACTTCAACATGCGGCAATACATCAAGAATCGTGGCATATGACACACATCAGACTTGAGCAAGCAACTACGGCGCTTAGTCCAACTATCTACCAAACAACAGTAATAGGTGTGTCCAAGGCAATATAGGGCTGCAAGGAATATTACAGTACGGAACTAAAGCATCGCAACACGTATAGCAATAGATCAACAGAGGGAATAAAGACTATAAAAGTAAGATAGGTAGAAAGGGGAGATGTCACCTCATTGAAAACATAGTCGAAGGGTTCATCCGAAGATCGGGGCGAAGCTCACATCAACTCAACGGCCTTATCCGCGAAGAAGCAAAACACTAGAAGAACACCGGATGCACTATTTAATACAACGGCAGAAGATCGGCATGATGCATGTATGATGCATGGCATGGCAAAGTACGATGCAATTAGGTCAAGATTAAACGGAACCGGGGTCCCGACAATTATTAGATGGTTCAAGTTGTTTATCTACCCGCATTTTAAATGTTGTTTTAACAAGGCAAGATAAGATACCGGTTCGCTACACAAGTTTAAATGAGGCCAATATGAGACTAGATTTGCCCGCATATGGGCCCCATATTTAATTATGAGGTGAATCGGCATAAGGCCCCCAAACCACATGATTATGCATGCAAGTATGGCAGTTAAGATGCAACAAGTTGTTATATTTAGCATTTATAAAATAGGGCTCGAGGAAAGGTTCACACATTGAGGGTCTCGACGACTTGGGGTTCCGGCTCGGGTCGGTCTCGTGGTCCGTGGTTCGATGAGACGTTCGCCCGGTCGTTTCTCGAACTCCGGGTTAGGGTCTTCGGATCCGGGTAGTAGATCTTGTCGCTGGTATCCGTGAAGTAGAACTTGTAGTCCGCCTTTGTCGGTGGCAACTTGACCGAGGCCTTCGGTCCGGAAGGAGCACTTGGCGCGTCGAGCGGAAGTTCATGTCGTAACCGTGTCGACGACCTTGGCGCTCGGGTTCCCGGAATCGGATCCGGGAGAAGTACTTGTCGATCTACCGCCTTCGGTCCGACTCCGGAAGGAGAACTTGGCGTTATCGGTCTCGGCTTCGTGAGGGCGATCTTGGCGTGCTATTGTTCGTTCGGTCTCAATGTCCCAAGGCGAAGATCTTGTCGGACATTGGAGCCGATTGGCCAAACTTGAGTGCTCGGGAAAATCGGGAGGCGCCATCGAATCCTTGAAGGAGGTCATGGCGTCCGCGAGGCGATCTTGGCGTTCACCGAGAGGGATTCGACAGGGTTCGGTTCTTCGGACGCCGCGAGGAAGATCTTGAGGTACCGGCGGTTCGTTGTCGGATCGGTCTTCGGAGGCTCGGGATCTCGACGCCCGTAGCAGGTCTTGGTTTATCATGTACAATCGTCGGTCTTGGCCGCGGACGAACTTGGCTTGACGGTTGCACAGCCCAGGTGTTAGACACAGTAACACGCACGCGGAGCAGGCAGGGAACAGGGCCGGGTCTCCCGAACAGGGCGCACACGCGGAGCAGATGATGGCAGAGGTGGGCCCGGGTACTTGGCGCGGCCGACGGAGGCTCGGCCATGGCCAGGAGCCCGAGGAGGCGGCAGAGGCAGCCTGACGAGCTGGATGCGGGCGGTCGCGCCGAGGCGCACGCGAGCGGTCGAGGAGACGCCGCGCGGCGGGACCGGCAGAAGGCGGGCGGCAGAGGCGCTGGGACGAGCTGAGGGCGCTGCAGCGGGCGTAGGGGCCGAGGCGAGGCTGGGGCGCTGGTCGGCGGGTACGCGACGGTCCAGCGGGAGGAGCCATGGAGCGCGGCCCGGGCGGGCGGAGGCGGACGGGGAACGGGCGGCTGGGGATGAAGGCTGGCGCGGCGGTTAAGTCGAAAGACGAGCGGCGGCGGGCGACCGAGCCTGAGGGGAAGGCGCGTCGCACCGGGAAGGAGAGGAGGCTGGCCGGCGGTGAGCTAGCGGGGCGGGAGGACGGCGGCTGGGACGGGTCGCCGGAGAGAGCTGAGAGAGGGGCCGGAGGGAGGGAGGCGCTGGAGGAAGAGGGCTCATGAGGACTAAGGCCATGGAGGTTGAAGAAGGGGCGCAAGGGAGTTGGTGGAGCTGGGTGAGGAACAGGGGAGGGTCCAGGTGGGGCCTAGGAAGTGGAGGGGGTTTGTGGGGGGGCGTGGGGCCCAGGGGCCGGGTGGGGGTTGGTTTAGCGCCAAGATGTGTGGCGTCTTGGCCGAGGGATGAGAGAGGGGTGAGAGAGAGAGTGGGTGGGCCGGCTGATGTGGCACTGAGTGGGTGAGGGGTGAGGAAAAGTGAGGTGGTTCTGCCGGGTGGAGTGAGGTGGCTGGTTGGGGTGGGTAGGATAGTTGGTGTGCTTAGGATTTAGGGCGACTAGCCGACCGCTTTAGATTTCTGGGTGGTCGTTCGGGTCTACTCGGCCTGCTCGATCGCCCACTAATTAAAAATTAATTTAATATTTTATTTAGTTTTAAATGCGACGTTTGTAAACATCGTTGGTCAAACAAAATATTCCGGCGTCCCGGTTTTTGGCGTTTGAATAAAGACAAAGTGGAAAATAAAACGGGCTTCTTAATATAGTTTTGGGCAAACAATGCAAGATGATGACGATGCAATGCACAAATTCAACGCGATTTTCTAGTAGTGGTTTTGCGGGATGCCACAAACCTGTAGACAATGGATTCGAAGAACTTGACGGCAGTCTTGCCCTTTTGGTTGGTGACCGGCATGGCCTCGACCCACTTGGTGAATTTGTCGATCGACAGAGGTAAACGTGCCCCTTTCGAGGACTTTGGCAGTTTGCCGATCATGTCGAGGCCCCATTGAGCAAAGGTCCAGGCTATATGTATGGGTCTGAGCTCTGACCCGGGTGCGTGCGGTTTATCGGCGAACCGTTGGCACCCGTTGCATCTTCGGACGATGTCCTTTGCATCGCTCATGGCCATGGCCAAGAGAATCCGGCCAGAGCTTTGGCGCATAAGGAGCGGATGCCTGCGTGATGGCCGCAGATGCCCTCGTAGATGTCTTGGAGGATGGATTTCCCATCACCGATGGTGACGCACCTTTGTAGTACACCCGTAATATTGCGCTTGTACAGCTCGCCATTGATGATGGTGAAGACTTTTGACCGACGAGATATGCGCCGGGCATCTGTCGGCCGCCGTGCGCCTCCGCTTATCAAGAATCGGAGGTACGGTCGCATCCAAGTTTCTTCGACGCCATGACCTGCATTAGGTTGACCATAGCGACCGTGTCCAGCCGTCCTTCGTGTCCTTCGAGGCGAGCCCCGAGTGTTCTCGCTTCTTCGGTGATCCCTTGGGAATTTCCGCTTGATGGATGGCAAGCGATCTGTTCGAGGAACACACCGTGGCACCTTTGCGCAGTGGAGACGATGTTGGCGACTCGCCGGCTTCCTCTGCTTTCTTCCGACGTGATGAAGCTCGCAGCCGAATTCTCCTTCGAAAGGCGTTAGAGCGCGTACGCGATCATGTTTTCGCGTAGCGTCGACTCGCTCATCGCCGGACGACGAGGTTGAGTCACCAGATGACCAGCGCTGGCGCCGCAGATCTTTGCCATCCTCATGCCATGGATGAGGGCTTCAGATGGCCTCGTTGTTGGAAGCTCGAATTTCATCCGGAGGACGATTATCCGTCGCCTCGGGAGGTCAAGATGACTCGCTCGCCTCCAGCCTTTCACGCTTGAGCCGCTGGCGCATTGTCCATGATCGCGACATGTCTGGGTGTCCGGCAGCCGCAGCTCCATCCAATGTACAAGGAAGTCCGGAGGACTTGAGATTTGATTGTAGTCGCTTCGTGAGACGATGTCCAAAGGTGACAGCTCAATGCCCCACGTGGCCACGCGCCCGTGGCCTCGGGTTATTCAGATGTCGCTCAGGTGCCTTGTTGACGACCATCACCGGTGCTCACGGAAGTAATGGCTCACCGTAGAGTCATGAACACGCCGTAGGCGAAGTCGCAGTGAGGGTACCTGCTTTGTTGGCGTGTACCTCGCCGAGGTAGTAGATTGGGCGTTGGACCCCGGGTCTTGCCTTCTTCGGGTCGTTCGACCACCAGCACGGTCACCACCGGTGTGGCTGCTATGTAAGCAGAGGCTCGCGCCTTTGGCGTGACCAGACGGGCGAGGTGGAGAGAAGCCGCTGAGGCTTTCGAATGCATCGCCGGCTTCGCGCCCACTCAATTTATCTCGTAGCGTACCGGTAGAATGGCGGGGCCTTCGCCCATGCGGCCGATGAATCTGCTCAACGCCGCTATACGCCCCGCGAGGCCGGACACCCTTGAGATTTTTCGGCTTCTCCATCGCCATGATGGCTCGATTTTCTTTGGTTCGCCGATCCTCGCCGAGATATGAAGTACCCAAGAGCGGTGACCATGGGACCAAGGCGCACTTTTTGGGGTTGAGTTTGATCCTGTAGCGATCGAGGTGTCGAACGTCTCGCGGAGATCGTCGATAAGTGTCCTTGCCTCCCTGGTTTTTATGACTATGTCGTCAACATAGACTTGAACATTGCGACCGATCTGGTCCTTGAGGCAGTCCTGCATGCATCGCTGGTACGTGGCGCCTGCGTTCTTTAGCCCGAAGGGCATTGTGTTGTAGCAGAACACTCCGAACGGTGTGATAAACGCTGTTTTCTCCTGATCTTCGACCTTGAGTCGAATCTGGTTGTAGCCTGAGTAGGCGTCGAGGAAGGAGAGTTTCTCGCAACCTGCAGTCGAATCGATGATCTGATCGATCCGAGGAAGAGGGAAGTGGTCCTTTGGGCAATGCTTGTTTAGCGACGTGAAATCCACGCACATCCGCAGGATGTCCGTGTCCTTCTTGGGACCATCATCGATTTGCAAGCCACTCGCTTTCTTTGATTTCCCTGATGAAGTCTGCAGCGAGTAGTCTGTTGATTTCTTTGCCGATAGCTTCGGCTCGTGGCTTGGACAGTCTCCGGATGGACTGCTTGATGGGCTTGGTGTCTGGAAAGACGTTGAGTGCGTGCTCGGCGAATTCCCTGGGAACTCCTGGCATGTCCGCAGGACACCAGGCGAAGATTTCCCAGCGTTCACGGAGGAATTCGACGAGCATGCCTTCCTATGCGGGGCTGAGGTCGTTGGCGATCAGCGCCGTCTTGGAGGCATCCATCGGATGGACCTGCACCTTCTTTGTGTTGACGGTGGAGTCGAAATACATGTCAGGTGGGTTTTGTCGTGCGACTGGGGGTGCCCCATTGTCCGTCACTTCGCGGAACCTTAGGAGCTCCTCCTGCATGCCGAATGATTGAGAGATTCTGTTGAAATCTCTGTCGCATTGATCCGATCGGGTGAAGCTCCCGTGAATTGTGATGACGCCCTTCGGTCCTGGCATCTTGAGTAGCAGGTATGCATAGTGTGGGACAGCCAGGAACCTTGCGAATGCTACACGCCCGAGGATGGCGTGGTACTGTGATGGCCAGTCCACCACTTCGAATTCGAGCCGCCCGCCGGAAGTTGTCCGCTTGTCAAGATGACGCCGAGCCATATTTTGCCCAGGGGAATATGCCCTCGAACGATGCCGTGGAACGCTTGTGTCCGATTGTTCCAGCTGCACCGCGATCCGCTTTGTTGCTAGAGTGCTTATAACATCGATTGATGCCGCCGCCGCCCATGAAGACACGACTCATCTCAGCCTCGACCGCGCCCAGCACTAGGGCAGCATGACCTAGGCGAGGGATCTGGCAAGGGTGATCCGAACGACTGAACGTGATGCAGGACTCCGATCCGCTGAGGTACTCAGGGATGGCGAGTGGAGTTGCCACGCCGTGTTGATTTTTCGGTGATTTTCTTATGCACCCTATTCGTGGGCGCCTTCCAATCATTAGTGCCTTTCTACCGGGATACCCGCTCAGCGTTGTTCGGCCGGTGCGATCGTTGGTTCGGGCCTCCGGCTGTGGCGGTGGAGGAGCTCCATGCGCTATTTCACCGGCATGGGTGCGTTCAACGCAGGATTGGGGCTTGCCGCCTCATCTCGCACCATGCTTTCCGACTTTCGAACTCGCGGCAGTCCTTAAGCATGTGGCTCGCCTTCTTTTTGCCATCTTGCTTGTCGATGTAGAAGTGGATGGTGCATGGACCCGAAAGCTTTTCGTATGCTGAGGGTCTGTTATCGTGGTCGCGGCGCTGCCACGACTACGCTGGGCGTCCCCCGTCGTGGAAGTTTCCTCCGCGGTGTCCTCCGCTGTTGCGGTTGGCGTCGTTGCGGCGATCGGCGTAGCCGGACGCGACCATGTCGGGTCCGTCGCGATCGTCGTAGACGCGCGATCTTCTCTTGCTACAGCGCTCTCGCCGTCGATCGTAGTCGTCTTCCTCTTCCGATTGTGCTCGGTGAATGGAATATTCGCCGTTAGCCCACCTGTTGGCGATGTCCATGAGGTGGTCGAGTGTTTTGGGCTTGACGCGCCCAAGTTCCTTCTGGAAGTCTTGGCGCTTGACGCCGTCCCTGAAGGCGTCGATGGCCCTCTCTTCGGAGATGTGGGCTGCGGAGTTCTTTGTGTTGGACCAGCGTAGTATGTACGAGCGAATGGATTCGCCCGTTCGTTGAGTGCAGGATCGCAACTCTTCGATTGAGGTGGGCCTCTTGCTGGTGCCCTTGAAGTTTCGAATGAAGTTGTAAGCTAGCTCATCCCAACTTCGGATGGATCCTGAAGATAGGCTGCTGAGCCAGATCCGGGCCGCTCCTATCAGCTGCAGCTGAAGGCATTGCATGGCGGTTTCCTTGTTTCCACCATGCAATTTGACGGACGATAGGTGGTCGCTGAGCCACGCCTTTGGGTCTTGTGTGCCGTCGAACTTCAGAATATCCGAAGGAAGTTTGAAATTGCGCGGCATCTTTGTTCGCCGAACAGATCTGCTGAAGCATCGGGCTCCGCAGAGTTCTCCTTCGTCTTCGTCCATCTCGGATTCAGACGAGCATGCGCGGTTGGCTCGCGCTTTGTCGATTTTGCGCTGTGTGAGCACGTCTCTGGCATCGTAGTCGCGATTGCGGTGGCGCGAACTCTTCTTCCTTCGAGGAAGGTCATGTTCCACTTCCTCGGATGAAGGGGTGGGGCTGCGGTAGAACCTGACCAAAGCTTTCTTCTTCGGCTCCGTGGGAGCTTCCTGGTGGAGCGCAGCTCCGACGAGTCCTAGTCCGGTAAGCGCGGACTTGTGCATGGCCCTCTTCGGGTCCCCCTCCGGAGGTGGGTGGGCCGCGAGGTACGCAGTGGCTGCCATGATCGTGGCATGCGGCGTTTTCGGGATGACATTGCCGTCGGCGTCCATCTCCATGAAGGATGTGTGGAGAGTTCGCGTCACCTCACGGCGTTCCTGGGGATCCATGTTCTCCATCTGAGAGTGGTGCTTGTTGCCTTGGTTGGCGTTCGAGCTGGAGCCGATGCCCATGGCGGAGAGCGCGGCTCGTCGCGCGATGGACTTTGAGGCTGCTTGCTTGCCTTTTCAAGCACCTCCTGCATCTTGACCTGCTTCTTGTGCTCCTCGATCAGGAGCAGGTGGTAGGCCATCAGCATATCCCGGGAGGCATCTGCAGGCAGTACTATGTTGCCTGCCACGGCGTTGCGGACCTGGCCCATCCTTCTTTGCTAAGGCGGATGACATGGCCGTTGTTTTCTTCTGGGGGGACTGGCTTCTTTTCCCACCGCTTGCTCGCGGGTTGGGCGGTGGGTTGGGTGTTTGTTGATCCCCGTTAGCCTGTATGACTACGGCGCATTGGTAGCGCTCGTAGATCGGTCCGCTGCTACCGCAACTTTCAGATCCGGAACCGTAGGTTCCTGCATGCGATGGCGGGTCACACAGATCGGAGTTGTAGCTGCTGCTGTCGTAGGAATCATCTGTTGATGATGTTGTGCGTAGCACGGAGTGTGGGGTCCATGAAGCGGGCCTGATTGATGGTAGGGGCACCCGCTCTGGGAGGCGGAGGGTGCCGGTTGCCCACCGAAGCGAAGCTCCAATAGGATCTCGATTCCGCCACGGGCTCGAAGTCCTTCATGGTGGCCCGTGAGTGGGCGGTGAAGTCAGCGCCAAGAGGAAGTGACTCCGCAGAGTTGTAGATCGATCGGGTTGGGACCGCCACGATCGCACAATCAGCCCCAGCCTTCACAGACACGCTAATTAACGAGGTTTGATCTCATCAATGCCCATTGTTATGGACTTGGGTTTTGGAGAAGATGGGGATGTGGAGATCGGAATGGTTAGCAAACAAGCAACACGGGACACAAGGTTTACCTGTGTTCAGCCCCGAGGGAAAACCCTACTCCGCTTGTTCGCTTCTTGATTACGGAACCGGTTACAGGTGCGCAGATGCAATCTGGCGTGGAGGTGTGTATGCGAAAATATGAGAGAGTCCATCTAGGTCGTGCCCTCCTAGCCTTTATATAGACTCAGGCAGGTCCCGGTCTTAGACCTAGTCGGTTACAACTTCTAGGGTTTTACCTCTTTGAATTTTCTATCTACACTAGTCTTGCTCTCCAAGGATCCGAAGGCGTCATGGGCCTTGGGCACCGGAAAATCGTCATGGGTCGGCGTACATCTGCCGTGGGCCTTCCTTGGGCTGGACCAGGTATGCTAAGATCACGTACCCGTAGGGTATAACCATGTCACCAGTCAAGAAACACAAAAGTTTCACTACCAGATGGAGATCGGGTTGTTTCCAACTTTATAGAAGGGCTTAAGTGTAAATATGTGGCAGCTGTTGACTTTGTAGACTCTGCACGAATCTCTAACAATCCTAGGACATATGTGACGCCCGGGGGACCAACCTACTAGAGGTAAATCCGCTCCTGTGTAGGGCCCCTCTTCGACATGGGATCAGGAATTTGTTTTGGTACTTCTAGTCCGGAATGTTGTCCTCGTTTTTTTGAACGGGAATATGTCTGAAGGCCCGAGAAGCTCCATTACTCGGTGGGAAAAGTTAGAAATAAGACCCTAGCAATAACCAGTATGACAAGCTGGGCCTCAAATTTTACACAAAGGACCTCAGAAAATATAAAAGGGAAGCAATCAAGTCCTTCATCTCCACCGCGTAGTTGACTGGATCTCGCAACATGGCCGCCGGTGCCGGCGCCGGGGACTACGCCAGTTGGACCACTGCCAGGATGGGGCGCCGTGCTGTGATCGAGAAGCCTCCAAGTCTAGAGGAGAAATATCCTCGGAGCTTCGACTCTCGAGGCGCGGAGTGGCCCCCTTGGCCAAATATAGCAGCGACGCTCATCGCTGTTGCATGGAAACTGCCACAGATTGAGCTTCTTCGAGACCCGCTAGCGCCGGAGCCACAGGACCAGCCCCACCATCCAACCCCTACTCCCATTGCCACCATGGCCGTTCAGAGTAGGAGGAAGGAAGGGGACCAGCATGCGGAAGACGACGCTAGAAATCCGCCTTCTTCGGAGCGTCGAGGCCAGCCACCGGCGGCACTTCTCTTCCTCGCCACCACAGCCGGCCAAGAGGAGCACCACCCACCGCCTGTCCACACCGCAACTCCCCTCCCCCTCGCTACCACAACATGCCAGGAGGATTGTTGCCTCGCAGATCCCCAACGCCACAAGAAGACCCGCAACTTCTTTATTTGCGGAGACAGAAACTCCCCTCTCGATGCTCTCCTCCAGCCAGAAGAGCAAGAACATCAAGAACAGAGGTCCAACACCCTAGATCTAGCTGGAAAGATCCAGAGCATAGCTCCAAAACTCCCCTAATGGGATACAACTACAACAACAAAGAAAAAAACAAACCCTAACTACTCCGGTGCCAACTCCCGGCCACCGCTCGCCAGCTAATCCGGCGAGGGCGCCATGGGAGTGGCCCGGTCCTAAGGAAGCAGGTGAGGGGTGCCTCTCGATTTGTGCAAGCGGTGGGAGGGGGTTATTCCTCTCTAGAATCTGTTGTTCTTGTTATTCGTGATGTTCTTCTTGTCCTCATTCAAAAATTCTATTCTGCTACATGTGGCAGTGCCTCACCGTGTCTCTACTAGTTGGTGTTCTGGGTGCCGTTGAGTTCAGTCTTTGCTTTAGCAAGTTGAGCTCTCCTTTGTTTCTCCTTTAGTGCTTGGTTTTGGCGTTGAGCTGTAAGCTGTTCAGAGTGTGTTTTTGTATTGTTCGGTTGCTGTGTGGTGGCCTTTTGTAATCCTGGCCGGTTGATGGCTTCGTCTCTTTAAAACCGGGTTCGCCTCGAGCTACCGCCCAAAAGAAAATAAAAATATCTAAAAATAAAATAAAATAGATATTGATGTCTATTATCTATGTTTAAATTTTCATTTGAATTACATTTTCATGATCTACACAACAAAAGGAAAATGTGAAGACCAAAATCATGTTTTTTTGGTCAACTTAGAGCCGCATTTTTATGATTTTTTGTCGCATATCATTCGATTATAATTGATAGGTTCATAGAAACCATATGTATTTTATAATTTAGAATTTCAAAAACTTCTAAATACCAACTCTCTTTACGAAGAAAACTAGTTCCTTGGAGTTCTATTTTTTTGCATAGAAACTTTAGGGCTTTATTTAAACAACATCAGCGCTACCAGCCTAGATACTAGTCACAACAAAACTAGGCGGAGAGTCCATTCAACAACTTGTAACCTCCCCAACCTACTCGCGCCGCATATCTTCGACCATCAAATCTTGGTTGGAGAGAAATAGTACCCCCTTAAAATATAAATTGTATATTATACTATTAGAAAATTTATATGTTATAATTTTAAATGGTATAATTTTTGTATTATACAATTTATATTTTAGTGATCAAATTGATAACCTAGGTATATGTGTATGACTTGTAAACTGAAAAGAAGGGAGTATACAACAATATATTGTCACATGTATCAGGTCCCTTTCTAGTTTCATAAGGCATGCATTTATTTAGCCTATAGTAATTCAAATATAAGCATACGAAAAATTCATTTGCTACTTTTGTAATTTCCTTGCTACATTCGTAGTTTACCAATACGATAACAGTTGCACAAGTCAAGTTCATATGAAAATGTATCCGAAGAAGAATATAGTATCAATCTTGTGTAAAACAAGATATCTAATATAGGATCAATCCTTCCTCAAAAGCTTAAATTCGTGTTGTTGAAATACGCCTTACATATTCAAGCAATAGAAAACCCTTAAATAAAAAATAAAAGATATATCGGCAACAAAATGACAATGCAACATTAACGTTATTGCAAACATTAGGTCTTTCATAGACAACTTTGAAAATGGTAATGGTAAGGGGAAAAAATAGTGATCCCCATTACAATTAGCCATACATGTGAAAATATAGTTTTCAATTTTTTTGTAGCAAATGATAGTACCCCACTGCATTTCAGATAGTAAGATACATTTTTTATTCATAATCCTACAAGACTTTGACCTTGTTTTTTTTTGAACAGATGACCTTGTTTAATAGATGGTTTATGTGACATAAAATAGGGGCATGAAAAAAATACTTGTGCTTGCGATTTTACTTACATAAATCACACAATGACAAGTAAGTATTGATAAAAAAATTCTTAAGGAATCAAATACACCCAAATATGTTGAAACTAGGGATATTATTGATCAGAGGGAGTAGTTTATTTTAAAATACTCCCTCCATCCTAAAATAGATGTCTTAGATTTGACAAAATTTGAATGATAATTTTATCAAATCTAAGACATCTGAATACAAACCATTCTGCAAGTTCCAATGAAGGTGAAATTTGGTTCAGAAGCAACTCAAAGAGAAAACCTCCAAACTGAAATCCGTTGAGAGGAGTCAGCACTTGGTCATGGTCATGGCTCATCACTCGTAGGCCCTGACCACCAAGCACCGCCCCAAGTCCCCAAGCAGCATGCACCCGGCGAGGTCTGGCGAACCACAGGCCATCGCGCCAAGTCAGTACAGGTGCGCCCCCACAAAATCCGAAGCCACTCGGTCCCCGCCACGTGGGCCGCTGCTCTTCCCGTCCCCACACGTCATCCTCCGGGCTCCTATATGTAAACCACTCCGGAGCCGAGCCAGACCACGGCAGCAGAGTAGAGTAGGCACCGCCCAGGAATCCAAATCCGGCCGGCGAGCTCCTATATCAGTCACCTGCATCTCTCCAGCGTCTCTTTTGGTCGCTTCCCCTTCGTGATCGTCGTCATATTCGTTTCTCGAACGCTGCGCGCGCGGCGGCGACTATTCGACCGGCCGCCTCTCTGTCTTCTCGCGGATATTCTCGACGCGCGTCTGCAGCCACGGCGACGGCGGCGGTGTGCGAGATGGAGGCGGCAGGGGCGATGAGTACGACGCCGTCGCACGCGTCCATGGTGGACTCGGACGACTTCGACCTGTCGCGGCTACTGAACCACCGTCCGCGGATCAACGTGGAGCGACAGCGCTCGTTCGACGAGCGCTCGCTCGGCGACCTCTACCTCTCCGCCATGGACGGGCGAAGCGGGTACATGGATAGCTACGAGAGCATGTACTCGCCCGGTGGAGGGCTCCGTTCGCTCACCGGCACGCCGGCCTCCTCCACGCGGCTCTCCTTCGAGCCCCAGCCGCTCGTCGGCGAGGCCTGGGAGGCTCTCCGCCGCTCGCTCGTCTGCTTCCGCGGCGAGCCGCTGGGCACCATCGCCGCCGTCGACAACTCCTCCGACGAGGTCCTCAACTACGACCAGGTAACGGCACACACCAACATGCAGTACGCATGTATCTGATGATTCCTTTGACCAGTTTTCTCTCGGCAGAGCAACGACACACTTGTTTGGACTGTCTCGTGTAAAGTTGCTTCTTGGATTGTACTGCTATTACTACTATAGAATTTTTTGTCAACGACTCGAGCTAGATTTTGCTTAGAATCATGTCGTTTAAATTGTGCGCAGGTGTTTGTGCGGGATTTCGTGCCGAGCGCGCTGGCGTTCCTGATGAACGGGGAGCCCGACATCGTGAAGAACTTCCTGCTGAAGACGCTGCTGCTGCAGGGGTGGGAGAAGCGGATCGACCGGTTCAAGCTGGGCGAGGGCGCCATGCCAGCAAGCTTCAAGGTGCTCAAAGACCCGAAGCGCGGAGTGGACACGCTAGCGGCGGACTTCGGAGAGAGCGCCATCGGTCGCGTGGCGCCGGCCGACTCCGGGTTCTGGTGGATCATCCTGCTCCGCGCCTACACCAAGTCCACCGGCGACCTGTCCCTCTCCGAGACGCCCGAGTGCCAGAAGGGCATCCGCCTCATCATGAACCAGTGCCTCGCCGAGGGGTTCGACACCTTCCCCACCCTCCTCTGCGCCGACGGCTGCTGCATGATCGACCGCAGGATGGTAATGTGTTACTAATGTCACTGTCGATGCAGCTATATAGCTGAACCAGCAATTTGATGATGGGATTAAATGGGCATAATAATGACTGGTCGCGATTGATGGATCAATTGGGGGAATCCTGTTGTGCAGGGCGTGTACGGGTACCCGATCGAGATCCAAGCCCTGTTCTTCATGTCGCTGCGGTGCGCGCTGCTGCTGCTGAAGCCGGCGTCGGAAGGGAACAGCGGCAAGGACGACGACATCATGGAGCGGATCGTGACGCGGCTGCACGCGCTGAGCTACCACATGCGGAGCTACTTCTGGCTGGACTTCCAGCAGCTCAACGTCATCTACAGGTTCAAGACGGAGGAGTACTCCCACACGGCCGTCAACAAGTTCAATGTCATCCCGGAGTCCATCCCGGACTGGCTCTTCGACTTCATGCCCTCCCGCGGCGGCTACTTCGTCGGGAACGTCAGCCCGGCCAGGATGGACTTCCGGTGGTTCGCGCTGGGCAACTGCGTCGCCATCCTCGCGTCGCTCGCCACGCCGGAGCAGGCCGGCGCCATCATGGACCTCATCGAGGAACGCTGGGAGGACCTCATCGGCGAGATGCCGCTCAAGATATGCTACCCTGCCATCGAGAGCCACGAGTGGCAGAGCGTCACGGGATGCGACCCCAAGAACACCAGGTGGAGCTACCACAACGGAGGATCCTGGCCAGGTAATTAAGCTAGCTACCTACTACCTTCACGGGTTGAGGCGTACACGTTTTTCAAAACAAAGTTTGATCGAAAGAGTTAAACAACAAAATCTTGATTATATTGTACATAATTAGTACCGTTGGATTCATATTGAAAAATACTTTTCAGTGGTACTAGTTTTATACCAAAACTCTTTACATATTTAGAATAATTCTTGGTCAAAGAAAAAACACGCAAAACAAGGACGCCTTAAGACCTGAAACGGAGGTAGTACCTAGTAGCGTTCTTCGCACCCACCACATTTTACATAGTAAGCTCGATTGGTTCTTTAATCTATGACTTGATTAATTTGTTCACTCTTTAACGTGTGCAGTGCTGATCTGGCTCCTGACGGCGGCGTGCATCAAGACCGGACGGCTCAAGATCGCGAGGCGAGCGATCGACCTGGCGGAGGCGAGGCTGGCGAGGGACAGCTGGCCGGAGTACTATGACGGCAAGCTCGGGCGGTACGTGGGGAAGCAGGCGAGAAAGCACCAGACATGGTCCATCGCGGGGTACCTGGTAGCCAAGATGATGCTGGAGGATCCGTCCCACCTGGGAATGATCTCACTCGAGGAGGACAAGGCCATGAACCCCGTGCTCAAGAGGTCCGCCTCATGGACGGTGTAAGATCGATGCCGGTCGAACGGTGGGTACTTGATGTGATGTTTGTCAGGGATGTAAGGAGGGAAGGGAAAAAGAGCATGCTATTTTTTGGGTTTAGCAAATCCTGTCCTTTACACCATCCTTTCTTAGTCGGAAAGACATGTTTTTGCTGTCTCCTGTCCCGTCCCATGTATGGACTCCTCGGGTTGTACAATCCGTGTATGCAAACATCAAAGAAATAAGCGGCGTCGAAGAAATGGCATTTTGGCTTTTGGTCTCATGTAATGAATGTATTACTCCCTCCGATTCATATTAGTTGTTATAGAAATGAATGTATCTAAACATGTTTTAGTGCTAGATATATCCAATTCAATGATAATTAATATAGATCGGAGGAAGTATTAATGTTCAACTGTTCGAATGAAAGAGACAGTGTGTAGAATCACCAACCACCGCTTCTAACAGCCGTAAGCGTGTAGTCCTGCCTCACCTTTTTCCCACGCTCAAAATCACCATCACGTGGTCCCCTCTCTTATTTGTGCTTATTCCATGCCCATAGTCGTCGTTCGTGCTTCTTCATGGCCACTCCGGATGTGATCTGGCCGATGTTAGGGATAGAAGAAGCTCGGGGCTGGGAACAATAACGGGAACTGAGAACAAAGCCACTGCGTTGTCCAATCTCCCCTTATAGGGATCTTTCCATCTTTTGACACTAAATGTTCTTCGTGTTGGAAAGATTGGTGGGACTAGAAGAAAGATAGGTTTCGCTACCATAACATGCCACAACCATAGTAAACATTTCCCCTTTCTTGTGCTCTATACACAGAAATCGTCGCCATTGGCGCCGCAGGATATAGGTGACAATGAAGAGGGGAGGCTAAATGACCTGGGGTACATTAGTAGTAGAAGATAGACGGGGGAAGAAAGAGGAGAGGGGATGACATAGTCGAAATTGTCGCCAACACACTTTGGAAAAACATTTGAGAATGCTCCCAGCATCCGTTCGATATGTGGCCGAGGACCCGACGAATGTAAGGCTCGCTCACCCATGCATCCTCGTAGTCGACGAAGCAACATCAGTTAGCTTTAGTTTTGCTCGATGTAGAAAGAAGGGACACATAGTAATCACACTCAAAGGGAGAAAGAGATGAAAGAGCAACAAAGTTGCAGCCGCTCTCAACCTAGCTTGAACACATAGTAGAGATCGTGACAGCGGATAGATAGAATCGAGTATGCGAGTCAGATGCAACGTCTGCACATTCGGGGGCGCACCAACATCCAAACATATTCGATGATGCGGCGTATAGACCCTCAAGGACCGCCGGTAGGTAGAGAGCACATACGCCGCTCGCATGTGAAATGCCATATAACCGAGTGGTACGACAACGTGTGCCACCGACAGTGGCGGAGCTATGCACATGTCAGCAGGGGCCACCGACCCCCAACTTTTGAAATTTTGTTGAAGAATTTTTTTTCAGAAGGTTTAGAATGGGATTTTTTTAGCCTTTTGCCCCCCAAGACCATGAAGTTTTGTATTTTGCCCCCCATGGATCCTTGCCAAGCTCCTCCACTGGCCACCGGTCGCACCCCTCACACAAGCGAAGGGATAGAACAAACGACGTTGGACAATATATCGACCATGGAAAAGGAAAATAACGGACAAAGACGTATAGAATAGAAGAAGAGATAAGAACCCGACGTGATGGAAGGCATAAGCCGTCAACGAGTGTGATCGAAGACTGTTCAAAGAATGGAGAAGAAAGCAATCAGTGATGCTAGATGGAAGAATAGAAAAGAGGGGAACATCACGACACACATTCGACCGACCACAAACGTGTTCGCATCTATACCCACGAGACCACGGTGGCGCGTGCATCAAACTAAATGAACATATATGTACCTACACATCAAAGCGTGCACCATGCACATATAGACATGGAATGCATCCGTAAAGAGAAGTACGATACATGGAAGGTGCATGGTAAGATATTATCTACGATAGCCCAACCACACCGACGCATTAGGCACCACAAGCCCCATCAAAGTGGTGCATCACACACACGAAAAAGTGGAGAGACAAAAATCTTAAAACTAAGGCCTCTAAACATAATTACCAATTTTTAAAAAATAAATAAAACTAAATGCATAAATGTAACTAGCATGTCTGCATGGCGCATGTCGTGCTCGTGGGTGCTCGTGTGCTGAGAACACCTGCATGATACTAGCAAACGACATGAAAACATAGCTATACAATTTAACTATCAAGGAATGATGTACATGTCACTGCACCGACAGCTACACTACATGAAGACGCTGAAACCACAACGATGGCATTCTACCTTTGTTTTTGGGCCTATCCTCTGCAAAAACTCTGGGGGCCATCCGACCTATGCCGACAACCTAGTTATTGACTCAGTCCGAGCAATGGCGAGTGACTACACCGACTTCACGAGCAAGTCCTTCGGAGTTGTCAACACCCGAATTTTTAATCATAGATGCCTGTTATGCCATACATCGCAATTTCGGGATTACCATTTTTGCGAGACATAACAGATTGGATATCATAGTACATCATCCATTACAAACCATACATAAGGTCTTACACAAATAAGGATCTCATGATCCACAATTCAAGTAACGGAATAACGTAATAGTAACGATAGCGTAGGAGAGACTCCATCTTCATGGTTACAGGCAATTCTGACGATGGGAGATGATCCTAATTGTCATAACCTTTCTGTTGTCCGTCTTCCTGATACTCCTATTTATAGTCTAGCCACGGGAATAGCCAGGGACAAAGCCATGAGTACTCTTTAAGTACTCGCAAACTAATACTAACAAGTGAAAGGGGTTCTTGTAGTAGGATACTAAGCTCTAGGGTTGTTTTGAAAAAAACCAGATTTACCTCTACTAAGTTCATAAGCAAAGAAAACTAGTTGAAAGTTTTATAACACCTAAGTGGGAACTTGAATTTGATGTCACAACTCTGTTGTGGTCAAGTCAAAGTCACAAATCATTTCACAAGTCCTTTTGAAAACATCTGATGACGGAACAGTATGTCCACTCCAACTGTCCATAACCGCGGATGCGGCTATTCGAATAGTTTGATACTCTGTAGAGATTGTACACTTTCACCACAACATTCAATACATCCGCCAGGAACAAATCCTGAATTCACCATACTCAGTATGCGGATAATTAATCATAACCTTTTAATTACATGCCCTAGTATAGACACCTCTCCTGTGAGTTTGGCCTCCCAACCATGACCAACTGTCTTCTTGGGTACTGCACAGGTGGACAATCTTCACAAGGTAGCCTCAGCTCAAACCTTGGCCGCAAGGGAACCCATACTTGTTGGAGATATGCCCAAGAGGCAATAATAAAGTGGTTATTATCATATCTTCATACTTATGATGAATGTTTACATACCATGCTATAATTGTATTAACAAGAAACATTAATACTTGTGTGATTTGTAAACATAAAAGAGTCCCTAGTAAAGCCTCTTGTTAAACTAGCTTGTTGGTTAATATATGATCATGGTTTCCTGATCATGAACATAGAGATGTTATTAACAACATGGTCATATCATTAGGAGAATGATGTGATGGACATACTCCTATAGTTAAGCGTAGCATAAATATCAAGTCATTTAATATAGTTCATTTGCTATAAGCTTTCTGATACATAGTAACCTAATTCCTTTGACCATGAGATCATGTTAATCACCATCACCGGAAGGATGCTTTGATGACATCAAACACCATGCCGTAACTGGGTGGCTATAAAGGTGGCATTGAGTGTTTGGAAAGTATGGGTTGAGGCACATGGATCAAGAGTGGGATTTGTCCATTCATATGACGGATAGATATACTCTGGGCCCTCTCGGTGGAATGTCATCCAATTATCTTGCAGGCATGTGACTAGCTCACAAGGGATCACATATCACGGGAACGATAAAATAGTACTTATCGGTAACGAGGTTGAACTAGGTATGCAGAGATACCGATGATCATAACCTCGAATAAGTAAACTATCGTGAGACAAAGGGAAATTGGTATCATATGTAAGTGGTTCATTCGATCGCAAAGTAATCGTAGAAATATGTGGGAGCCACATGAATTTCCAGATTCCTCTATTGGTTATTGTTCGGAGAAGTGTCTCGATCATGTCCGCATAATTCACGAAGAGTAGGGAGACACACTCAAGGATTCGACGTTGTTTGAGTAGTTATGGAATGATGAGAAAGAGACCGAATGTTGTTCGGAGTCTCGGATGGGATCCGGGATATCACGAGGAGATCCGGAATGGTCCGGAGAATAAGATTCATATAAGGAAAGTCCTGTTTGAGTTGGGGAATGGTTAGGTGTTTTCATCGAATGTTCTAGAAGGTTTCGGAATGTCCGCACTCCGAAGGGAAGGGTACATGAATGTGTCATACCAAGTTGGAATGATTGCATCATGTACTAGGTGTCATCTGAACAAAATAAAGGGTTTAATCAAATCCTAGTTTGAAAAGTCAAACGCCAATTTGAAAAGTCAAACGGCTATTTTGGGAAGTGGAGGGGAAGTGGGAAACCGAGTTGGGGAGGATTCCCTCCTCCACCGCCGGCCCACTTGGGATCCAAGTTGGGAGGATTCTCCCTTGCTGGCGCCTCCCTCCTATAAGAGGAGGGGCAGGGCTCCCCTCCTAGCACACAAGTTCCCTACCCCAAAACCCTAGCCCGGAGCCGCCACCTCCTGCTGCCGCCGCCTAGGGCTCCCCTAGCCGCCGACTTGGGCACCTCCAAGCCCTAGCCACCGGCCCTAGCACCTCTTCCTCGGTGTGTCTAAACCCTAGATCACCGAGGGCTCTCTCATAGTCCACCATACTCGCTCTGGCTTAAGGCGAAGCCCTGCGAGATCTCCCCTCTACTTCCTGCTTACGCCAGGTTGCCGGAATTGAGGAGAGTGCTACAACCTCCGCCGCTGGAACAAGGAGAGGAAGGTCTTCATCGAAAATCGAGCGTGTGACCGATCTGAAGCGCCACGAACGCATTGTGGGAAGGATCGTCTACGCGATCTTGAGATCGGCAAGTGAACGACTACATCACCCACGAGAATCTGCTCTCGTTAACCGCTTTGGAATCTTCGAGGGTGAGTTCCTCTATCGACTCGTTGCTACAATCTAGTAGATAGATCTTGGCTTGTTTGTGTGCATGCGGTAGAAATTTTTTGTTTTCCATGCTACGAACCCCTAAAATACTAAGGTATATAAATTTCCTATCAAGCCCTACCCAATTTTTGGGTATTGTGGTTGTACGATAAAATTAGAATGGTATCGCATCCAGACAACCATCCGTTCTGTAAAGGGCTAAGGCTCATGCCTTAACATTTTCATCATCAAAATCATCTCGTGTTCGAGAAAACATGTCAAAACATTTCAATAGAATGACTCATCATTCTAAAGTTTTCATAAACATTTTCACCAAGTATTCCCATCTAAAGTTGATCAAGTTTTAAGCTTAGCACTAGCATCTACAGGTGGGTGGTAAATACTAATGAAGGGTTGGTAAACAAGTGTATCTTATCTACGTTCAATCTCATGCCTTAGGATGACATCAAGCTTATCTAACTTAGGCCAAATTTTATGCTCTTTATGCTACCTTTAATTATCTTTCTAAAATCTACAAGTCACTAAGTAAACTTTTGATAGAAAGCTTTAATAAAGAAAATAAAATACTAATCTCGCAAGTAAAACTAGGATGGTGTGTCAAGTGGGTATAATCACATATGCTTAAGGCATATAGTTGGCATAGTAACAAGCAAGTAGTAGCTTGCTAAGCTGCAAGTGTTAGCTTGCCTTGTGCAGAGCAGTGGTTGAAGTTCTCCTCGGCTTCTTCCTCATAGTATCCTTCTTCCTCCTCGTATCCTTGGTCGGTACTAGCGTCTATAAATAAATACGAGGTACACAATCACCAAACAATACTTAATTATTTCTAATCATCACACAAAGGTTCACACTAGATGATCTAGCATCATCACTAACATTACAAAGATTAAAGCACTTGTCTCATTTATTTTATTTTAGAAAAGTAATTTCTACTCATTGAAAAACATCTTAAGATTTAATATTCTCCAACTCAAACATGGGATAATGTTGACACATGTCATCACCACATATTTCAGTACTTGGGAATGTGATTTAAAGTGGTGTCACAATTTAATAAGGTTTAACCTTTTAATTTTAATTAATTAAAGTGACTCTAAATGCCTATGTGGCATTATTTTATTACTTGATCATTATTTCTATAAGTAAACCTATATATTTTTATATATTCTGAAAGGTATGGTTAAATGTAATTTTTGAGAGTTGGAATCAACTAAAAAACTCTTATGTTTGAATTTTGAAAAATGTTTGAATGTAGAAAAGCTTCTGCCTTGTTATTTTTACCATGTGTGATCTACAAATCTAAATGGTTTGAATCCAACGGGCTTGGATTAAGCATTTTAGTACCTTTCTAACAAAATCGTTTTCATGCGTTTTGGTTCAGTGAATCGAGTCGGGTTGATTTTTGAATCTAGGTACAGAACTGGGTTTGAAATTAAATGAATAAATATAAATTTTAATTAGTGGATCGCACGAAATGTTTAACTGGGCCGGCCCACTACGCACAGCGCGCGCGGGCTGTTTAAGTGAGCGACCCCACTCGTCAATGAGACAACGAGGGGCGAAGCGGTATGGGGCGATTATGATCGTAGGATCTAACTCTAATCGAACGGCTCTGGTTCATCGTCAACGTAGGGCAACGCCGGCGAGACAAAACTCTAGCGTGGACAGTGGGGGTCGTGGGAGGCTCCCTGGGGCTCAGGCGATGGTCGGCGACGGGGCGAACGATGAAGTCGACGACAACGATCCTCCTGGTACCAGCAGCTTCTCCTGGGGCAGCTCCAATCGACGACGCCTCTCCTCCTCTGCAGCGGCGAACTCCTGTGAAATTCCGTCCACCTGGTGCTTGCCTTGCTCTGGGAGCGAGTGGGTGTGATCAGTGAGAGGTGGGGAGTGAACTGGTGTAAAGAAAACAAGTGGGGGAGGCCTCCTTTTATAGTGGCTGAAGGGGACCGAATGGCGCGGGTGGAGCTCGTCGGTGTTGACGGCACAGAGTGCTACTGGCATGGGTGATAATAGGGGCAGTGCTATGTTCCCTGGGGAAGATCAACGGCGGGGTCTTGCGGCGTGGGGCGGTGCTGAACGGTCAGAACGTCGCGGCGCTCTGGGCGGGTCCGACGACAATTTTAATGGCGCACAGCATGCATGGTCCATGCAGCGGCGGACGGGGTTGTCTGGCGGGGTGCTGGGATGCTAGCGAGCACGTCTGCAAGCGACGAGGGCGACACACAGTCTGTGGGCTGATGTCACTGACGGCGCACTGACGCGCTCTCGGCTCGCACACAGAGAGACTGGGCGCGTGCTTGGCGGATGGTCCAGTGGCTGGCTACGCTCGGGGCTTGGACAGGGAGTGGCGATGGACAGTGCTGCGTGTCCCAGACAAGGTTGGCGAGGCGAGCCTGAAGTGTATATTCACTCAGAAGGAGCTGAATATGAGGCAGATAAGATGGATTGAGCTAATCAAGGGCTATGATCTAGACATTCACTATCACCCCGGTAGGAGATGCCCTTAGCAGATTGCTGTGCCGCTTGAACTCCATGATTTTGAATGAGCAACCAAGTTTGCACAAGGAGATGGAGGATTTCATAATGGAATTAGTGAGTGAAGGATTTTTGGCTAGCATAGAACTTCAACCCACTTTGATTAGTCAGATCAAGGAGGCGCAAAAAGGAAATACTAGTATCGACGGAATCAAACGTCGTATCGGTACATGCAAAGTACCCGGATTTTTTTGACCTGGAACTGTGAGGCAAAAGCCCCACAACAATTTTATTAAACTCAAAGTACCCGGATTCACCGAGGACGAAGAAGGAGTTTTGTGGTACAAAGGACGTCTCTGTGTACCAGCAGATTCAGAGTTGAAAGAAGTTATTTTGAAAGAGGCTCATGATACACTTTATTCTATCCACCCCGGAGGAACGAAGATGTATCAGGATTTTAAGCAGAAATTTTGGTGGCATAAGATGAAGCGAGAAATCGGAAGCTATATCGCCAAGTGTGATATTTGCCAGAGAGTCAAGGCGGGACATCAAAGGCCTGTAGGACTGTTGCAACCATTACAGATTCTGGAATGCAAATGGGATTCCGTTGGAATGGACTTTATCACCGGATTACGTACTTCGAGTAGGGGAAATGACTCTATTTGGGTCATAGTTGACAAATTGTCTAAGGTAGCCCATTTCTTACCAGTCAATACCACCTATCAGAGTTCAAAGCTAGCAGATTTGTACATCGCTAGAATCGTCAGTTTGCACGGAGTCCCCAAGAACATCGTATCAGATCGAGGAACTCAGTTTACCTCGAGATTCTGGAAGAAAGTCCAAGAAGGTTTAGGAACCTGGCTAGATTTCAGCACAATGTACACCCTCAGACTGATGGACAAACAGAGCGAGTAAATCAAATACTCGAAGATATGTTGAGAGCATGTGTGCTAGAATATGGATCTAAATGGGAAGACTGTCTGCCTTTCACAGAATTTTCATACAACAACAGTTATCAAGCTAGTTTGCAAATGGCCCCATTTGAATTCATGTATGGAAGGAAGTGTCGTACCCCTTTGAATTGGTCGAAAGTAGGAGATAGTCAGATTTTCGGACCCGGCATCCTACGAGAAGCAGAAGAGAAAGTTCACAAGATCCGTGATCACCTTAAGACCGCCCAATCCAGATAGAAGAGTTATGCCGACAAGAGACGTCGAGACCTCTCTTTCAATATCGGAGATTTTGTGTATCTCAAAGTGTCACCTTTGAAGGGAATGCAGCGTTTCCAGCTCAAAGGAAAGTTATCCCCCAGATATATCGAACCCTTCAAGATTCTGAACCGTAGGGGAAGTATCATATCAATTGGAACTGCCCGAGTAAATGTCAGCAGTGCACAATGTGTTCCATATATCTTTACTTCGCAAATACCTTGAAGTTCCGGAGAATACCGAAGTTTTCAAGAACATTGATCACCGCACCATAGAGATCAACAATGACCTGACGTATCCCGAAGTACCCATCTGTATTTTTGAAGAAGCTTTCATAACCACCAGAACCCGACGCATCAGGTTTCTCAAGATTCAGTGGAGCAACCACACTGAAGAAGAAGCTACCTGGGAGCGAGAAGATCACATCAAGACGGAGTTTCCCGATCTCTTTAAATCCTAGGTAATATTTTTTCTTCTTTTTAAAATCTCGGGACGAGATTTTGTTTAAGGAGGGAAGGTTTGTAACATCCCGAAAATATGAAACAATGATCATCAAACTCTAATCACTAAAATTAGGGTTAACAAAAACTTTGATTAAATAAAAAACAAATGAATGCATGTGTGTATGTGATGATTTGATGAATGCATGAATGGACTTGTGTGATTCAACTAAATAGTACGGAATGGTTCAAAGATGAATATAACATCATCTAAAACATTTCCAAGCAGAAATAAATTAAGAAAAAAATCGAATAAGGCAAATGGTCATTTTTGCCAATCTTGCTCACTAGGCCACTTTGGGTGTTTCTAGTCCAAGATTTCAAACATAAACTTTTACAATTCTTTTCACCCCTTGCAATACCAAGTAAAAGTGAATCAAAGCCCACCTTTCAAACTTGCAGAAACATTTGGCAACCCCATTCAAATGACAATTGAAAATTGAATCTTTATCATATGTGAAGATTACACCTTTTCAAAACCCAACCAAACCAATGCCCCTTGACCAATCCAACTAACCAGATACTCCCTAGTATGTGCCTAGCAAACCCACCAAGTTTGAATCCAAAATGCAAATTTGAATTTCTTTTGGCCATTTCATCAAACACCTTGTAATCAACAAACAAACAAACAAACACAAAACACTAGTGAGTAGTGATCAGTGCCTAACTTGCTCCCTCTATAGCTCACTCTACACTCTCAGTAGATGATCAAAGTAATCTAACTAGCTTTGGCACCACTATAGGAAACCTAGCCATTAATGGTGACCATGCCGAGAGCACCATTGTCACCCCCATGTCGCCAGCGAGCTAGAGGCATCACTATTGTGATCCAAATAAATCTCACAACGGTTTCCCATAAGATAATGCCTCCATGTCTTCAGGGCTAGAACTACGGCTGCTAGTTCAAGGTCATGGGTTGGATAATTCTGTTCATGCTGCTTTAGTTGTCGGGATAGATAAGATATAACTTTTCCTTCTTGCATTAACACACATCCGATACCAATCTTGGATGCGTCACAATACACATAAAAGGGCTTCGTTATACCCGGCATGATCAAGATTGGGGCTGCAATCAATCTCCTCTTGAGTTCTTGAAAAATTGCTTCACATTTGTCCGTCAATTCAAACTTCTTGTCCTTCTTCAGCAATTGGGTCATGGGTCTTGCAATACTCGAGAATCCTTCTACAAACTTGCGATAGTATCCCGCTAATCCGAGAAATGCACGAACCTGGGTTTGAGTGGTTGGGGCTTGCCAATCCTCAACATCCTTCACCTTTGCAGGGTCAACGACAATTCCTCCGGCTGATACAATATGTCCGAGGAATCCTACCTCCTGTAACCAGAATTCACATTTGCTAAACTTGGCATACAACTGGTGTTCTCTAATGGTTCCAAGAATGGTCCTTAGGTGTAGCTCATTTTTGTCTTCTGATTTGGAATAAATCAGAATGTCATCGATAAAAACAATGACAAACTTATCCAGGAAGTCCATAAAAATCTTATTCACGAGGTTCATGAAATAAGCGGGGGCATTGGTTAATCCAAAAGACATGACAGTATACTCGCATAATCCATATCTGGTGGTAAAGGCAGTTTTTGGAATATCCTCTGCGCGAATCTTGAGTTGATGATAGCCAGTTCTACGATCAATCTTAGAAAACACTTTAGCACCAGTCAACTGGTCAAACAAATCTTCTATCTTTGGCAACAGGTACTTGTTCTTGATGGTGACAGCATTCAACTTTCGATAATCCGTACACAAACGGTTACCTCCATCTTTCTTGTCCACAAACAAAACAGGTGATATCCATGGTGACGCACTTGGTTGAATCAATCCAATTTCCAGCATGGCATCCAGTTTCTTATTTAGTTCCACTAGTTTAGACGGTTTCATACTATATGGTCTCTGGGCTATGGGACCGGTTCCAGGTATTAGTTCAATGATAAACTCGATATCCCGATCGGGGGGCATACCAGGCAAAACATCTGGAAATACATCGAGGTATTCACAGACTATCTGGACTTGGTCAATGGTTGGCTGGGATATACTCTTGTTGCACTTGAATTGACGGGGCAAGGTTTCAGATACATGCTCGACTGATACTCCGGCTGTACTGGTCATTGTTATGGCTTTCTTGACACAGTCGATTAATCCTTTGTGTTTGGACATCCAATCCATTCCTAGTACTACTTCCAATCCTTTCGTTCAGAGTACTATTAGATTAGCATAAAAATCTATGCCATGGATTCGGATAGGTACGGCCTTGCAAATTTGTCTAGCTTTGGTGATTGAACCAGGTATTTGAACTATCATAACATGCTTCAATTTGGTGGGTTGAAATCTTACTAGTGCATGCAAATTCTTCAGTAACAAACGAGTGCGATGCTACAGAATCAAACAACACTCTTGCAAGTACTGAGTTAACAGAAAACATACCCAGCACGACATCTGGCGCTTCTTGGGCTTCTTCAGCATGCATGAGAAAGAGACGGCCGTTGCGGTTGAGTGAATTCCCTGGGGAAAACCTTCTTCCGGGTTGAACATGACGCTGCTGCTGAGCTGGGGCCTTTGCATTGGGGGCTGCGGCAATCTTCTTGGGGCACTCATTGGAATAGTGACCTTTGGTTCCACATTCGTAACAAGTCACTTGGGACTTGTCCTTTGCTGCAACAAGCACAACATTGCTTCCAGTCCTTGGGGTAGTGTTGGTGTTGGTGGCGACATTGTTGTTGTTGAACTTAGGTGGAGCACGGTTGAAATTGCTGGGGTTGCCAGAGTTGTTGTGGTTTCCTCCGGGCCTTGGGTTTCCACGGTTGGGATAGGTCGGACGGTTTATCGGGGGTCTGTTGGTTCTTGGGGCAAATCCTGGAGATGGGTTGGGGAGATACTTTGGTGTATGATGAGTTCCTGGTTGATGCTTCATGCGACGTTTGCGGTTCTCATTAGCTTGGTTGATATTGCCTTCCATCTGAATGGCAGAGTCCACTAAGGCTTCAATAGTAGCAAAGGGGATATTGACTAACATTGTCTTCATCTCATCATGCAGACCATTTAGGAATCTCTCCTTCTTGTTGGCTTCAGTGTCTATCTCATCTGGTGCATACCTAGCCAATGACAAGAATTTGTCACGGTATTCCACTACTGTCATCCTGCCTTGCTTCAATTCCATGAATTCATCTCTCATCCTCTTGATCAAACCCGGTGGCACATGGGTTCTACTGAACTTGACTTTGAACTCTTCCCAAGTCATCATCTGACCTCTTGTCATTGCGCGAACGCTGTTCCACCATGCTCTTGCATCTCCGGCCAGATAGTGGGTAGCAAACAACACTTCCTCGTTGGCTTCCACTCCTGCAACTTCTAGGTTGTTCTCCATGGTTTGCAGCCAATCATCTGCATCTAGGGGCTCTTCAGACTTAGTGAAAGCGGGTGGATTGGTGTTCTAGAAATTCTTGAGATTAGATCCATGGTTGTCCCGATTTCCATGGCCTTGATTGTTGTTGGCCATCTGAGCTATCTGTTGATGGGTGGCGTTCGACTCTTTCGGCTTCACAGTTAGAAACCAACAGTTGCAAGATTTGCAACATCGGGTTCGGGGATGAGTTGCTTCCTCCGTGAGGCATCTGAAGATTGAGGTAGATCATGAGAAAAGAGGGAAATTTCTAAGGTTTGGGTTTTTTAGAAAGTTTTTAAAGTTTGACTCGGATTTTTCAAGCAACTTGCTGTTCATTCATTCATAGCACACGATACAAACACACACCAAAACAAAGGAAAACAGATGGTTTTAAGAACCATTCTGTGAAGCTACGATACAGTGGGACCGACTACAACTCACTAACGCTAGTGCTCAAGTGCTACTACTCCTTAGAGTCAGTGTCCTCATCATCCTCATCATCATCGATGAAGGCGAAGTCATCCTCATCGGTGAATAAGTCCATGGCCTGATCCTCCAGAAAGTCATCATCGTCACTGAGATTGGAGTAGGGGTCTCCACGAAGGTCTTCCCCTGCATTCTCCCTCTCCTCCAACTGCATGTCTCTCTCGTGGATGGTCTCCTCCAAATCCGTGATCTGATGGCGAAGACGAGCAATGATGTGCTCCTTCTTGTCAAGCTGACGGCGACGAGACTTGCGATCCTTCACTAGCATGGCAATGGTTTAATCCTTCTTGGCGGCGATGGTGTACTTGTGGCTGGCGTAGGAACGTGCATTGTCCAACTCCTTCTGTCGGTCATACATAGTGAAGCTGAGGTGGTCCAATTGACTCTTCAACTCGTGGAGATATGGGGCCTCCAGTGGTTGTCCCATAACATCACGCCTCGGGTAAAACTCAAAATGGGTACCCTTGATTTGATTGATACTCTTCCCACACAAACGGGCAAGAGCTTACTGCATGGCCCTGGCAAGTCCATCGAGCCAGTTGTTCTCTATCAAGGTGAATTGATTTCCTTCTGCGGTGGGGGGTTCAATCTTTACTCGGAGACTTGCAACAACTAACCACTGCAAATCTTCTCCTTATTGATCATTGAGCTGAGCTCCGAAGAACTCGGGGTGTGGATGCTCCAGCATCTCCGACAGCTGGTCCAAGTCACGCTCAAAGATGAGGTCTCCTCCATTCCCCAACTAATAAAACTTGTTGTACTTCACGTCCATCTATAAGAATATAGGATGAGTAAGTTAGTAGAGGGATCAAGTGTGTCAAATTTTACGTAAGTTTGTAAGAATTTTTGAGGAACATGAATTTTCATGAAAGAATCCAAGTGATAAGAATGAGAATAAGTTTTTGTAAATACTCACTTCCTTTGGTTTTGAAACTAAGTTTTGGTTCAAACGTCCATTCTAACTAGGGTCTCCTATGGTCAGGATGGCTCTGATACCAACTTGTCAACACCCGAATTTTAATCACAGATGTCTGTTATTCCATACATCAAAATCCCACGATTACCATTTTTGCGAGACATAACAAATTTAATATCACAGTACATCATCCATTACAAACCATACATAAGGTCTTACACAAATAAGGATATCATGATCCAGTTCTTAATACAATTCAAGCAGCAGAATAACGTAATAATAACGATAGCGTAGGCGAGGCTCCATCTTCATGGTCATAGGCAATGCTGACGATGGGAGATGATCCTAGTTGTCATAACCTTCCCGTTGTCTGTCTTCCTGATACTCCTCTTCATAGTCTGGCCATGGGAATAGCCAGGGACAACGCCATGAGTACTCTTTAAGTACTCGCAAACTAATACTAACAATTGAAAGGGGTTCTTGTAGTAGGATACTAAGCTCTAGGGTTGTTTTGCAAAAAGCAGAATTTACCTCTACTAAGTTCAGAAGCAAAGAAAGCTAGTTGAAAGTTTTATAACACCTAAGTGGGAACTTGAATTTCATGTCACGAATCTGTTGTGGTCAAGTCAAAGTCACAAATCATTTCACAAGTCCTTTTGAAAACATCTGACGATGGAACAGTATGGCCACTCTGTTGGAGATATGCCCAAGAGGCAATAATAAAGTGGTTATTATCATATCTTCACACTTATGATAAATGTTTACATACCATGCTATAATTGTATTAACCGGAAACATTAATACTTGTGTGATTTGTAAACTAAAATAAGAGTCCCTAGTAAAGCCTCTTGTTAAACTAGCTTGTTGGTTAATATATGATCATGGTTTCCTGATCATGAACGAAGATGTTATTAAACAATGGTCATATCATTAGGAGAATGATGTGATGGACATACTCCTATAGTTAAGCGTAGCATAAAGATCAAGTCATTTAATATAGTTCATTTGCTATAAGCTTTACGATACATAGTAACCTAATTCCTTCGACCATGAGATCATGCATATCACCTTTGCGGATGGATGCTTTGATGACATCAAACACCACACCGTGGCGGGTGGCTATAAAGGTGGCATTGAGTGTTCGGAAAGTATTGGTTGAAACACATGGATCAAGAGTGGGATTTGTCCATCCATATGACGGATAGATATACTGGGCCCTCTCGGTGGAATGTCATCCAATTAGCTTGCAAGCATGTGACTGCTCACAGGGATCACATATCACACGGGAGAGAAAAGTACTTATCGGTAACGAGGTTGAACTAGGTATGCAGAGATACCGATCATAACCTCGGATAAGTAAACTATCGTGAGACAAAAGGAAATTGGTATCGTATGTAAGTGGTTCATTCGATCGAAAATAATTAGAAATATGTGGGAGCCATATGAATTTCCAAATTCCTCTATTGGTTATTGTTCGAGAAGTGTCTCGATCATGTCGGCATAATTCACGAACCGTAGGGAGACACACTTAAGGATTGACGTTGTTTGAGTAGTTATGGTATTATGAGAAAGAGACCGAATGTTGTTGAGTCTCGGATGGGATCCGGATATCACGAGGTGATCCGGAATGGTCCGGAGAATAATATTCATATAAGGAAAGTCCCGTTTGAGTTCGGGAATGATTCCGTGTTTTCATCGGGAATGTTCTAGAAGGTTCGGATTGTCCGGCACTCCGGGGAGGGTACATGAATGTGTCATTACATATTGAATGATTTCATCATGTACTAAGTGTTCTTGCTGTTCCAAAACTGAAAAGTCAAACTACGGTTTGAAAGTCAAACGCTAAAACAGAAACCGTGGAAAACATGAAAGTGGGAAACAGAAACCGGGAAACAAGCAAGAGGTGGTTGAACCGACTTGGGAAGGAGTCCCTCCAAGCCGGGCGCCAACCAAGGCCGACTTGGGAGGGACTCCCTCCCCTGGCCTCCCACCTATAAAAGGAGGCAGGGGCCTCCTCCTCTAGACACACAAGTTCCTATCCTCTAATCTCGGTTTAGAGCCGTTTTGGTTTAGAGCTTCTAATTGCTCTAGCCTTCTTTAGATCCTTCTAATTGGTGTGTCTAAACCCTAGACCACTAATATCTCTCTCTCATACTCCACCATACTCGCTCGCTTAAAGCGTTAAGGCATGCTGACGGGAAGGATCGTCACGCGATCTTGAGATCGGCAAGTGTATACATCACCCACCCACGAGAATCTGCTCTCGTTAACCGCTTTGGAATCTTCGAGGGTGAGTTCCTCTATCGACTCGTTGCTACAATCTAGTAGATAGATCTTGGTTTGTTTGTGTGCATGCGGTAGAAATTTTTTGTTTTCCATGCTACGAACCCCAACACACTCCAACTGTCCATAACCGCGGACACGGCTATTCGAATAGTTTGACACTCTGCAGAGATTGTACACTTTCACCACAACATTTGATACATCTGTTAGGAACAATCCTGAATTCGCCATACTAAGTATGCGGATAATCAATCCTAACCTTTCAATTACACACCCTAGTATAGGCAGCTCTCCTGTGAGTTTGGCCTCCTAACCATGACCAACTGTCATCTTGGGTACTACACAGGTGGACAATCTTCACAAGGTAGCCTCAACTCAGACCTTGGCCGCAAGGGAACCCATACTAAGGAATATAAATTTCCAGTCAAGCCCTACCCAAATTCGGGTATTGTGGTTGTACGGTAAAATTGGAATGGTATCGCATCCAGACAACCATCAATTGGAATGCCTTAACATTTTCATCATCAAAATCATCTGGTGTTCAAGAACACACGTCAAAACATTTCAATAGAATGAGTCATCATTCTAAGGTTTTCATAAACATTTTCACCAAGTATTCCCATCTAAGGTTGATCAAGTTTTAAGCTTAGCACTAGCATCTA
Source organism: Avena longiglumis (assembly GCA_030063025.1). Taxonomy (NCBI): domain Eukaryota; kingdom Viridiplantae; phylum Streptophyta; class Magnoliopsida; order Poales; family Poaceae; genus Avena; species Avena longiglumis. The sequence continues at coordinate 527,143,832 of CP125976.1, forward strand.
CAGGTGGGGGTAAATAATAATGAGGGGTGGTAAACAAGTGTATCTTATCTATGTTCAATCTCATGCCTTAGGATGACATCAAGCTTATCTAACTTAGGCCAAATTTTATGCTCTTTATGCTACCTTTAATTATCTTTCTAGAATCTACAAGTCACTAAGTAAACTTTTGATAGAAAGCTTTAATAAAGAAAATAAAATACTAAGCTTGCAAGTAAAACTAGGATGGTGTGTCAAGTGGGTATAATCACATATGCTTAAGGCATATAGTTGGCATAGTAACAAGCAAGTAGTAGCTTGCTAAGCTGCAAGTGTTAGCTTGCTAAGCTGCAAGTGTTAGCTTGCCTTGTGCTGAGCAGTGGTTGAAGTTCTCATTGTAGGGGTTCGTAGCATGGAAAAACAAAAAATTTCTATCGCATACAAACAAACAAGCCAAGATCTATCTATTAGATTGTAGCAACGAGTCGATGGAATAACTTACCCTCGAAGATTCCAAAGCGGTTAACGAGAGCAGATTCTCGTGGGTGATGTAGTCATACTCTTTCCGATCTCAAGATCGTGTAGACGATCCTTCCGGCGCCACATTCCGGCAGCGCTCCCGCAGTCGGTCACACGTTTGGTACTCGACGAAGACCTTCCTCTCCCTTGTTCCAAAGAAAATGGAGGTTGTATCACTCTCGCAATTCCGGTAGCACAACGGCGTGGTACCTAAGTAGAGGAAGATCCTGCCCGAGGCTTCGCCAAGCGGTCTGGTATGGTGGAGTATGAGAGAGCGTTTAGTGGTCTAGGGTTTAGACACACCAATTAGAAGGCTCTAAACCGAAGTCTAGGGCAATTAGAAGCTCTAAACCAAAATGTCTCTAAACCGGAGGCTGTGGCTAGGGTTTAGATTTAGAGGATAGGAACTTGTGTGTCTAGAGGAGGAGGCCCTACCCCTCCTTTTATAGGTGGGATGTGCGGCCAAGGGGAGGGAGTCCCTCCCCAACTCGGCCTTGGGTGGTGCGCCGGCTTGGAGAGGAGGGACTCCTCCCCCAAGTCGGTTTCAACCTCCTCCTTCCTCTTTCCCTCACTTTCCTGTTTTAGCCGTTTGACTTTCAAAGCCGCTTGACTTTTAGTTTTGGATTCAATTTAACTTTATTTGGAACATCAAGAACACTTAGTACATGATGCAATCATTCCAATATGCAATGACACATTCATGTACCCTTCCTCTCGAGTGCTTGGGACATTTCGAACCTTCTAGAACATTCTGATGAAAACACCTAATCATTCCCGAACTCAAACGGGACTTTCCTTATATGAATATTATTCTCCGGACCATTCCGGATCACCTCGTGATATCCCGGATCCCATCCGATCTGCGAACAACATTCGGTCTCTTTCTCATAATACCATAACTACTCAAACAACGTCAATCCTTATGTGTCTCCACGGTTCGTGAATTATGCGGACATGATCGAGACACTTCTCAACAATAACCAATAGAGGAATCTGGAAATTCATGGCTACATATTTCTACGATTATTTTTGCGATCGAATGAACCACTTACATATGATACCAATTTCCCTTTGTCTCACGATAGTTTACTTATCCGAGGTTATGATCGCTTGGTATCTCGCATACCTAGTTCAACCTCGTTCGATAAGTACTTTTCTCGTTCCTGATATGTGATCCTTGTGACCGGTCACATGCTTGCAAGCTAATTGGATGACATTTCACCGAGAGGGCCAGTATATCTATCCGTCATATGGATGGACAAATCCCTCTTGATCCATGTGTTTCAACCAATAATTTCTGAACACTCAATGCCACCTTTATAGCCACCCTGTTACGGTGTGGTGTTTGATGACATCAAAGCATCCATCCGGTAAAGGCAATATGCATGATCTCATGGTCGAAGGAATTAGGTTACTATGTATCAGAAAGCATATAGCAATTGAACTATTGAAATGACTTGATCTTTATGCTACGCTTATCTATAGGAGTATGTCCACCATATCATTCTCCTAATGACATGATCTTGTTGTTAATAACATCTCAATGTTCATGATCAGGAAACCATGATCATATATTAACCAACAAGCTAGTTTAACAAGAGGCTTTACTAGGGACTCTTATTTTAGTTTACAAATCACACAAGTATTAATGTTTCCGGTTAATACAATTATAGCATGGTATGTAAACATTTATCATAAGTGTGAAGATATGATAATAACCACTTTATTATTGCCTCTTGGGCATATCTCCAACACTCATCGGCTTCTTCCTCGTAGTATCCTCCTTCCTCCTCGTATCCTTGGTCGGTACTAGCGTCTATAAATAAATACGAGGTACACAATCACCAACCAATACTTAATTATTTCTAATCATCACACAAAGGTTCACAATAGATGATCTAGCATCATCACTAACATTACAAAGATTAAAGCACTTGTCTCATTTATTTTATTTTAGAAAAGTAATTCCTACTCATTGAAAAACTACTTAAGATTTAATATTCTCCAACTCAAACATGGGATAATGTTGACACATATCATCACCACATATTTCAGTACATGGGAATGTGATTTACAGTGGTGTCACAATTTAATAAGGTTTAACCTTTTAATTTTAATTAATTAAAGTGACTAGAAATGCCTATGTGGCATTCTTTTATTACTTGATCATTATTTCAGTAAGTAAACCTATATATTTTCATATATTCTGAAAGGTATGGTTAAATGTGATTTTTGAGAGTTGGAATCAACTCAAAAGATCTTATAGTTGAATTTTTAAAAATGTTTGAATGTAGAAAAGCTTCTTCCTTGTTATTTTTACCATGTGTGATCTACAAATCTAAATGGTTTGAATCTAACGGACTTGGATTAAACATTCCAGTACCTTTGTAACAAAATTGGTTTCATGCATTTTGGTTTGGTGAATCGAGCTGGGTTGATTTTTGAATCTAGGTACGGAACTGGGATTGAAATTAAATGAATAAATCTAAATTTGAATTAGTGGGTCACGCGGGATGTTTAGCTGGGCCGGCCCACTATGCACAGCGCGCGCGGGCTAGTTAAGTGAGTGACCCCACTCGTTAGTGAGACAACGAGGGGCGAAGCGGTATAAGGCGATTAGGATCGTAGGATCTAACTCTAATCGAACGGCTCTGGTTCATCGTCCACGTCGGGCAACACCGGCGAGACAGAACCCTAGCGCGGCCAGTGGGGGTCGTGGGAGGCTCACCGGGGCTTAGGCGATGGTAGGTGACGGGGGCGAATGACGAAGTCGACGACGACGATCCTCCTGGTACGGCAGCTTCTCCTGCGGTGGCTCCAATCGACGGCGCCTCACCTCCTCTGCAGCGGCGAACTCCGGTAAAATTCTGGCCACCTAGTGCTTGCCTTGATCCGGGAGCGAGTGGGTGTGATCAGTGAGAGGTGGGGAGTGAACTGGTGTGAAGAAAATGAGCGGGGGAGGCCTCCTTTTATAGTGGCTGAAGGGGACCGAATGGCACGGGTGGAGCTAGTCGGTGTCGACGACACAAAGTGCTACTGGCATGGGCGACGATAGGGGGCGGTGCTGTTCTCCCTGGCGAAGCTCAACGGCGGGGTCTTGCGGCGTGTGGCGGTTCTGAACGGTCGGAATGTCGCGACGCTCTGGGCGGGTCCGACGGTAATTTTATTGGCGCACAGCATGCGTGGTCCACGCGGTGACGAACGGGGTTGTCTGGCGGGGTGCTGGGATGCTGGCGAGAACGTCTGCAAGCGGCCAGGGCGATGCGCGGTCTGTGGGATGATGTCGCTGACAGTGCACTGGCGCGCTCTCGGCTTGCACGCAGAGAGACTAGGCACGTGCTTGGTGGGTGGTCCAGTGGCTGGCTGTGCTCGAGTCTTGGATAGGGAGTGGCGATGGACGGTGCTGCATGTCCCAGACAAGGTTGGCGAGGCTAGTGTTGCCTCTAGCTCGCTGGCGACATGGGGGTGACAATGGTGCTCTCGGTATGGTGACCATTAATGGCTAGGCTTGCTCACAGTGGTGCTAAAACTAGTTAGATTATTTTGATCATCTACTGAGAGTGTAGAGTGAGCTATAGAGAGAGCAAGTTAGGCACTGATCACTGCTCACTATTGTGTTTTGTGCTTGTTTGTTTGCTGATTACAAGGTGTTTGATGAAATGGCCGAAAGAAATTCAAATTTGCATTTTGGATTCAAACTTGGTGGGTTTGCTAGGCACATACTAGGGAGTATCTGGTTAGTTGGATTGGTCAAGGGGCATTGGTTTGGTTGGGTTTTGAAAAGGTGTGATCTTCACATATGATAAAGATTCAATTTTCAATTGTCATTTGAATGGGGTTGCCAAATGTTTCTGTAAGTTTGAAAGGTGGGATTTGATTCACTTTTACTTGGTATTGCAAGGGGTGAAAAGAATTGTAAAAGTTTCGGTTTGAAATCTTGGACTAGAAACACCCAAAGTGGCCTAGTGAGCAAGATTGGCAAAAATGACCATTTGCCTTATTTGATTTTTTTATTTTTTTCTTGATTTGTTTCTGCTTGGAAATGTTTTAGATGATGTTATATTCATCTTTGAACCATTCCTTACTATTTAGTTGAACCACACAATTCCATTCATGCATTCATCAAATCATCACATACACACATGCATTCATTTGGTTTTTATTTAATCAAAGTTTTTGTTAACCCTAATTTTAGTGATTAGAGTTTGATGATCATTGTTTCATATTTTTGGGATGTTACAGGAGTAATCAACAACATTTCCCTTCACGCACAAGAATTATTAATGTGGATCACTCTCCACCTGGTCCACATGATGGCTTACCTCACTGTTCGATACCAAGAATATTTTAATTCTCACAATGCTTCCTAGGAACGAGGCATGGAGCCGGGGATGTTTCTCCATGCAGAGCCCGAGATGGCCCATAAACAGGCCACGGTGTGAACATGAGGCACCTTCGGAATTTTCCAATTAGAGGAGACCTAAGCCTTGCACGGAGCGATACAACACAACTAGTGTGATACAACCCAACAATCTCGAGATCTACCCACTATATACAAACACAAGGAATCACCGCTGGTTCGCTATGTTGTTTACCACTCCTTGCTCTATCTCATCCCCTCGATGTGTTCGACTCCATCGATAAACCCCCCATACCTCTACCTCTCCAACACCATGGATCCTAATTCACCTAGGAACAACACGACAAAACAAAACAGAATCATCTCCGCAATTGGAGTGGCTCCACCGTCTGCGAGGCAATGTTGGATCGGTATGCCTCCGTTGGACTACTCCCGAAAAATTCGAATGCTAATGGCTAGCACCTAGTGACATAGGTATGCCCGGCGGTCACTCACTCTTGGCCTATCCGGTTCGGCCCAGATGGCGGCCCATGAGATGATCTGGTAAGATACCCGAAGCCCATGACGATTCGGATGATGCCAAGCCCATGAGGAAGGCACGAAAACTCTCACCATAAACATGCCAGATCCAATCTGCGCATTCATAGCCATCTCAACAATATTTATCAATCAATCTCGGCTCCTTCAACTTCACCATCCACTCACTGATCACTCGCACAACTTTCGACTCCATTGACTCTGGAGAAAATCTGATGATTGGTGATCTGAACTTCAACATCGGCAAGGTGGGCACTCTCCGCCTCCCGGACCGGATCCATGCGGTCCCAACACAGTCGACACCGCCATCGATTGCACCTGTGTCATTGACGCCACCACCCCTCGGCACCCTCAACGAACTAAAATCCACCTAATCATCAAGCTACGGGACCAACTGCAATAGCCGTTGCGGTTCCAACCTGTGCAGCTCACTCGTGGGAGACGATCATGTCGGCTCCAACCTTGAGAGTTGTAGAAGCAACATCCACCCCAAGAGCTACCTGTGCACCATCGTCAACACCGACAATGAACCCAATGACTAGAACTATGCCGATCATACCAATGATGGCAGCCGTCCAACTATCAACCTCACGAACGAATAGTGGGACAGGATAAAGTTAGCCCTAAAGGGCATGCCCCCGGGACCCAAACAACATGTTACAATCTGATGGGCTACCACCACCTCCTGTAGCAGGAGTGCAATCGCGAACAAGCACAATAGGCGGGGCTATCCTCTATCGGCTGGTCCTCATTAAGGAAAAGTTATGTCCATGGGGCGCACAAGCGATGCTCCCAAACAAAAAACATGGGTGAAGACGAGAGACGCAAGATCTCTAAGAGTTTCAACTCCTCCTTCATCACCATGGACTCCTCTGGTAACATCATGCCCAATACACCACAGGCTGCCACCATCCCAACCACCATATACCTGCTCTCCAACCAACCTCCAGCAGGCGATCCGCGAGCAGCCATCCACCAATCTGCCATCACTGGCCTTAGCCTAGTAAACGCCACGCTCATGGAAGATATGAAGCTGAAGGGAATATGCCCAAGAGGCAATAATAAAGTGGTTATTATATTATTCCATGTTGTAACACCCCAGTTTTAGTAACTCAATATTTAGGATTGATTGTGGATAGCATGAGCATCATAACTTAAATTGTGCACTCAAGAAAATAATGAAAACCCTAAAAAAAACCTAATCTTCCCCCTCTCTTTGCAAGCATTCAAATGGTTTTGAATTTTGAAAATCACAAAACAATGGGGGCCGAAATTGAATATAAGGACTCTTGAGTATTTTGTATATTTTACAATGTCCTCTGGTATTTTTAAAATATACCAAAACAGAATTCAAAATGAAATACAAAAGAGAAAAACAAAGCAGGAAAAAGAAAAATATTTTGTTAAAAAAATGTATCCAGAGCAACCAGGCCGCGCAGCCCATCTCTACCTCTCCCCTGCAACCTTTGCTGCATCCCACCTTGGCCCATCCCTGGCCCAGTACCGCTTCACCCTTTCTTTCGTCGTCTTCCTCCTCCCAGGCAGGCTGCTCGGTGTCGCCGGCGCCACCCTCGATCCGTGCCGCTCGCTTGCCGCCGTCCGTCGCTCACCGGGGCGAGGATAAGAACGCCACGACACTCCTGCCTCAACCCTATCTCCCTTTGCTCTCTCCCTCGACCCCCTTCTCGCGTTCATCTCTCTCGCCCAAACCCTAACCGCCGTAGTCACTGGCGAGGCCCGCACCCTCCGGCATCCCCTTGCTCCGCTGAGGTACCCTAGAGAACCGCCGTGCTCCGTTCGTCATCCTCCTGTAAGGAATCGAGCCGGGAAGATCGGGAACCGCTGGATTCGACTGCATCTTCCCTGACCCCGACGTGCCTCACTGCCGGCAATTCTTCGGTCAATGAACTCCCGCTGCCTCCTCGATGTGTCCATCACAACCACGGTGAGCCACTGGTCTTCCAGGACCCCTCCTATTCTTCCCTTGTGCTCTGGTTCAGCCCCTTGGCTTGCGCCGCCGTTGACCGCCGCAGGAGCTCGCCGTTGGAGATGCTCCGGTGACCTTTTTGGAGCGGCGCCACCACGATTAGGTCGCCCGAGATGCTCTGGTTCGAGCTGGCCTTGTCTCGCAGCCCCGCGCGCGCTGCAACCGCCGCCCCATTGCCGTGTTGTGAGCTCCGCCGACGTGATGTCACGCTGACATCACCCGTACGTCAGCAGGCGCGGGCTGACCCAGTCAAACCTAGTTCGGGTCCCACCCTGCCGCGTGGAAGCTGAGGTGGCCAAGGGGCCCCTCTGTCAGCCTCTGTGGCTAGGGAGAGACTCAGTGACAAAAGGTTTTCCCGGATTTATTTAAATAAATAAAAAGTTTTATAATTCCAGAAAATGACTTGCATATTGTAAATTCAATATCTTTTTATTTATAAGTCAGAAAAATACAAATAATATATCAAAATCTTTAGAAAAATGAAACCTACCTATTTAAGCTATAATCATGCATTATTCAACAACTTAAATGGAAAGTTTAATTAGAAGAACAAATGCACCCCTCTCATGTGTTCCGGAGTTTCTCCGAATTAGGGTTTTCACCCCTCGGAACTCCTATTAAGTTGTCAAGCATGTCCTAGGATTACATTTCAATGCAAATTAACTTGTCATATCATCATCCTTTCTTGAGAATTGCATCGATGCCACATATTGATTGTTTCCTTCTCTTTCCGGTGTTCGGTTCTTTGCGGTAGAATACGATATCGAGATCAAGATCGAAGACCGAGGACAACACCATCGAAGATCGAAGATCGACGAATAATACTTGACCAACTGTAATCAAGTCAAGTACAAGGCTCCCAAAGACCTTCTTATCTGCTATCAATTGGCAAAGGCAAGCATAGCCCCACCATGATATAATCCTACGATTTAGAAAGCATTTCAATTCTGCCATGATGCATACGGTTCTAATGTGGTCTTTTATCGATAGAGTATCCTATCTATTGCATTACTACCTTTGAGATTATATTACATGATCCACTGCTGCTAGCATAACTAGGTTTGGCTTGTGTGCACTGCTAGAGCTTATATCTATGTCCAGCTTAGCCATGCATAGCTATTGAGTCTGGTCCATCCAGATGATGTATTAGATGCAGAGAATCTAGTATGACAGGAGAACGTGATGGGATGAGATCAGATGTGATATGAGTTAAGCATGCTAAGGCTTGTATGGGAGGCCACAGTGGGATGTGGTTTTTTTAGTCCCATGCTCGCCACCACTAGTACCTGAGTTCTTGCCTTTGGAACCGAGACGAGCGTAGAGCCACACGGGGCTTGGGAACCCCTCGCCTGATTAACTTGCCTAGTAGATTCCATGAGTCACATAGTTCGGGTGTTCCATTCGACATACGCATTGAAAACGTTTTTGAAAGAAGGAGGTGAAGGAGGTGCATTCATAACAGGTAGGGAAGCGTGGCCGTGGTTGCTTGGGGTTGATGGCGCCCCTGGTAAACCAACCTCGCCTCACATCTTTAAGTACCAACTTCGGGATTTGACCCGTTACGGCGGAACAATACTTATTGCGTGACTCATGGTCTCGGCAAAAGCAAGGGAAAGGTCGTGTCCAACCACACCCTTTGCCGGCCTTCCAAGGAAGAGGGCTAATGATCTGGCATTAAGAGTCGGTTGGTACGTGTGGGTAAAGTTGTACACCCCTGCAGTGTTAAATCTTTTCGAAAAGCCATGTTCACGGTTATGAACGCTTGGTGACCAGATTCTAAGACCATAGAGAACTTTAACCTAATCGTAAAACTTGGCAGATCAACATGTGTTTAAGGATGATTGATCATGGGTATGAGGGGGTGATCCTAGTTCAGATGATGATGATTCGGTGGATATCAAAATATGATGATCAATACTTCAGAGATGTCGCTCTCTTATCCCCTTTTAAAATACTCCGAATAGACGAGCTTCTTCTCCCTCTCTTGTTTTATAACAAAAGTGGCTTTATGCAAAACAACTCCACCAGCCATAAGTCTTGCGGAGTACACCCTGTACTCACCCTTGCTTTGTTGATACTTTTGGCAGAGTAAGTGTTCCCTGAAGATCAGTTGGGTACTACATCGACATCGATGAGTAGCTTGGGGTTCCCGGCCGGCAGCCTGGAATCCATGGGCTGGGACGTCATCGTTATGCTTCAGGCCTCTTAGGCCATTTGTTAAGTTTACTATACTTAATAGCATAATTTGCCTTCCATTGTTTGATGTTTGTGGTCAGTGACCTCTGCTTGTAATAATTTGGTTCTCTACTCAGTTATGAGCTTTCTGTAATAAATTTTGTGTCGTAGGGTCACTGTTGTGTTATCAATTCTTCACTGGATATTCTCGAGCTCAAGGTTAAGCTTATGTCAGACGGAAGTCTGGGATTTGCTTAGCCCTAATCCCAGGGGTGTCACAGTTCTTGGTATCAGAGCAGTACCGACCGTAGGAAAACCTTGCTATTGGTCGATGTTGAGTCTAGTGCTTGTGAAAACTATTTTAAAGCTAAAAAGTATTTGCGAAAACTCTAGTATGCTTCTTTTTCTCCTTATCCAGTTTCGCTCTAACTCTGGGTTATCTTATCTGGTGTTGATTTCGGAAAAGTTTTGATATCTCTTCTCGTCCTTCAAAACTTAGGTGCCTTCTTGGCATGACGTTTCTAAGCCAGTTGACCTAGTGTTGAATTCTTTAGAGTTGTGTGTGTTGTGAATTCCTTGTTCCCTTTGCTCTTGTTCATCTGAGAGATTCCTTTCTATCATGATCTCTCTATCTTTCGGACCCACAACATTATATTGTTGGATATGCAGTGTTGTGTTCCAGGCTTCGAGGTTTCCTTTCGCCTGGTGTGCCTCCTTTTTCATTTGTTTGGGTACTTCAGAAGTTTCGTCTTCTTTTGGAAGCTAGCTCGTGAATACTATCTTGCAGTCTACACTATGTCACTCAAGTAGTAGTTACTCCTTTCTTTGGGTTTTAACCCTTGGACTTGAACCTAAGATCCCTGATTGTGTTGGATTCTGGTGTAGTGAATCTTGTACATGAAGCTGACCTTTAACCCAAGATCCTTTCTTTTACCTCTGTTGTTGATGTTCATACATTACCTCAGGATGGCTGGTATTACAATTCCAGTCTTCAAGCTTGTGGTCATTGTCACGATTGAATTGCGATAATTAAGGACTTCCCCTACCACACGCTATGGCAGATGTTCTTTAATGGAACCAAATAGATCACGACAAGAGTACTCCTCGAAAGTCTCGCATCTATATTCGTGACTCTGCCACACCTTACCTATTCCTTGCATTGGTTTTCGGAAGATTGTTGACTTATGCATCCACATCTTGGGATTCCATCCTAAGCATGTTCCTTTCTCCCTTGTTGTTTTCCGACCTTTGTCTACAGTTGGTAGCCAAGTAGTAAATGTGCATCGGTGACTCACGATACAAGATACTCTTGTGGTCCGTCATGACAAATCATTTTTGAATGTCTAGGAGAAACAAACTTCTGTACCTCGTCGTATCTAGGACCAGGTCAAAGTGCTGTAATCCGTAGATCAAGAGGCATTTATTGTCTTCCATCTGTTCTATCTTAAAGTATCACACTCTTCTAAAACTAAGAGGTCGTGTTAAGTTTCATGACCCCTTAATGAAGTGATGATCCTACACATAATTACCCACCCTTCCTCGAGCTTTCGCGTTCGTGAGTGATGCGTGTGCGTAACAATGTGGCCATCTGAGATTCTTAGCAATTATTATTGTTCTGAACCCAAAGGACATTTGTTTCATTCTTAGCGTGATTGGTTAACCCTGTCACTAAGCAAAGGATGATTGTGCTACCACATCTGCTACTCTGGTACACTCTCTTCGTTCAACGAGTTAGGTTTATGCTGAAGCTTTGAGACTATGTCCTCTTGCCTTACCAAGCAAGTTTCCTCTCGAACTAAGTGACATATCGGTGGTTCGTGATATTCTGGATGTCTCCCTAGAAGTATCGCCATGTTGCCACATGACCGTTTTGTCAAGTTCTTGAGCAAGCAAGTTCTCTAAACTGCTCTTTTCTCCAAGGATTCGTACTGGATACCCCTGAACTAGTTGGTTGCGCTTAAGCAACAACTTGGAGAGTTGTAAGACAAAAGTTATATCCGACTACTTTCTTTATAAAAGGGATGTTTAGTTTTGTTCGTATTGAAGAAAGATAGCATTTCCTTTGTGGACATGTTATCTTCCCCTATCTTTGATTTGAATTGGGTTATCGTCAAATCAAACTCAGTTCCAAGGACTATCTTGATGATGTTTCACTTGAGTACATCCTCATGTCCTTTGGTCTGACCAATATTCTCGCCTTGTTCATGAAGCATATGAGTCCATCTTAATGGAGTGTTTGAATAAGTTTGTTGTTGAGCCCATCGATGAAAATATTATTTTCTCCATGCTAGACAAGATTCATATGGAACAACTGACATTAATGTTGGAAACTTCCGAGAACCATCTTCGGGTCATTTCGGAGTATGTGTTATGGATGTTAGAACTGACCTTCTCTGGTTTACATGCAGTTGTTGAAAGATGTCGCCGTGGAATTCGAGAAGAGTTATCTCCGTTCCTTAAGGATATATGTGTGTTTTGTTGTTAGTACTTTATATGTATGCAGTTGTCTCTCGACAAGTTGTAAATACCTGGGTCTAGCAATTTAGCTCAGTATTTTGGAGCTTTACACTATAGTTCCTATCTTGAGAATCTAGTAACTTTACCTTCGTGGTAAATGTTTCAAACTTTCTATTCGGACATGCTGAGTCTGAAGTATCATACCACCTAACCAAAGCTGAATCTCAAGCAGCAATGATGATTGGTGTTCCTCAAGGTTTTGACATAGGTCTCTTTGTAAATCTGGCAAGAATGATGTAATGGTTGACACACTTTGCCGGAAAGACCTTTTGTCATATTCTCTTGAAGTTAGCAATAACAACCACTCTTCGTGAGGCTTCTTCTATAATTCATTATAGGAGTTGTGCTTATGGTTTCCTTTGTATACGAAGTCCGACCTTTACTTGATGTTTGATTTCTTGAACATCAAGGAGAACATTTAAAGTAGTGTTGCTAAATGTCTCTTGGTCGACCCTCCAGACCTTTGTATGTTGACAAGCGTCTTGTTGTGCCAAGTAATTGAAGTCTAAGAATGAAGTTTCTTTCTTCTCGTGTTATCAGGAATCTTCTTAACTATTCATCTTAGTGGTGCAAAGTGATATCATGATCTTGGCAAAGATCTTGATAGTCTTGGATGAATAAAGAGTTTCCTTCATTCCCTCAACCATGTTTTAAGAGTGACTATGATTTTGGTAATCAGAAGTTCCTCTTGTTACATGTTCTTGTGACTCTCATAAGTTCTCTCCACCAAAACACCTTTCTGTCTTGACCTTCGGTTGAATGAAAAAGTGACTCTTTTGTTTCAAAATTAGTTCAACAGCTTGGTTTCGTTGATCCATATCTTTGCAACCTAAAATCTCTACTTAAGCTGTTTAGTAGAGGTTCCCTATCGAAGTCTGTGGTCAAGTTCTTTCTGTTGGGAGTTTTATTCTTCAGAAGCTTCAAAACCTCCTGTAAGTTCCATGGTCTCAATCCTTATGAAGACCATCTATCTAACAACTTGAAACCATCTACTCTTGTTTCCTCTTTTACCTTGATGTGTTTCATGTCCGTCATCTCAGAGTTGTTTCTGAATACTCCATCCATGAATTGAACATGAGATACTCTGTGTGTTATCTAGTGTGTTTCCCTCTTGTCTTTAGAGTGGCCCTGTTTCTTTCTCTCTCTGTCTCTTTTCCTACCTTTGGAATCTCGGGCCGAGATTCTCGTAAGGGGGATAGAGCTGTAATACCCCAGTTTTAGTAACTCAATATTTAGGGTTGATTGTGCATAGCATGAGCATCATAACTTAAATTGTGCACTCAAGAAAATAATGAAAACCCTAAAAAAAACCTAATCTTCCCCCTCTCTGTGCAAGCATTCAAATGGGTTTGAATTTTGAAAATCACAAAACAATGGGGGCCCAAATTGAATATAAGGACTCTTGAGTATTTTTTATATTTTACAATGTCCTCTGATATTTTTGAAATATACCAAAACAGAATTCAAAATGAAATATAAAAGAGAAAAACAAAGCAGGAAAAAGAAAAACATTTTGTTAAAAAATGTATCCAGAGCAACCAGGCCGCGCAGCCCATCTCCTACCTCTCCCCTACAGCCTTTGTTGCAGCCCACCCCACAGCCCACCTCGGCCCATCCCTGGCCCGGTACTGCTTCACCCTTTCTTTTGTCGTCTTCCTCCTCGCAGGCAGGCTGCTCGGTGTCGCCGACGCCACCGTCGATCCTCGTCGCTCGCTTGCCACCGTCCGTCGCTCTCCGGGGCGAGGATAAGAATGCCATGACGCTCCTGCCTCAACCCTAACTCCCTTTGCTCTCTCCCTCGACCCTCTTCTCGCGTTCGTCTCTCTCGCCCAAACCCTAACCGCCCCAGTCACCGGAGAGGCTCGCACCCTCCGGCATCCCCTTGCTCCGCTGAGGTGCCCCAGAGAACCGCCGTGCTCCCTTCGTCATCCTCCTGTAAGGAATATTGGGAACCCAGTGGATATTTTGCATCTTCCCCCCCCTGCCCTCACCACCAAAAATTCTTTGGTCCATGACCTCGTGGCCTCCTCGATGTGTCCCATCACAACCACGGTGAGAGCCATCTCTTCAGACTCCCTATTCCTTCCCTTTTTCGCTTGTGCTTTTTAATTGGCTTGCGCCACCCCGACATCCCAGCCCAGAGCTTGAGCTGTGGATGTCTGGCTTTGATGACCTTTGCCGCGCCCGCATGAGATGCCATGAGATTTCGTGGGTGGTGGTGCCCTTATCCTTGCCCCCAACAGCGCCCCCGCCCCGCGCCGCCGTCGTTGTGCTGTGAGCTTGAGCGGATGTACCACAGACATCACACATCACCCTGAGAATCGAAATGGCAGGACCATCCATCCCAGCCCGGTGGGGTGGCCAGGGCCCCTGGGCGGGGTGTGTGGACACAGCCCCTAGCTCTCTTTGATGACAAAAGTTTTCCTTGACAAAAAAAAGGTTTAAAAGTTTTATTAAAATAAATGAAAATTTTTATAAATTTAAAAATTTTTTGATTATTTTAAATTTAATATCTAATAATATAAAAAAAGAAAAAAAAATAAAATATAAAATTCAAAATGAAACCTACATCTTTCCTTCAAAAATGGAAAGTTTAATTAGAAAAATGAATAAATGTATTATTTAATTAGAAGAACATGCTTCTCTCTCATGTTAAGTTTTTTCACCTCACAACTTATTTTGAAACTCCTACTCTATTAAGTTTATCAAGCATGTCAATGGGTTCATTTCATTGCTATCCTTGATGCATATATCATTATCAATGCCTTGCTTCCTCATTGTTATCTTCTTAAGTGTTTCTTTCTTTTTAGAATAGTGGTTCATCGACATCGACGAATAATACTTGACCAACTATAATCAAGTCAAGTACAAGGCTCCCGAAGATCTGCTTATCTCCTATCAATTGGCAAAGGCAAGCATAGCCCCACCATGATATAATCCTACGATTTCAAAAGCATTTCAATTCTGCCATGATGCATACGGTTCTACTATGGTATTTTATCGGTAGAGTATCCTATCTATTGCATTACTCCCTTGAGCTTATATTACACGATCCACTTCTCCTAGCATAACTAGGTTTGGCTTGTGTGCACTGCTAGATCTTATATCTATGTCCTGCTTAGCCATGCATAGCTGTTGAGTCTGGTCCATCCAGATGATGTATCAGATGCAGAGAATCTAGTATGACAGGAGAACGTGATGGGATGAGATCAGATGTGATATGAGTTAAACATGCTAAGGCTTGTATGGGAGTCCATGGTTGGATGTGGTTTTTCTAGTCCCATGGTCGCCACCACTAGGACCTGAGTTCTTGCCTTTGGAATCGAGACGAGCGTAGAGCCACACGGGGGCTTGGGAACCCCTCGCCTGATTAACTTGCCTAGTAGATTCCATGAGTCACATAGTTCGGGTGTTCCATTCGACATACGCATTTAAAACATTTTCGAAAGAAGGAGGTGAAGGAGGTGCATTCATAACAGGTAGGGAAGCGTGGCCGCGGTTGCTTGGGGTTGATGGCGCCCCTGGTAAACCAACCTCGCCTCACATCTTTAAGTACCGACTTCGGGATTTGACCCGTTACGGCGGAACAATACTTATTGCGTGACTCATGGTCTTGGCGAAAGCAAGGTAAAGGTCGTGTCCAACCACATCCTCTGCCGGCCTTCCAAGGAAGAGGGCTAATGATCTGACATTAAGAGTCGGTTGGTACGTGTGGGTAAAGTTTTACACCCCTGCAGGGTTAAATCTTTTTGAAAAGTCGTGTTCACGGTTATGAACGATTGGTGACCAAATTCTAAGACCATAGAGAACTTTAACCTAATCGTAAAACTTGGCAGATCAACGTGTGTTTAAGGATGCTTCCTCATGGGTATGAGGGGTGATCCTAGTTCAGATGATGATGATTCGATGGATATCAAAAGATGATGATCAATACTTCAGAGATGTCGCTATCTTAACCCCTTTTAAAATACTCTAAATAGACGAGCTTCTTCTCCCTCTCTTGTTTTATAAACAAAAGTGGCTTTATGCAAAACAACTCCACCAGCCATAAGTCTTGCGGAGTACACCCTGTACTCACCCTTGCTTTGTTGATACTTTTGGCAGAGTAAGTGTTCCCTGAAGATCAGCTAGGTACTACATCGACATCGACGAGTAGCTTGGGGTTCCGGCCGGCAGCCTGGAATCTATGGGCTGGGACGTCATCATTATGCTTCAGGCCTCTTAGGACATTTGTTAAGTTTTCTATACTTAATAGCATAATTTGCCTTCCGTTGTTTGATGTTTATGGTCAGAGACCTCTGCTTGTAATAATTTGGTTCTCTGCTCAGTTATGAGCTTGCTGTAACAAATTTTGTGTCGTAGGGTCACTGTTGTGTTATCAATTCTTCACTGGATATTCTCGAGCTCAAAGTTAATCTTATGTCAGACGGAAGTCTGGGATTTGTTTAGCCCTGATTCCGGGGGTGTCACACATGTTTATGATAAATTTTTATTTCTGATGCTATATTTGTGTTAACCGGAAACATTAATACATGTGCGTTTGATAAACAAAGAAAAGGTTCCTAGTAATGCCTCTCATTACACTAGCTTGTTGATTTATAGATGATTAAGGTTTCTGATCATGAACATTGGATGTTGTTAATAACAAGTTCATGTCATTGGAGAATGATGTGATGAACATTCACCCATAGTAGGTTTAATAATAAGATCGTGTCTTCAAAGTTTATATTGCTATATCACTCAGAGTAACACTAATCCTTATACCATGAGATCATGTCAATCGCTAACATTAGAAGAGTACTTTGATTCCATCAAACGTCACACCATAATAGGGTGATTATAATGATGTCACTAGGTACTTAGAAAGTGTTAGTTGAGGCACATGGGTCAAGAGTGAGATTTTTCTATCCCGATGACGGAGAGATATACTCTAGGCCCTCTCGGTGATATCACACTGATAACAGCTTGCAAGCAAGTGATTTGATTGTAAGAAATGTTATATCATGGAATGAGTAAAGAGTACTTGTCGTTAACGAGATCGAACTAGGTATGGATGATACCCAATGATCGGATATCGGACAAGTAATATATTGCGAGACAAAATGAATTGACTACAAAATTAATGGTTCACATGATCACTAGATTCATCGTTGAATAAGTGGGAGTCATTATGGATTTCCAGATCTCGCTGATGATTATTGATTGGAGAGGTGTCTCGATCATGTCCATATTATTCACGCACCGTAGGGTGGCACACGTAAGGTTCGCTTGCACGTTTTGAGTGGATTTGGAACTCTAACTAAATTATTGGACAACATAGGGTTGTTTAGAAAAAGCATTGAAACTATTTTGGAATATAAAAATAACACAAGAGGGTAATTGTTAATGTTTGTTAATTGAATTAATTAACAAATATTAAATAAATAAAAATATTTATTAATTCCATAAGTGTGGTTTAATTGTTATGAATGTCATGCAATTAAAAAGGAGAATAAGAGAGGGGGTTACCTACTTGATGGACGAGGTTACCACCATGAAGAAGAGTTACCACCATGAAGAGGGGGAGGTGGCACCTTGGTTACCTACTTGATGGACGAGGTTACCACCATGAAGAAGAGTTACCATCATGAAGAGGGGGAGGTGGCACCTCTAGCTGCCCCCCTCCTCTCCTGTAAAAGGTAGCCACCTCTCCTCTCTTACTTTACACACTTGATTCTACTTCTTCGCCCTTCCTTGTTGATCTACCATTGCCATTCCTTACTGAAGCTTTGCCATGAAATAGTTCGAAGTTTTCACTTAGAGAAGTGGAGTAGGAGTTTTCTGCGGATCCCTTCTTCTGCTGCCCCGCTGGACCGAGGGTGTGGAGGACGTTAACGAGCCACACGTGTGACCGAGTATGGAGGTGTCGCCGGTTTTGCGGCGTGAGTATCCGATCTTGAGGTCGTCGCATATATACCTTCATCGACAATGTTTGTGCGGGAACATAATCCCGCTTATGGTATTCGAGGGTGAGTTACTCGTTGCTACCATCTCGTAGATGATCTTGGCTAGATAGTGGTTCGCACATAGGAAAATTTATGTTTTCCATGCTACGAACCCCATCAGTGGTACCAGATCCAGGTTTATGTGTATATGTTATGCACGAGTAGAACACATGGATATGTGGGCATTGATGATCATGTTAATACTCTCTTCGTGTATTTTAGATCATAGCGGCATAGTGGTATGAAGCGGCCCGAGACTAATCTTACATGTCCTCGCACATGAGCTTGTCCCATACTTGACATGCAATTTGTTTTGCATAAGTGGATCAGCGGATGCCTGTCTCTCCCACTATAGTTATGATCTAATCTACAAAGGATTGCTAATGATATTTTTATCACCGCTGTGGTTACATGTTCGTAGGTAAGCACGGTTTTTCCTAGAAATCCCTAAACCACGTAAAATGTGAAAGACAAATTAGAAGTGTCTAACTTGTTTTTTTAGGGCATGTGATGTGATATGGTCATTGATACAGAAAAAGTTGTCTGCAATGAGATTTATTGTAAGTTAAGCAACATGCAGGAGTCATATGATTGTACTTTTAGTTTTATGGCCTGCGTACTGGAAATGGAAATCCATGTAGTTTAGATTAGTGGAGAACAACCATGATGGTGGCGCCATGGACCTTGGTGCCACGCCGGTGGAATGATGGAGATCATGCCATGACTCACAAGATGGAGTTTAAATGTGTGAAGTACCATATCATATCACATTATACTTGCATGTGATGTTTATACTTTGATGCATCTTATATTGCTTTGATTTGATCATCTTGGTAGTATTTGATCGCCACGGTAGCATTATATGATGATTCCTCCCACTGAATATCAAGATAATAATATGTTCTTCCTTAGTATGCACCATTAAGAAAGTTTGTCGTTTCAAAGCACCAGATGATAATCAGGTGTGATAGACTCTATGTTCACATAAAACGGGTGTAAGACAGTTTTACACACGCGAGTACTAAGGTTCTTACTTGGCGAGCCTAGCATGTATAGACATAAACTCGGAACATGAACCGAAAGGTAAAGCACGGGTCATATAAATAATATGATGTCCATATGATGCTCACCATTATAGCTGCACCACCTCACATGTTGATTGGTCGTGGTATAGTGAATTTGGTTCGTGTAATCACTAAAAATGACTAGAGGGATGTCATTTTTAAGTGGGATTTCATTTAGTAATTTAGATTAACTGAAACTCAATTTACCATAAACTACTATTACAATTAGTACTTTGAACTACTATGATGGGCGTATGTTAGCCAAATACCGTGTTAGTATCCATCTACCAGAAAATCTTGGTTTATATCACGATCTACCCATGGGTGAAGGAATAAGTCACTTAGCAGCATACCATGTTGCTATTGTGGAGGCGATAGCCAATATTAGGGAACACAAAGCCCAAGAATCAACAGGAAGAACATTTGTTTTGATTCCTCATGATTCTATAGACACGGAGCGAATATCGGATCATCTTGCTTTAGTAAAAAAGCATCCTAAATTAGCTTCCAAGTTTATGGATCAATACCGACTGATGATTGGATCTTTGTATAATACACATCAAGTCATAGTGGAGGATAAAAATGATATGTTAGAGGATTTAACTGATCCTTAACGCAGGGAGAAGTTAGCTTCCCAACTAGAGAATGAAGCAGTAAGTAGGGCAAACCCAATTTTTAAGGATATTCCTATAGATCCAGTATCTTTTACACCATATCCTTATTCACCTAGACAAGAACCTACCTATGATCCTACTCTAGATATGAGGTATCCAGTACCATAGGCTTCTGAAGTAGAAACTGGTTCAGAACTTCCTATTGAGAATTCTGATGGATGGAGAATGGGATCACCTGTTGGATCTCAAAGAACTCAAATGTCACTGGATGGTTCTGACCGAGATGTCGGACAATCTAGCTGGATGGGTATGAGGTCCAATGCTAATAATAGCAGCATGAATGCCATGTTTGGAGGAAGTCAGAATGAGGAGGAAGATCCCGAAGAAAGGGTGTTTGAGTCATCAATGTATTATCAAAACCCAGAGAATGTATATTACCCAGAGTTTTATAATAACTATCATAACTAGCAGAGCACCTGGGGAGCGACGAAATATGAGAATTCTATTGATTACTCTAGGGAAGGTGCTCAAGTAATGCAGACGCATGATAGTGATGAACGTGTTTCTGAAGACTTTTCAGCTTAGCTGGATGGAGTCAATGTACTCAGGATGAGTAATAACTCAAGTCCTGATACTTCAGATACAGAGTACATTCCATATGGAAGGCCAGTTGTTTCACAGACTGTGCATCGGACTTCATGTCAGCATGGTTGGCATGTATAATGAGCGTTGTAGTTACCGAGGACCTGGATTACTCAAACAGAGGAGTAAAAGGTATTCCGTATTATAGTGTTTGAGAGACTGTTATATTTAGATAAGTGGGTTAGCATCCACATGAGTTTGTAGTACCTATATGGTATGGGTTTGTAATGAATTGTACCAACTATGTTGTTTGTAATGTATAATATGTGTAATGCATTTTTGGTTCTTATTTGGATTTTGTTTTCCAATGTGTGGCTACTTCTGTGCATGAAGTTGAGCTTAGAACACATATGCATGATGTAATTATGAGTATTCGCTTTATGTTGCAGGACTAGGGGGTCATGGAATCGGGTGTAGAGATCGAGTCTAGATAGCAGCGCATGGAGCGCGAGGCCAAGGAAAAGGCAAATACAGGTGCTGGAAATCAAGGAACAATACCACCACCACCACCACCAATGAGGCTATTAATGGAGCAGAATTTCATACAGTGTATGTAGATGATGCAAGAGACTCAAAACATGTTCATGGAGGAGTTATTAGGACAAGATGTAGACCGTAGAGAACCTGAAGGTCGTGGAGTGAGTCTTTCTGACTTTCAGAATGCCAGACTGTTATCTTTTGCATCAACTCCAGAACCAATGGGTGCCGAAGATTGATTGGAAGATACAGAGAGAAAGCTTAGGACTATAGGTTGCAATGATGAGGAAAAGTTGAGGTATGCAATGAAGGTATACGGGTAGGCTACACTAGCGCAAATCAAAATTTTCTCCCGCACAAACCAGGAATATTGTTGTCATAGATCTGGGGATTACCACTAGACGCGTAGTTGTGGAACTTGATGAAGCGCGTCAAGGCAGTGTAGATGTTCTACATCTCCTCCTTGTCCTCGTACCACGAGTAGCTCCCCTTTGCACGGCTCGTACAAGTGCTATAGCCACAACACCTCCGAGGTATCCACACGTCCGAGGTGGAAGCGTCAGACGCCGGACTGCTAGGTCAACGTGTGCGACATAGCGTGAGAGGAGTGGCGGTTGGGTGGAATTCTCAACCCTATTCATCTCGCCCCTCCCTCTCTTATATAGGCGTCCCTGGTGGGCTTCTACATTAGTATCCCATTAGTAGCCTAAGCCTGGTTTAATTCGAATACAATCCTCATTAGGCTTCCAGCCCCTTAAGTGTGTGACCCTATAGGTTCATACACGTGTAGACATGACACGGGTACACTTACTCTGTCAATAGTTGGTAGCAGCCTTTAGCAAGATGTAACATCCCAGAATTTAGCACCTAGAAATAGAGAGGACACAGGTTTTTGCATTGCCTTCATGCATAAGAAAATCCAGGGAATTTTTTGCGCAAAACTAAAAGAGCTATGGAGGGATCGGGATCTCTCTTGTACTGAAGGAAACTTCGGAGCAAGTGCGATAGATTTCTACATGACCTTTGTAGAATTCTTTGTCTCGAGAGAAAATTTGTTCAAACATGTATTTGAATTTCAAATATGAAATTCAAATGAATTTATAAGATACACAAATGGAAATTAGAAACATTTAATAACTTGAACTTAAATGATTACAAAAAAATGATATAAGAAGATTTATTTATGATTATATATATTATACATATAGTATTATATTGAACTTTTACAATAGATAAATAAATTAAAGTATTAGGAAACAAGTATGTAGGAAAAAGAATTACATAATTGAAATGAATAAAAGAATTCTTTATTACAACAATATATATGACATTGTCCTTACAAAAGAATTGTAAAATAAATAAAAAATGAAATAAGTAAACTTTATTTAATTGAATACAATGTTTTTACAATATATAAAACAGAATATAAATTACAATATCTCAACATTATTCAATTAGAAAAGAAATTACATATATTTATATAAAAGAGAAATCCTAAACTATGGTTCCTAAGCTACTTCTTTATCTTGTATCCTTTACCCCAGATGGTTCCTGCAAAAACAAACAACAAAAAAATAAAATACAGGGGTTAGTTTTGGGATTAGATTACTCTCAGAATTAGCATACTAATGATATGCTTAAGCTCATCATTGAGTGATTTGAAATGGAACAAGTGTAGTATCTGTTCTTGTTCTATCTAATGACCTCAGCAAAACATCATAGGTCAAAAAGGGGCAAGTATCACATTGATAAAATAGTAGAAGAATCAACCTTCCACTTGGCAGCATCCAAAAATATAGCTCAACTTCAGATAATATCAAATTAGCTGAACACATTCAGGGCAAAAGATCTCCTAGATGAAACCTGGACAAGGAGAAGGTTCCTAGACCATACCAGGCAAACTCACAGGCAGCACTATCACCACATGCAGCTCACACAGCTGTGAGCTGTCAACACCACAACTAACCAGGAAACCAGATAAGAAGGAAACAACCGTAGCCAACAAGTACCTGCCCACACTCCACAACACATTCACACAACATTACCACCAGAGTGTCAAACCACACCACCATAGCTCTGGTTGCTCCCAGGAGCCATCCTAGAGCTAGGACAAGGGGAAATCAAGGCCAGATGTACCAATGCAAGATTAATATCCAGCAGAATGGACATGAATCAATCAAGATCCATCACAAGGGCAAGACAATAACAGCAGTAGATCAAGAGCAGCTGCAGCTTAACGACAATCTCACCAAGTCAAGCTAATCTACTATGCATATCAGGTTACCAACTTATAATAGTAACAATACATGCTCATTTCATCTTTTAGAGAATAAGTGTTAGTGGGGGAAAATGGATAACTCTCAGACTAGCATAGAAGTGCTATGCTAGTCTCATCATTGAGTTAGAAAGGATAAAACTGTAGCATCTGTTTCAATCATCATTAGGGCCTCAGCCTTTGCATCATTGGCAGGGGCAAGGGCATCAAGTCATATACACTATGATCATACCATTGTGCAGACTCCCAGGTGAGGAACCACAGTAGTAGGATCACAACCAAAGAAAATATCATTAATCCTTAATCATCCCAAGCCTAGGTCTCAGTCTTTGCATCCTTGACCTAGTCTAAAGCAAGGAGAAGGTATAGACAAGCAGCAGAGCTGTCACACTTACTAGCTGGCTAATACTGGGCACAATCCAAATGTGGGAAGCACCTTAGTAGCAACCTAGACACAAGTGCCACTACAGTTTAGCATTCACCAACAATCTCCAGATTAAGGGTCTCATTCAAATCATTTTCCTAAAAATAAACATTAGGAATCAGATAGATATGTATTCACTGCTCAACATAATGGAAGCTAGAATATTATCAACTTAATCATATTTTCCACACAGCTAATCACAACAGTGATAACCAGGCACAATTGTGCATACTTGGTTCAGGTGCTAGTTAGCAGAGATCATTTAGGGCCAATCAGGATCCTCCTCAGCACAAAATTATTTTTTACTTAACTAACTACTAGTAACCATGTGAACACTGTTTTGCTGACAGTAGGTTAGGAAGTAATTAAAGCAGTCACCAAGCCAATGATTACAGGGTAGCAACTATACTCAATCATTTATTCCTCCAAAAGATTTAGGAATCAATCCATCATATTTCCTTTCTACCATACTAGCAGCATAAACTTAAAATTCATACTGAATGAAGAATCAGAGTTAAATCACTTAACAAATATATATTTATTTGAGACTATGGCCAACTCATTTGAATTCATACTATCATATGAATTCTATAAAATGTATGCACTGTTCAAATTTCAACATCACCATGGTATCAAGATTATAGTAGAGCCAAGGATACCAGGAGAAACTGGACCCTTACTTATCCAGATAAAGGAAACCCCACTAGCAAAAGGTCAGCAGCACACAACCATAGCAATACCAGATTTTGTACATGAACACTGGAAATTACTATGCAAGGTTAAACAACCCAGAAAAGCATCTCCTATATTTTAAAGCACATTCTCATGTGTACATGCTAATTATCAAGGACAATTCTTTTGAATCAAAACTCTAAACAGAGCTAGCATACCAATTTCACAACACATGAGGTCCATAGAACAATTAGTGATATTGCCAACACTAGCAGTAGATCATCACAGCATAACCATGTATCAAAGTTATCAGCACGAAGGCTGGTCACAGAGAAGAGAGAGGGGGGTAGAAGGAGCACCTACCTCGGGGCGAGTCCTAGCTCGCCGAAGAGGAAGCAGAGGCCACGAGTGCAGCAGCACGGCGGCACGGTGGGCACCTAAGCACCTGCACCGCGCCAAGCCGTCCTAGCAACATCTGCGACGCAGCGAGTGTCGTAGCCAAACCGCAGCATCCAACACATCACCGGTGAACGGCGGCGCCGCGGGCACCACAAACCCTAGCACCAGCGAGGGCCAGATATGACCTGCTAGATGCAAGACTCTTAAATCGAGTTGGAGGGAAAGGTTCGTCTGGGGAAGGCGGAGCTCCGACAGCCAACAGAGGCGGCCGCAGCGGCCTGCCTCGCCGGAATCAAGCTAGCGGTGGTAGCGCCCATGAGCGCGAGGATAAAGGAGGGGAGGAGGAGATAAGCTTTGGGGGAATGAGGTGAGTACGGGCTGGGTCGGTTTGACCGATCCAGTACCCCCTCTGCTGGGCCAATTTAGCCCAATGTTGGGTACTAGGACCATTTCAAAACAAAATAAGAAATGAAATGAAAGAAAAATAAATAAATTACCAAAATAACCTTTAAACATTTCCAGCTATAGAAAATTATAGAAAAATCATAAAAATATATTTAATATATTAAAATTATCACAAAAATAATATCCACCTAAGAAAAATATAACTTTACTTCTTTAAGTTAATAAAATGCAAATAAAGATTAAATACTATTAAATGTTAAGTGAAATTTCATTAAATAAGGAAAAATCCTAAAAATAAATAAAAATCATTTTTGTGTATAAGAATAACTTTACTATTTTATAAAAATACTAACTTAGAGTTTTACAAATAAAATGTAAATCAAATATTTAAAGACACTTAATTCTTTGAAGAATTTTATAAAAATAAAGGTAAGACTTAAAAATAAATAAAATAAAATTTTAAGATCTTTAATAAGTATATTTCACCAAAAAATACTATATATATTATTCAAAAACATTTTAAGATAAATAAAATTCATTACTTATTTTACTCAAATAAAATAACCACTTTGTTAAATCTTAAAATTATTTCTTAAGTAAGAAATAATCACGTTTTCTTATAAAACACCAAAACCTTTAAAGTTTAATTACTAAGTCTAAATCTATAATCAAAATAGAACTTAAATATAACTATTAGCCATTAAATGTTTTTAAATCTTAAATTCAAATTAAACTCCTTTTAAATACATATTACATAACACTCATGTATAAGGGGATGAATAATATCCATCCCTCAACCACTCTTAAAAATGACTTTAAACTAAAATAAATTTATAAGATCATCTAATTAAGCTCCCATTAATAAATTGCATGTTATTAAACCCATCTTTCACTTACATTAAAAAGGATCATTCATAATCATATTTGTCAAAACCCTAAAACTATATGATATTCTAAAACTCATTATATCTTAAAATTCACTTATATTTTTAAAGTTAACTTTGGTCACTTGTACCATCAACGAAAAAATGAAAAATTAACATCAATCATAACCATCACAAACCCTAATATAAAACCTAATAACCCTTAAGGATAATTAACCTTAACTAATACTAGTTTCTTCAAATGTTATTCTTTTTGCCACTTCACACAAACAAGTCTATATTAGTTTCTTCAGCTCTTAAAAAAATTCAACTCAAGGACCTTTTATCCCAATCACCAGATAACAATTAATCATAATCACATTATTCTATTAGTACTTGTATATTTTGGATTGTTAACACTTAAGTTCCTTATCAATGCCATCGCTTATGAAATAAACTTAAAACTAAACCCAATCTTTAAGACGATACCTAAGAACAAAATATTCAAAATACTAAGGGTTTCACTTTGGGAATTATAAAATTGCATAGCATTATTTCTGCATAATGGCATCTTGCTTCTTTAAACATTAGTCCTTACCAGACCAATGATGAAGATTTCAGATATTGGATCATCTATTATCTCGAAGACCATGAGTGCATAATCTTGCAATCACAAAAGGCAAGTTCACACTTGCTCATGTCCTTTGATTATTTTCTGTAAAGTATTTTGCAAATCCAGTGTTGTCATCACCTACATTTGAAAAAGATCAGAAAACACTATTTTCATAATAATATGATTATAGGTTATTTACCATGAGGTAATAATCTACTATGAAAGTTCCGGTGGTAAAGGAACATATTATCTAGGACTTAACAACCAATGTCGCCAGTGATTCTTGCGCCGTATATTACGCGTTGACCATGAGATTTGGAATGGGACGGAGAAGTCAGCTGGATCGGCTCCCTTTCGCATGCATTGGACACTGTTCTGGGCATTTGTAAGATCGTGGGTATAGACTTTTTATACGGGGGAAGTCTACCGTGGATCTGGGCTTACAAAAAACAGATATCTAGTGCTAATGGTTGTTGTGTGTATCCAATTAAGGTATAGCCGTTTTATACGGGGAGAAGTCTACCTTGAGTTTGGTCATCCAACAATTGTGGTGTATGCGGGGTCGCGGAGAAGGACAGTGATTGGCTTGGATCTTAGTCTGGGCCTCATACCAAGGAAGTGTGAACGAGCCTATAACTCGGATGTGCAACAAAGCTAAGATCTCTCATGGGTAAAGTAACCGCTTGATAATATGGTACTACCGCTGCAATAAATGCAGAACGGTCAGATATGCTCAAAAGGCTATAAATACCACATTTTAGTACCGTTGCATTGAAGACTACCACCTCCATTTGAGCCACCAAATCGCCAAAATCTCTTCACTCAACCATCCAAAGTCTTTGATCTTTGGAGAATCGAAGGAGGAGCTCTTGATCTACTGCTTCACCAAAAGAGATCTTCATTTCCCCCTCATTCATTTGAGGGCCCCATTTCTCTAGTGTTTTCTTTGGAAATCCTAGTTCTAGATTTGGTACTTACAAGCTTGTCTTTGATTGTTTTGACAACTTGCTTGTATTTGGGAGCCTCCAATAAGTTGTGGATGTGTAAAGACCCCACCTTTATAAAGTTAAAGGCCCCTGTGATTGCAATTCTAGTCCCTGGATCAATTCCACAGTTAAGATGTAATATCAAGAAACAAAGGTCATAATACAACTTTATAACCAGGAATAAAATAATTCATTACATCTTACATAGCTCATTTGGCTATCTCATTACAATGCAGCAGAAATAACAATAGCAGGAGTCCTTCATCTTCAAAGTGCCACAGGCAATCATGTTGGTTATAGACTTGTAATCCTAATCAACACACTTCACTAACATCAAACAAACCTGCAACATAATAAGTTACAGCCACAAGGGTCAATACATTTGAAATGTATTGGCAAGTGATACTATGGTAGTATAGTGGAGTCTATCATCTATATGCTTTTGGCTAAGTGGAGCTTAGGCTTGCTTTGCTCAAAATAGATTTTCCTTATCATTTGAAAACACAAAGTTTTTGTTTGTCAAAATCACCCAAGGCATCTCCCAATAGAAATTGGTGATCCTTTAACCCTTGTTCAACCATAAGTTTTAAAGTTAGAAATTGGGATGAGGAGATTCTTGATATCTTCCGTGTCTTGATGCTCAAATTGTCCATTGTCCGGGACACGGCTAAGTACTTAGATTTTACTCTCTCGAGAGGTGGTGCACTTTCCCCACAAGACTCGACATGCATCGAGACATGATCTTTTAGAAGCCTTCCCTTAGACCAGAATGGACACACTCCAAACCTATCAACCCCTACCACCAACTGTCCATTTGGCTAAGTTATTGCAACCTATATGATCCAGGCAGAGCCCATAATGCCATGTGGCTGCACTTGAAGCTTCTCAACATTTGACATCTCAAATCTCTTTGTCCCTGGGTGGCATTCCACAAGTGACATACACAAGGTAAACCATAGAAATGGGCCTTATGTAACCACTCAACACAAACCAATCCACCATTCGACCCAGGTGTTTCATTCACTTAGTTGTTTTATTAAACAAACCACAAGTCCTTGACTTAGAAATATTCCATAGCATGAATATAATCCACCCTTGTTTTCTACTAGCTAAGCTAAGCATGATAGTAGTAGGAATATTGACTTAGGAAAATTCTACTAAGGTTTCATCTACTAGGATTTCCCATGGCATAGTTTATACTTAGCAAAAATTCCATGCAAGTCCTACTTAGAAATATCACTAATGCATAGTGAAAATAATGGGACAAAAGTATGAAGCACCACTTGACTTTTTGGTAGAGAATATAAGTTCACTCCTTGATCTTGCAATAGTCACACTCTTCAAATTCCACTATAATTCAATCAAGCAAGCAAATATTTAATCTACCATTCAAGCAATCATCACATAGAATAATAAAAACAAAGCAATACATGCAAGCATGCCAAAGATTGTATTATTTGTAAAAGTGGTTTCTAATAGGTTATAAACATTATAAAACACCTATTGGTCATTTATAAAGGTGGCAAAATCATTTGATATTAAGTTAGTGAAAATGGCCACTTTAAATCATTTTTGTTTTGTTAGAAGTGCTTTAAATCAAAGTAATAATTTCTAGTGTTTGTCAAATACATTTTTAAACACAAATGTTAGTGTTTTATGGTCAAGTGTTTATTATTAAAACCATTTGCAAAAGGTTTTATCTATAAACCATTTTTAATGCAATCCACATTTTATTTCATTAGAAATGCCTTTAAACAAAGTAATAATTTTCTAGAGTTCACCAAATATATTTTTAAATCATAAAACTTGGTGTTTAGGGTCAGAGAGTTTAAATCAAATCATTTTCCAAAGGTTTTACTCAAAAAGCATTTTTAAGATATAAACAATATTTTTATTTAACTAGAAATGCCCTTATTCAAAGATTTATTCTTTAACTTCACAAGATATACTTTTAAATCTACAAGTTGGTTTCTATGGTCAGTAGGTTCAAAACAAACCATTTACCAAATATTTTATCCTAAAAACATTTCTAGAATAAATTTTATGTTCAAATTATGCCTACACAAGTTTCTGCAAAAACAACTAAGTTTACAGAATCAATTTACTAAACAAAGTACATGGTTGGATAGAATTTGTTTTGCTAATTCCATTGATATAAAATTTGCAAAATTTGGACGTGTGGATCAAAAGTTATGCAATTTACAAATTCAAACAACTAATAGATTCAATTCTGTTTTTAAAACAAATCCTGAGCCACGTGTCTTGTTCTTATTGGCCAAAAACGGTTTTGTGGATCGGTTGTTGTGTTGCATTGGATTAAAAGGGAATCGTGCGGCTTTGATCTAGCATACCCCTTCGCTTAAGTGATTCTTTCGTATCCCTCAAATCAAGATCCAACAGCTCTTAGTACGATGACCTAAGATGGGCGGCGCTGGCGGCGGCGAGTGGCGGCGGCACGGTCAGACGGTGGAGTTGCCGGCACTACAGGAAGCGAGAGAGAGAGAGAAGTAGCTCACAGTGATCGCAGGGGTGTGGCGAAGCTCAAGGTGGTCTTCGGAGAGCAGGGGCGCCCGAGGATGGTGACAATTTATCGCCGGAGTTCCTTCTGGCGACGGGCGTGCTCTGGTGTTGTTGAAGACGAACCTACAGGGCGCGCTAGGACACGAAACAAACGGCATTATATGTGCTAAGGAACGTAGAGGGCAGTGGTATCATATAGAGAAAGAGGGGAAGACGGGGCTTACGGGGAGGGTCGCCGGAGTTGATGTAGTCGACGACGGCGCTCTGTAGAAGACGTGGCCGAGCCTCTGGGGCAAGCGCGGCCTAGCAGATGATACAGGCAGGTGCGTGAGGTTCTGGTGAGCAAGATAGTGTGAAGTAGGGACAATGGGGTTGGTCGTGTTCGCCGGAATCGACCAGGGGAGGTCGTCGGGGCAGTGGGGTTCACGCGAGGAATCGAGCCAGCCTGGTGGCTCCGAGGAAACAAGGACGGTGGGGAAAGATAGAGTGGGCGATGGCGTTTAAGATGGCACAAACATTGGCGAGAATTGATCAGCCATTAATCGGAAATTTACGTGGAGGACTCAGCGACAGAAACGGCCGCGGAAGGGTGTGGTCGTCGCGGGGTAGACGATGATGAGGTGTCGTAGTGGGACAACATTGTCAGCGAGGGAGAAGGGTTACGGTGGGGCCTAATCGTCAGTGAGGGCACGGGTGCAGGTCTGAGTGAGAAAGAAAACGACTCGGGGAAGGAGAGAGGTGGGCTGGCTGGGCCTCCTGGGCTGGGTAGGTTAGATGGGCTGACCCTTTTCTATTTTTTTCTTCTGTGTTTCTTTTTCCTTTTTCTTTTCTGTTTTGATTTGATTCAAATGATTTAAACCTAATTTGAATTCAGGTTTTTGTCAAACCTTTTCCATACTTTCAGTATACTTTAATATTGTTTAATAAAGTATTTTAAAGTCCAAATTCAGAATACTTCTTTGTATTTTCTTGGACTTTATGATTCATTTAAATAGGCCATTGTTTTAATTCAAACAAGATTTAATTATATTTTCAAACTCTTTATTTGAATTCTAATTTTCACTAGACCTTTTCAGTAGGTTTTATTTATTTAATAGGGTGCTAAATAATTCACTTTGAATTATTTAAAGTATTTTAATATGATTATTAATCATTTAATTTGGGCAATTGTCTTTATTCCCATGAAATCAAATATGGTTTTAGTTCCATAAATTTTATTTAGATGATTTCTTTGATTCCATTTAAGTAAATTAAATAACTTTTATTCCACTTGGGTAAATTTCAATTATTATTTTCCCATGATTTAATTAATCATTCTTATTAGGGATTTTTGTCTTTATTCAAATAGAATTGTATTTGACCAAGGCCATATTATTTTTATTTGAATATTATTTATTCCTTTATTTTATTTGGATTACCTTTATTCCATTTGCTTATGGATTTGGCCAAGATTTAATTTGGCTTTTAAATATTCCTTATTTATTTATTTCTATCTTTGCCTTATAAAATCCATATCTTTTTAAGATCCAAACTTGGTGATTCCAATTTGTATAATTTTATTTAATATTTGTTTATCCTTTTAGGATTACTTGTTCATAATTTAGTATGGATTTTAGATAGGATCTGTAACACCCGTGTTACTTTGAGAATAATTAAATAGTGTTTAGATGAAATATTTTATCTAGTCTACTTTTAAGTGTCCATGCTTGCCATTAATTAGAAGATTTTATTTTATATGAATGGAAAATAGTGGACTAGCTAGTACTACTATATATTTTAGTACTCAACGTGTACTGTTTCGTGCATGCATCGATGTATTTTGTCTGCTTCGCCGCATGCTTTTGAGGATGATCTGTTTTTCCTTCGTATGTGTCACACGTCAGTAGATATTTCTACATGCACTAAACAGCGTGGCAGGTAGAGTTGCTGAGTAGTTTCCGTCCTATCTACGTGTCTAGTTTTGGGAAGGTCGGCAAAGCAGCACCGAATGGCCTAAGCGGTGGTAGATCTTTTACTCTCGGTAGCTTATAAATAGGAGCGTTGCTAGCTGTTGCTGCTCTGCAAGATCGAGTCGTGAGAGCGAGAGAAGTAAGTTGAGAACCGGATAGCCAGATTTTATCATCCATACCGGATCAAACAATTGATCAGTAGACAGACGACATAGACATAGAGAAGAGCAGTAGGGTCTAGTTTATTGCTGCAGGGTTGGGAGAAATAGAACCAGGCAAGCATACGTCCTATCTCCAAAAGCTGCTTCTACTTTATTTCTTCTCTCTATGACCATGTCATACGGTTCCATCGCTCTAGCTATTTAATGTATGTATATAGCTAGTAGCTTATTGATTCAGACATGCACATCATCTCCTGACATTTTGACTATGCACCCATGTGATGCTTGCATGAATATTCCATGTCGTTGGAAGCTTATTGCCATTATTCTTGCTTCCAATCCCTATACCTTGGTCCTTGTTAATGACTCCTTATGATTTATTGTGATATGCTTACTGCATGTCACTTGCTTCTCATCGATTTTGGTAGCCTATATGTTGTTGTTTGGTTCTGTCACTGCATGAGGAACCATTTGTGCTGACCAGGTGGGTGGTAGCACATACATGCGACCAAGCTTTGTGTAGCATCATGATTTCACTTGTAGATACGTGTCTTTTAATATCTCTAGAACTCTGGTATTACGACGGCAAACGTATTGTACCGGTCACAGTACATGTATGGGACTGTCTGATTTCTCCGCTAGGAACGGCCCTGAAACGGAACGTGTCGGTGATGGATCCGTAGGAGCGATCGACATAAGTAAATTCAGGTGTCTAGGTTCTTGTGGGTAGAAGAGCTCGGCTCTTCTAGTGCCTGTGTGGTGGTAGTTGAGACTGTCGACGTCGGAGTACCCCTCTGCAGAGTATAAAAGCGTGGATATTCACCCCTGTGACTCCCGGGTCGGGAAAGCTTGCTGTCATGTGTGATGCCAGATATTCTTTTCTCTTTCATTGAACTTCTATTTTCAGCTAATTAATCTTTGTCAATCTGCCAATCCTATTATTTGTTGATCTCAAGTCATCTAATATTTCATGCATGTGTGCTTGCTGATTATGCCTCCATACTCACCCTTGTTATTTTAAATTCTTTTGCAGAAGTAGGAACGGTTGGACTTGTTGGCAACGTGTAGGAGTAGTGCTACGGGATGGGTTGTGTATAAAAAGAAGCTTGTGTGTAATATGTCTTGTGTAATGAAAAAAAAGGTTAATAAATAAAGTGTCCTCTTGTTTTAAACTCGTAAAATTTAATTTCTTTAAGCCTTACATGTTTATAATCGCAAGACTATAAGCATGTGGCGGTTGTCACGACTAGGCCCGTTTTCGGGGCGTGACAGGATCTTTATTAGCTTTGAAATTTAATTTCTTTATCTTATTAACTTCATAATATTTTATCTATGGTTCCAAATTAAGTGAAACCAATTTCTATGGTTTAATAATATTTTATTTATCATTCTTGATCATTTATAAATGTTTGTTGACAAATTTTCATATGGATCAAATCCATAGTCTTAGAGTAATATTGGAATGATTTTCTTTCATTAGGGTTTTAGAGTTTTGTTTTATTTTCCAAGTGTTTAAATTTCAAGATGCATTTATGAAGAATGCATTTCACTTGTTTTGAATTTAGTGGGATTCAAATTTTATTCAAAGTTTGTTCAAGATGGGTTTTTAATGTTTCCATTTATAAATAAAAAGTTTCTTTTTACCCTAAATTTCAACAATTATTTATTTTGTTTATTTATTTTTCACATTTCAAAAATTGGAAAATATTGGGATGTGATAGGCTACCACCCTTAAAAGAAATCTCGTCCCGAGATTTGGGGAGTCTAGAGGTTACAAGTTGGCTTCAAGGCAACTAGGGTACCACCACCCTTAAAAAGTTTTCAACTAGATTACATCTTGGCTTGCTTGGGATCTTGATGAAATTTATCTGGGCAGACATATGCATAGTGCCCTTTGTTTCCACACTTGAAATATGTGACAAGGCTAAGATCTTTCATAGGCTTGCTTGTATTGTATCTCATCTTTTCTAGACAATTGCTTGCATAATGTCCTTGGTCACCACAATTGTAACATGTGACAAGGTTGAGTTCTTCACGTATCTTCTGTGGACAAGTTGATATATAATGGCCTAGCTCTTTGCAGTTGTTGCACCACACTTGGATAATTTCCTTATTCTTCTTCTTCTTCTTCTTCTTCTTCTTGGGTTTCTCCAAAGCTAGGAGTTCTTCTAGTTCATGCTCTTCATATCTCACCTCAAAGGTGGGAAAGTCTATTTGTTTTCTTAATCGTTTCCTTGGATAATACATACGTTTCCTCTTTTGTCCATCAAGGTGAGTCATAATGCATGGAGGTGCAAGCTGAGATTTTCCTTTGTCTTCATCCTTCTTGGTAGAAGTTGCTTCCTCATGGGGGTCTCCAAAAATTTTATGCACTCCACCTTGTTTCCTTTGTTGAACTATAGAATAGATGGGGCATTGGATAGGGACATGATTATTTCCTTCACATAGGAAACAAGTCACTTGAGATGTGGGGCATTGATTAGTTGGATGTTTCTCTTCACAATTGGGGCATTGATCTTCATGCTCTTTGGAAGTGTGATCCATGTCTCCATAAATACTGCAAGCTTGAGTTCCTTCTATAATATCATCCTTGACATCATTGTTGTCACAAACTCCTTGGGAAAGGTTGTCTCCCATGTTGATCATTTGATTTGTCATCCTTTGCAACAATTGTGTTTGGGTTTCCAAAAACCTTTGCATGGTTGGGTCTAACTCATTGTTGTTGGCTAAAAACTGAGTTGTCACTTGGTTCAACTGGGTTTGGGTTACTATGAGTTCTCTCATGTGCATCTCTTGGTTGTTATTGTCACCATTCTTGATGTTGGAGTTTCTTGGGGAAGTCATCTGTTTGGGTTGGACTGGGATTATAATAGGCAAAAGATTTCTATAGGAAACATTCTAATCACACACATCACGAATCACACAAGCAATGTGCAAGCAACCACAAACAAACATTCCACTCAAACAACAAGTTTCAAGCACATTTTTAGGCAACAAAATATTTTTGCTACACCACATAAGTTGGTGTGTTTGATTTAAACTAATCACTAATATGGTGGTCCAACTATATGGTTTTCTTGAGGTCATTCCATTCTCCTTAGTTGTTCCTTCTTGAACAAGATCATTGTATCCTTGGAGAAATTCTTGTATCTTGGTCACAAACTTCAAAGGTGATGATGATTCCTTCTAAGTTGTGTTTCCTTAGTCTTCAAGTCTTGAGTAATATTTCTTGTCTCACTTGTAGTCCTTAGTGATGTCTAAGTTGAAGTCCTTGGTGAAACTAAAGTTGAAGTCTTGATGATGTTGAAGTTGAAGTCATTTGAGTTGGTGAAGTCCTTTGCTCATGTTGAGGTCTTGTCCATCAAGTTTGAAAAGGAAGAGATGTAGAATCAAAACCAAAAAGGCTGGGGACAGAGTTTACAAGATTGTTTGTAAATAAGTTTTGGAACAAATACAACTCCTATTTTTCTAAGGGGTTTTGTCCAATCCTAGGGTTACAATCCTACAGGCAACACAGTGCTCTGATACCATCTATAAAGACCCCACCTTTATAAAGGTAAAGGTCCATGTGATTGCAATTATAGTCCCTGGATCAATTCCACAGTTAAGATGTAATATCAAGAAACAAAGGTCATAATACAACTTTATAACCGGGAATAAAATAATTCATTACATCTTACATAGCTCATTTGGCTATCTCATTACAATGCAGCAGAAATAACTATAGCATGGAGTCCTTCATTTTCAAAGTGCCACGGGAAATCATGTTGGTTGTAGACTTGTAATCCTAATCAACACACTTCACTAACATCAAACAAACCCGCAACATAATAAGTTACAGCCACAAGGGTCAATATATTTGAATTGTATTGGCAAGTGATACTATGGTAGTATAGTGGAGTCTATCATCTATATGCTTTTGGCTAAGTGGAGCTTAGGCTTGCTTTGCTCAAAATATATTTTCCTTATCATTTGAAAACACTAAATTTTTGTTTGTCAAAATCATCCAAGGCATCTCCCAATAGAAATTGGTGATCCTTTAACCCTTGTTCAACCATAAGTTTTTAACTTAGAAATTGGGATGAGGAGATTCTTGATAGCTTCCATGTGTTGATGCTCAAATTGTCCAAGACTCGACATGCATCGAGACAAGATCTTTCCAAACCTATCAACCCCTACCACCAACTGTCCATTTGGCTAAGTTATTGCAACCTATATGATCCAGGAAGAGCCCATAATGCCATGTGGCTGCACTTGAAGCTTCTCAACATTTGACATCTCAAATCTCTTTGTTCCTGGGTGGCATTCCACAAGTGAGATACACAAGGTAAACCATAGAAATGGGCCTTGTGTAACCACTCAACACAAACCAATCCACCATTCCACCCAGGTGTTTCATTCACTTAGTTGTTTTATTAAACAAAACACAAGTCCTTGACTTAGAAATATTCCATAGCATGAATATAATCCACCCTTGTTTTCTACTAGCTAAGCTAAGCATGATAGTAGTAGGAATCTTGACTTAGGAAGATTCTACTAAGGTTTCATCTACTAGGATTTCCCATGGCATAGTTTATACTTAGCAAAAATTCCATGCAAGTCCTACTTAGAAATATCACTAATGCATAGTGAAAGTAACGGGACAAAAGTATGAAGCACCACTTGACTTTTGGTAGATAATATAAGTTCACTCCTTGATCTTGCAATATTCACACTCTTCAAATTCCACTACAATTCAATCAAGCAATCCAATATTCAATCTACCATTCAAGCAATCATCACATAGAATAATAAAAACAAAGCAATGCATGCAAGCATGCCAAAGATTGTTTTATTTGTAAAAGTGGTTTCTAATAGGTTATAAACATTATAAAACACCTATTGGTCATTTATAAAGGTGGCAAAATCATTTGATATTAAGTTAGTGAAAATGGCCACTTTAAATCATTTTTGTTTTGTTAGAAGAGCTTTAAATCAAAGTAATAATTTCTAGTGTTTGTCAAATACATTTTTAAACACAAATGTTAGTGTTTTATGGTCAATTGTTTATTATTAAAACCATTTGCAAAAGATTTTACCTATAAACCATTTTTAATTCAATCCACATTTTATTTCATTAGAAATGCCTTTAAACAAAGTAATAATTTTCTAGAGTTCACCAAATATATTTTTAAATCATAAAACTTGGTGTTTAGGGTCAGATAGTTTAAATCAAATCATTTTCCAAAGGTTTTACTCAAAATCATTTTTAACATATAAACAATATTTTTATTTAACTAGAAATGCCCTTATTCAAAGATTTATTCTTTAACTTCACAAGATATACTTTTAAATCTACAAGTTGGTTTCTATAGTCAGTAGGTTCAAAACAAACCATTTACCAAAGATTTTATCCTAAAACCATTTCTAGAATAAATTTTATGTTCAAATTATGCCTACACAAGTTTCTGCAAAAACAACTAAGTTTATAGAAGCAATTTACTAAACAAAGTACATGGTTGTATAGAATTTGTTTTGCTGATTCCATTGATATAAAATTTGCAAAATTTGGACATGTGGATCAAAAGTTATGCAATTTAAAAATTCAAACAACTAATAGATTCAATTCTGTTTTCAAAACAAATCCTCAGCCACGTGTCTTGTTCTTATTGGCCAAAAACGGTTCATGTGGATCGGCTGCTATGGTGCATTGGATTAAAAGGGAATCCTGCGGCTTTGATCTAGCATACCCCTTCGCTTAAGTGATTCTTTCGTATCCCTCAAATCAAGATCCAACGGCTCTTAGTACGATGACCTAAGATGGGCGGCGCTGGCGGCGGCGAGTGGCGGCGGCGCGGTCAGACGGTGGAGTTGCCGGCACTACAGGAAGCGAGTGAGAGAGAGAGAAGTAGCTCACAGTGATCGCAGGGGTGTGGCGAAGCTCAAGGTGGTCTTCGGAGAGCAGGGGGCGCATGAGGATGGTGACAATTTATCGCCGGAGTTCCTTCTGGCGACGGGCGTGCTCTGGTGTTGTTGAAGACGAACCTACAGGGCGCGCTAGGACACGAAACAGATGGCATTATATCTGCGAAGGAACGTAGAGTGCAGTGGTATCATACAGAGAAAGAGGGGAAGACGGGGCTTACGGGGAGGGTCGCCGGAGTTGATGTAGTCGACGGCGGCGCTCTGTCGAAGACATGGCCGAGACTCTGGGGCAAGCGCGGACGAGCAGATGATACAGGCAGGTGCGTGAGGTTCTGGTGAGCAAGATAGTGTGAAGCAGGGATAGTGGGGTGGGTCGTGTTCGCCGAAATCGACCAGGGGAGGTCGTCGGGGCAGTGGGGTTCACGCGAGGAATCAAGGCAGCCTAGTGGCTCCGAGGAAACAAGGACAGCGGGGAAAGATAGAGTGGGCGATGACGTTTAAGATGGCGCAGATGTTGGCGAGAATTGATCAGCCATTAATCCGAAATTTACGCGGAGGACTCAGCGGCAGAAACGGTCGGCGAAGGGCATGGTCATCACGGGGTAGACGATGATGAGGTGGCATAGTGGGACAACGTTGTCAGCGAGGGAGAAGGGTTGCGGTGGGGACTAATCATCAGTGAGGGCGCGGGTGCAGGTCTGAGTGAGAAAGAAAACGACTCGGGGGAGGAGAGAGGTGGGCTGGCTGGGCCTCCTGGGCTGGGTAGGTTAGATGGGATGACCCTTTTCTATTTTTTTTCTCTGTTTCTTTTTCCTTTTTCTTTTCTGTTTTAATTTGATTCAAATTATTTAAACCTAATTTGAATTCAGGTTTTTGTCAAACCTTTTCCATACTTTCAGTATACTTTAATATTGTTTAATAAAGTATTTTAAAGTCCAAATTCAGAATACTTCTTTGTATTTTCTTGGACTTTATGATTCATTTAAATAGGCCATTGTTTTAATTCAAACAAGATTTAATTATATTTTCAAACTCTTTATTTGAATTCTAATTTTCACTAAACCTTTTCAGTAGGTTTTATTTATTTAATAGGGTGTTAAAAAATTCACTTTGAATTATTTAAAGTATTTTAATATGATTATTAATCATTTAATTTGGGCAATTGTCTTTATTCCCATGAAATCAAATATGGTTTTAGTTCCATAAATTTTATTTAGATGAGTTCTTTGATTCCATTTAAGTTAATTAAATAACTTTTATTCCACTTGGGTAAATTTCAATTATTATTTTCCCATGATTTAATTAATCATTCTTATTAGGGATTTTTGTCTTTATTCAAATAGAATTGTATTTGACCAAGGCCATATTATTTTTATTTGAATATTCTTTATTCCTTTATTTTATTTGGATTACCTTTATTCCATTTGCTTATGGATTTGGCCAAAATTTAATTTGTCTTTTAAATATTCCTTATTTATTTATTTCTTCCTTTGCCTTATAAAATCCATATCTTTTTATTTAAAGATCCAAACTTGGTGATTCCAATTTGTATAATTTTATTTGATATTTGTTTATCCTTTTAAATCCTTTTAGGATTACTTGTTCATAATTTAGTATTATTTTAGATAGGAGCTTTATTAGCTTTGAAATTTAATTTCTTTATCTTATTAACTTCATAAGATTTTATCTATGGTTCCAAATTAAGTGAAACCAATTTCTATGGTTTCATAATATTTTATTTATCATTATTGATCATTTATAAATGTTTGTTGACAAATTTTTATATGGATCAAATCCATAGTATTAGAGTAATCTTGGAATGATTTTCTTCCACTAGGGTTTTAGAGTTTTGGTTTATTTTCCAAGTGTTTAAATTTCAAGATGCATTTATGAAGAATGCATTTCACTTGTTTTGAATTTAGTGGGATTCAAATTTTATTCAAAGTTTGTTAAAGATGGGTTTTTAATATTTCCATTTAGAAATAAAAAGTTTCTTTTTACCCTAAATTTCAACAATTATTTATTTTGTTTATTTATTTTTCACATTTCAAAAAGTTGGAAAATTTTGGGATGTGACAGGATGTGTGCCCCGGACTTGTTGTAAAGGTGTCGGCTTCCACCTCGAAGGTTGTCAATATAGTGGAAGGTGGATCGATCCTGTTGGGGTGAGATTCATCGGAGAACAAGGGAGGCCTCTCGGAGCGTTGGTGGTTTGGAACCACCCCCTCTCCAAACGTAGAGGTACTTCCTCTCAAAAGGAAGGAACTACGGGAAACAAATCCTTGTGTCTCCGCGTCCACCACTTTGGTTACTTCTATCCTTTACCGCACTTTACTTACTTGTTCTTGCTTAGTGTTGTGTTATCTAGTGCTTGTTTGTCATATAGGTAAATTCACCTTAGTTGCATTATCTAGAGAATTTACCTTTCTTGTCAAACCTTAATTTGAAAAAGAAGAAAATTTGAAGTAGCACATATTCACCCCCCCCCTCTAGGTGCCCATACGATCCTTTCAACAATGAAGAGAGAACTAGATGATTTTATTGCACGTTGCTATAGGATTGATCTGTACGACCAAGTGTACAACCATGTTTTGCATCCAGTGGAGGGGAAAGAGAGCTGGCCAGCTGCTCCAAACCCAAGACCCTTTCCACCACTCAAAAATAAAATGCTCGGAATGCCAAAGATAGAGCGAAGAAGGGAAGAGCAA
The DNA here is from genome assembly GCA_030063025.1 of Avena longiglumis. Classification (NCBI taxonomy): domain Eukaryota; kingdom Viridiplantae; phylum Streptophyta; class Magnoliopsida; order Poales; family Poaceae; genus Avena; species Avena longiglumis. The sequence goes on from CP125976.1 coordinate 527,184,563, forward strand.
GAGAAACCCAAGGGGGACAACAAGAAAGTGATGCAAAATTAGATGCTCAGCATGTGGAGGGTAGGTCATAACAAAAGGAAGTGCACTACTAATCCAGATGTTGTGAGAGAACATGCTCACAACAAGAAAGCATTCAAGAGTGCTAGGAGGAAGCAAAATAAAGAATCAGCTCGGGTTAGTAGTAGTATTATTTACTTCTACTTACTTAGGTTGTTGCTATTCTACTGATTGGTATAATGGTTGTTGCAGAAAGAACCACCCCAGCAAAAAGAGAAACATACTAACACGAAAAGTAGAAACAGAAATAAACCTACTCCCATGCAGCAACCTGGCTTGCAGCAACCTACTCCCATGCAAAAAATTGGCTTGCAGCAGCCTACTCCCATGCAACAACCTGCTACATCAAGCTCCTCCCATGAACCACCCCAGTAAAAGCTACCTGCAACATGCCATTTTGTCCACCTCAGGTAACAAATCCAAAATTAAAAGATACATGACCTCATGTAAAAAATCCAAATAACATGCTTAGTAATCAATTTCTCACTTTTTACAGCAATCTCATGTGCATCACAATCAAGGGCCCCAAAAGGACAAGCTTTCAAAGACGATTCCAATGTCCCAATTTGTTACTGAACCTGTGTCAAAACATGGGAGAATGAAGTGGTTACTGGGATAAAAAAGAAAGCAAGGTGGAGAAGGTGGATCACAGTATCAAGTGAATAAATTTGTTGCTGCCAATAATTTTATAGTTCATGAATTTTGATGTATTAAATTGAGTGGGAAAACCGGTTATATAATTCAATATATGTGCTGCAAAATATTTGACATTACAATTGTGTTGCAAAATTTAGTATATGTGCTCTCTTTGTTGTCACTTGTGTATGTGCTGTCAAAATGCAGAGATATATGCAAACAAATGCTGTCAAAATTCATCAACACAATGAGGAAAATATGTACCATATATTCACAACAAAAGGATTACATTTACATAGATAGGTTGATCTTCTCATTAAGCCAAACATGTCCAAAAGGATTGATTAGATCACTACACAGCTAAAACCTGCTTGCTTACATATCCAAAAGGATTCACTAGATCACTACACAGCTAAAACCTGCTTACATATCCAAAAGGATTCACTAGATCACATCAAAAGTATTCACCTACATTACCACTACTGAGTACCTCAATTTGCTGCTGACATGGTTATACCCTGCGGGTACACAACATTAGCATACCTGGTCCAACCCAAGGAAGTCCTACAGGAATATACGCGGCCCGTGGAGATTTTCGGGTGGCCCAAGCCCATGACATCTTCGGATCCTTGGAGATCAAGACTAGAACAGACAGAATATTCAAAGGGGTAAACCCTAAACTTGTAACCGACTCGATCTGTGCCCGAGACCTGCCTAACTCTATATAAAGGCTCGGAGGGCATAGCGAGGAAGACCAATCCTTTTTCCACAACATACACACCTTCATGCTAGATTGCATTTGCGCACCCCTGTAACCTTCGGTTCCGCCGTAATCAAGAGCATACAAGCAGGAGTAGCGTTTTCCCTCCGGGGGCCTGAACCTGGGTAAATCTTGTGTCCCCTGGTTGCTTGTCTGTTAACCATTCCACGATCTCCAGCACCCCCATCTTCTCCAAAATCCAAGCTCATAACAATGGGCATTGACGAGTTGAAACCTCGTCAATTGGCGTCGTCTGTGTTGGGGATATGCTATATGGGTATCCTCATAGCATGTCTCCTATCCGGATAACCCGGGTGGCCCACAGTTGGTAGCATGGCCCATGGCCTGCTGGGCGGCCCAGTTAGATGGATCCAGAAGGGAGGCCCATGCCAGATAAAGGAAGGCTATGGAGGAGTCACCGACGTACCCGGAGCCTTGGAGTGCAAGACACGCTAGACTAGTAGTAAGCAGCGTAGGACTCTGTAACCTGTCCGGCTAGGACTTTTCCCTCTAACCCTAGGACCTGGCGACTATATAATTCGGGCCTATGGGAGACTTTAGGGCACAATCTCAGATAATCTAGTGTCGACTACGACGCACCTCGCACAGCGAACCAATCCATGCAACTCGGTGTATTGACCTTATAGTGATTTATAGCAGGAGTAGGATTCCGCCACCGTTGTGGGATCTGAACCTGGGTAAGTTGTGTTACCTCGTACCCGTAAACCATCCGCCTTCCCCCACGTCTCTAAACACGCACTGTGAGGACCCCTCCATGGCGTACTCATCGGAAATACCATGATAGTTGGCGCCCACCGTGGGGCAAGAGGCGCTTCAGGCTCTTCAACAGGCGAGGACCAAGATCTTCGCGGGAATCGGTGAAACCGTATCCATCGGTCATGTTCTCTTATCTGGCAATGTTCCGATCGTCCCTCCCGAAGAGTTCTGGATCCCGGCGAAGACGAACCCTACGCGATGCTCGATCGTCCCCATCTGAGGCATCCACCTCTTCATCGGTGAAACCGACTTGGGAACTAGTTCCCTGGGAGTCGGAGGAGCATCAAGACCCGCACGGACCGCCTACGGGCAGGATACGTTCGTGGACGGATCGATGTTGGATCTCTCCTTGGAGTTTGCCGGCAAAGATCGGAAAAATTCAAGGCCCACCCAAACCGCCCCCGCGCAGGATATAACGGTGGAAGATCACTTCAAGTCCGCCGGCTTCGTCCGCGCGTCTAGACAGCAGAGATCCAAGTTTGTCGGCGTGGTTACCATCTTCCATCTGGTGCGTTATGTTCAGAGAGAGGGCAAAAAAACCCGCGATTACCGCGCCAGGTGACTCCGTATACGGGCCGATCTGGCGCATTACCCCAATGATGATGCCATGTATCACTTTGTGGAAGGGCTGGACCAAGGTACGCTTCTCCGGCATTCGCTAAGGCGGCAGCAGGCTTCAGGACGCCTCACCTTCGAAAGCATGGTGAAAACCGTCAACAACTACGCGGAGGCCGAGGAGGCAGCTCAGACAGCCCTTGCGCTCATTGACGGAGCCCCTCCGATTCAGCCACCGCCACCACCACCTCCCGCCGCCATCGCCGCAGCTGCACCACCGCCTCCAGTCATCGTCACTGTTGTTGCACCTCCACCCCCCGTCATCAAGGAAGCCCCGGCACCCTCCGACTCCGTGATTGACGCGCTCTACGCCTACTTTAGTGCAGATTCGGAGGAGATAGATTTCAGCCCAGAGGAGCTAGACTCTGCCATGCAGGAGATGGAGGAGGATTACAAGCGCGACGAGCGGGCCAACAATGTCGTCACGTCCCGAGAGGTGTTCGTCACCATTGGGACAGCGATGGATGAAGATCACCCCGGAAGAGCTCCGCCTACAGCGATGGACAAGGGGAAGGGACCACCTGTTGCTGCCGATAATGATCGCGCAAAGGACATGCCCCTTCCGCCTAACCCAGTGCAGCAGCCACAGGAACTCGGCACCGGACCAAGCAACAACAACACCGCAAACCCGCCGCCTCCGGCATCTATGTCTGCTGCTTCCCAAGTTACTCCAGCTGATAGAGTGATGTACGGCAATCTCCTCGTCGATCCTATGACTGTGGCTCATATTCGCAATGTAGTCTAGTTTGACGATAAGCGCCAGCAGTTGCTGGAGGAAGCGCAGGCCATCGTGGAGCAAGGCGCAAAGCTAGATCGAGATCTGGACAATGCGCAGAAGTAAATAAAGAAAGCTAGATCAATGGAGGTCGAGTACAAGACTCTACAGCAGCAGCAGAAGGCCAAGAAAGCTCCGGCTCGTGTCATCAACGATCCCGGCGTGCGGTGAAACCTAGGATGGGCTCCCCTAAAGCCGGCACAGGCCAAGCCATACATTGATAGTGAAGCCAGGCAGGTGATGCCCACTCCTATCCTCAACCTCGTCGTTGCAAAGACCCTTCTGGAGTAGGATAGATCACCCGAAGCAATGGACCAGGTCTATGACCTAGTGGCCAAGGCGGTGAAACAACAGGAAAAGGCCACCTCTCAGAGGCTGGAGTCTGACCCAGCGTTTTGACAGTCTAGCTAACATAAGTCGCCAAGGGACAAAGCTCCCCTTGATGTCGGGTCTCAGACGGGTTCATCAGAACGAAGACGGAGGGATGCGCGCAACAGGAAGGACGCTATCCCCATATCCTCCGACCATGGAGGTAAGGCCCAACCTCGTCGCCCATCGCCACTGCCCCGTTCACACCGACATCGTGAAGACACCAAGGCTCACCGTCATACGGATATGCCTCCGCCAAGGCAGAGCGGCATCGTCATCCCCGATAACACGGAGCAGACCCGTCATGACGGAGAGCGCAACCAAGGACACAAGAGCAGGTCGCGCCATGACCCTCCGCGTCCGACAAGCAACCGCGATAAGCGTGAGGCGTCACAGGAGGGTAACAACAAGAAAGCTAACCCACCGCCAACTCCACCTCCGTCGCTGCCTAGCAGCCACCATAGCGGAGGAGGCCCGAGTCATTCATGCAGCCCATCCCCTGATGGCAAGAAGAAGAAAAGAAGCCCGAAGCCATACGATGCACATTCGCGCCTGGACAAGATCCACGAGGCCCGGGAAGGACCATACCTAGGACCATGTTGTTTTGGACCTATGATACGATCCGCAAATTACCCCAAAGGTTTTCGGATTGACAAGACCATCAAGCCCTATGACGGCACCGCCAAGCCAGCTACATGGTTGCAGGACTACGACAACGCGGTGGAGATCGTCGTGGGTAACCCCAACGTTGCCGTCAAGTACCTCCCATTGATATTGGCAGGCATGGCCCGTCAATGGATTGATGACTTGCCGGAGAGATATATCTGCAATTGGTTGGACATGAAAGAAGCGTTCACCAAGAACTTCGAGGGTACATACAAGCATCCCTGTACTGTTGGCGATCTATAGCGGTGCGTGCAAGAGAAAGACGAGACATCTCGTGCCTACCTCTCCCGCTGGCTGGATATGAAGAATTACTGCGTAGGAGTGCACGCCCAGACCTCCATGGCCGCCTTCATCGATGGATTGGAAAGGGGCACGTTGCTCCGACATAAGCTGAAGCGCCTGTAGGACAACCACCAGCAAGACTTGAACCAGATGATTCAGTTGGCCAGTGAATTCGCGGCTGCCGACGACGATGCTCGTGGCTCTTTGCCGGCAAAGGCCGTTCCAACTCAAGCTCGGAGGAACAGCAGCACAAAGCAAAAGACCCCGCCTGAAAAAAGCAAAACTCCGACATGGTCGCTATGACTTTTGCAGGACGAGGTGATGGCGAACAGCGTGGCCGAGGGCGGGGAGCTGGTCGTGGGCAGCAGCGAGGCAGTGAAACTACCTCGGCAGCGCTCCACGTTCCCCAAACCTACGAGGAGTACTGTGATATGTCGTGCCTCATACACCTCGACGCCAACGAGAAAGCCACCCACACCAATCACCATTGCAAGTTCGTCAACAACCTCGAGGAGGACCCGGAGTCCGGCTACAAGCGAAGTCGGAAGAACAGTCCGCGAGGAAAAGGCAAGGGGAATAAGAAGGAGGAGCATTCCAAGGATTCAAGTGATATGGACGAGGACGTTGACCCCAAGCACGCCGCCAAGAGCGATGGCAAAGGCAAGAACCCCTTCGAGAAGAAGGCGGCAGTTTTCCACACTTTCATTGGCACCCCTACCGTCCGACAACAGAAGACCTCCATGAGGATACTAATGGCCACTCTACCCCCAGTTACCCAGTTCCTGCGCTGGTCAGAGATTCCAATTACTTGGGACAGGAAGGAACACCCAGACCTCATCCGTACGGAGAACCAATACGCCATGGTCATCAACCCCTTGATTGACGGAAATGAGTTCACCAAATGCATGGTGGATAGTGGAAGCAGCATCAACATCATGTACCTAGATACACTGCAGAAGATGAACTTGAAGGAGGCAAACCTAAGGCGAACCACCATCTTCCACGGCGTAGTTCCTGGTCGGGAGGCTCGGTCCCTTGGGTGCATCACACTTCAGGTCGCTTTTGGTGATGTTAATAATTACCGCCAAGAACGCATGACCTTTGAGGTGGTCCCCTTCAAGAGCGTGTACCACGTCATATTTGGCCACGACATATTCCACACCTTCATGGCCAAGCCATGCTTCGTCTACAACAAACTCAAGATACCCGGACCAAACAGTGTCATCACCGTATCCGGAAGCTTTACCAAAGCAAGGGACTGCGAGATTGGAGAAGCAGCCTACGCAGAAGCTGTCCTCTACAGCGAAGAATTCAAGGAGATCCAGAGCAAGGTCGATGCCTCGGACATGCCCGCGTCGAAGATACAGGTTTCTGACTCTGCCCCAGCATTTAAGGCCGCCATCGAGACCAAGCCGGTGGAACTTGTGGTAGGCGATGCCTCCAAGACCACCGCCATTGGGACGAACCTGGACCCTAAATAGGAAAGTGTGCTTGTCGAGTTCCTCCGTGAGAATAGGTACATCTTTGCCTGGCAACCTGCCGACATGAAAGGTGTACCTAGGGAACTTGTCGAGCACAGCTTGAATATTGATCCAAAATATAAACCAGTGAAGCAACATCTATGACAATTTGGAGATGAGAAGAGACGCGCCATAGGCAAAGAGATTGCTAGGTTACTTAAAGCTAGTTTTATCCGAGAAGTCCTTCACACCCAATGGGTGGCCAATCCTGTACTTGTCCCCAAAAAGGGAACCAAAGAATTAAGAATGTGCATTGATTACACCGGCTTGAACAAGGCATGTCCCAAAGATCTATTTGCTTTGCCTCGCATTGACCAAGTCATTGACTCGACGGCTGGCTCGAAGCTTTTGTGTTTTCTCGATGCACACTCAGGATACCACCAGATCAAGAGGAGGAAGTCAGACCAATTGGCCACTTTGTTCACTACACCCTACGACACGTTTTGCTATGTCACGATGCCCTTTGGGCTGAAAAATGCAGGTGCTATGTACCAGCGGACAATGCAACGTTGCCTACACGATCAAATTGGTCGGAACGTTCATGCCTATGTGGACGATATAGCGGTGATGTCTAAAAAAATCAAATGACTTAATCTCCAACTTAAAAGAAACCTTTGATAATCTATGTAAATACAACATGATGCTTAACCCTAAGAAGTGCGTCTTCGGGGTTCCAGCCAAAAAATTGTTAGGCTTCATCGTTTACCAGCGTGGTGAAGGGTTTCGCGGCATAGTAAATCAAAATTTTCTATGGATGCGAACAGAGGGAAGCCAAGATCTAATCTAGGAGATGCAAACAACGAGAGAGATTGGATTAGATCTTCATACCCTTGAAGATTCGCAATGAACGCTCGTTAAATCGCGGGTGATGTAGTACTCGCTTCTCCTCCTCGCAATCCGATCCGATTTAGCACCACAAGTGGCGATGCCTCCGTGAGATGCACACGCAAAGACTCGACGTCTCCTCCTTCCTTGGTCCAGCAAGTATGGTGGAGAGATGGTTTGATCTACAACGCGACGGCGCGTGCAATTGGTGGAGAGTTTACCAGCAGGCTTCGCCACACGCAATGGGAGGAGAGAGAGGAGGCAGGCGGCTAGAGTTGAGGAGGAGGTGTGGGAGGCGCCCACCCCTCTATATAGAGGGTGGCGCCTGCCCAACCCCTGCCCAAGACCTAGCCGGGCCAAAGGAGGGAGGAGTGGGGGCAAGGAAACCCCTTCTAGAAGGTCCAATTAGGGTTTATCCTTTGTTGGCGGTTGGGCCCTATGGGGCCTTGTGCCTCGCCCAATGCGCCAGGCACTCCCTCATAGGCCCATGCCCCTCCCGGAAGGTGGGGCCATGTTGGTCCCTTCCGAAGGTTCTAGAAGCTTCCGACAATACCGATTAACCTGCAACAATTCCGAACTCCAAAACTGCACCGCCTTATATGAATCTTATTCTCCCACCATTCCTAACCTCTCTTGATGTCCGGATCCCATCCGAGACTCCGAACAAAAAACTCATAAACCAATTATCCAATCTATCCTAGCGCCGAGACACGTTATGTGTGACCCTTCGTTCGAGAATATGCGTATATGATCTTCTATCAATAATCAACAACGGGTCTGAAACCCATATTGACTCCCACACATTCATCGATGATCATATCGGATGAACCACGATGCCAGGATTCAATTAATCCCATATATATTCCCTTCGTCTCGCGATATTTTACTTGCCCGAGATTTGATCGTCGGTACCATCATACCTAGTTCAATATCGTTCACAGCAAGTACTTTACTCGTTCCGTAATCCGATATCACTTTGTGATTAACTCCTTAACCACATGCTTTCAAGCGTTGTTGATATCGATTACCGAGTGGGCTCGAAGTATATCTCTCCGACTTGGGAGGGACAAATCCCATCTCGATACATCCATGTATTCCGCTTCTACTGTAGATCCCGCGATCACGCTTTGCTTGCAGCTTCTCTAGCTCACAGCTCCTCCATTCAAAATATACACGTATCCTGTCTGAGATTTAGAATCATTCTTGTCGGTGTCAAAACTAGCGTCGACGTAACCTTTTACGACGAACTGTTCATTACCCCCATAGACTAAGAACATTTCTTTAGTCCTATTTAGGTACTTTAGGATGTTCTTCACGGCTGTCCAAAGGTTCCACTCGGATCACTTTGATATCTCGTCAAACTAAGAGCATTGGACACATCTGGTCTAGTACACAAAGATGGCATACATGATAGAACCTATGGCCGAGGCATAAGGCACTTTGCTCATAGCTTCCTATCATTTCATCAGTCGGACACCGAGCCTTGCTCAATATCTTACCTGAAAACATAGGCACTGAACCTTTCTTTGCCTTATCCATTTTGAACCTTTTCAGAACTTTGTCTAGGTATGTACTCTGGATTAAAGCTATCAGGCGTCTTTGTCTATCTCTATAGATTTTGATACCCAATATATAAGCAGCTTCACCTAGGTCTTTCATTGAAAAACACTTGTTCAAATAACTCTTCACATCGTTAAGCATGTTAATGTCATTTCCAATAATCAATATGTCATCCACATATAGTACCAGAAATGTCACTGATCTCCCACTCACTTTCTTGTAGATACAAGCTTCATAGCAATTTGGAACAAATCCAAAGCTCTTGATCACTTGATAAAAACGAAGGTTCCAACTCCGAGATGCTTGCTTCAGTCCATAAATGGAACGCTGAAGCTTGCATAATTTATCAGCATCCTTAGGATCGACAAAACCTTCGGGTTGCATCATATACAACTCTTCATCAATGTTGCCATTGAGGAACGCAATCTTGACATCCATCTGCCATATTTCATAATCATGAAACGCATCAATTGCTAATAAAATCAGAATGGACTTAAACATCGCTACGGGAGAGAAAGTCTCATCGTAGTCAACACCTTGAACTTGTCAAAAACCTTTCGCGACAAGCCGTGCTTTATAGACGGTAACATTACCATCCGCGTCCGTTTTCTTATTGAAGATCCATTTGCACTCAACGGCCTTTCGGTCGCTAGGAGGGTCCACCAAAGTCCATACTTGGTTTTCGCTCATGGATCCCAGTTCGGATTTCATGGCTTCTAGCCATTTCTTAGAGTCTGGGCTCATCATCGCTTCCTCATAGCTTGTAGGTTCACTGTCTTATACTAACAAGACAGTCAAGATAGGGTTGCCGTACCACTCAGGAGGGGCACGCGACCTTGTCGACGCTCAAGAGCAGACATCGTCCAAGCTTCATGATCCTTGTCATTACCTTCCTCTATTGTTGATGCAGACGACACTGGAACAATTTCAGGTGTTGCGCTACTCTCCAACTCGTGAGAAGGTTCAATAACCTCGTCTAGCTCTACTTTCCTCCCACTCACTTCTTTCGAGAGAAACTCCTTCTCAAGAAAGGATCTGTTCTTTGCGACAAACACTTTGCCTTCGGTTCTGTGATAGAAGGTATACCCAATAGTTTCCTTAGGGTATCCTATGAAGACGCATTTCTTCGCTTTGGGTTCGAGCTTGTCCGGCATCAACTTCTTGACGTAAGCTTCGCATCCCCAAACTTTAAGAAACGACAACTTAGGTTTAGCACCAAACCACAGTTCATACGGTGTCGTCTCAACGGATTTAGATGGTGCCCTATTTAAAGTGAATGCAGCGGTTTCTAATGCATAACCCCAAAATGATAACGACAAATCAGTAAGAGATATCATCGATCGGACCATATCTAATAGGGTTCGATTCTGGCGTTCTGACACACCATTGCGCTGTGGTGTTCCGGGTGGCGTGAGTTGCGAAACGATTTCGCTTGCTTTAAGATGCGTGAGAAAATCATAACTCAAATATTCACCTCCACGATCGGATCGTAGAAACTTAATCTTTCTGTTATGATGGTTCTCCACTTCATTCTAAAATTCCTTGAACTTCTCAAATGTTTTAAGATTTATGTTTCATTAAATAGATATACCCATATCTACTTAAGTCATCGATAAAAGTGAGAAAATAGCGATATCCACCGCGCGTCGAAACACTCATCGGTCCGCATACATCGGTATGTATGATTTCCAAAAAGTCCGTTGCTCGCTCCATCATTCCGGAGAACGGGGTTTTGATCATCTTGCCCATGAGGCATGGTTCGCATGTGTCAAATGATTCAAAATCAAGAGACTCCAAAAGTCTATCAGAATGGAGTTTCTTCATGCGCTTTACACCAATATGACCTAGACGACAGTGCCACAAATAAGTAGTATTATCACTATCTACTTTGCATCTCTTAGCCTCAATGTTATGGATGTGTGTTTCATCCCTTTCGAGATTTAGAAGAAATAAACCATTCACAAGGTGCATGACCATAAAAGATGTTACTCATATAAATAGAACAACCATTATTCTCCGATTTAAATGAATAACCGCCTTGCAATAAACAAGATCCATAAATAATATTCATGCTCAACGCAGTACATAATAACATTTATTGAGGTTTAAAACTAATCCCAAGGTAAAACTAAGGAGAGCGTGCCGACGCCATCACATCAACTCTTGATCCGCTGCCAACGCGATCGTCACCTCATCCCTCGCAAGCCGTCGTCTATTCCGTAGCTCCTGTTTCGAGTTACAAATATTAGCAACTAAACCAGTATCAAATACCCATGCACTACAACGAGGGCTAGTAAGGAAAACATCAATAACATGTATATCAAATTTACCTTTGATGGTGCCAGCCTTCTTGTCCGCTAAGTACTTCGGACTTATGCTTACAAGGACCCTTGTCCTGTAATAGAAGCACTCGATTGGCTTGGGACCGCACTGAGATTCTTCTCCTAGGGCAACGCGCTGCCGCCTTTCTTGAAGGGCTTCTTTGCACCCTTACCTTTCTTGAAGGTGGGGGGCTTGTTGACCATCAACACATGATTATCCTTTTTGATGTCCACCTCCGCAGCCTTCAGCTTTGTGAAGAGATTGGTGATCGATCGGAACCAATCTGATTGTGAGTCACTACAAAACTTTTGTAGCCGAGGGAGTGATTGCAACCTCACAATCTTGAGCTCCTTTGGAATCTTGCAGTCCAGCTCAAGGCGTTGAGTGTAGCCCGACATCTTAATGGCGTGCTCACTAACGGAACTCCCTTCCTCCATCTTGCGCTTAAAGAACTTCAGAGATCTCATATCTCTCGAACGGCCCGAGTCTCAAACATGGTTTTCAGCCCTCGAGAATCTCAAAGGGCCCGGATAGTCTTCAAAACGATTTTGAAGGTCCGATTCCATAACAAACAACATGGTGCTCTTAATCACACCATAATCATCTTTGCGCGATCGACAGATGCTTTCATCACGGCGCAGAGTGCCAGGGCGCCACCTAACGCACTTTCAAGGACATAGTCCTTTGACCGCCAGAGAGAATGATCCTCGATCGGAACCATTGGTGAAGTTAGACCCATTGTTTTAAGCTTTTCCTTCTCAAAGAAAAACGTTGAAGTTGAAGTTGGACTTAGCCATTTGATCTACAATATTTGCAAGTACAAATTAGACTATGCTCATGATAACTAGTTCAACTTTTAATCAAATTACTAGATGAACTTCCACTAAATTCAACATCCCTCAAGTTGTTTAGTGAACACGATCCAAATTCACCACACCTAATCCGATCATCACGAGAAGAGATGTGGCTTCAATGGTGGACAACGGCGTCGATCATATCATTCATATGACTCATGCTTAACCTTTCGGTTCATGTGTTCCGAGGCCATGTCCGTACATGCTAGGCTCGTCAAGTTAGACCCAAGTATTTCCGCTGCAGTAAACCGGCTTGCATCCGTTGTATGTGAGCGTAGAGTCTATAGCACCCGATCATCACGTGATGCTTGGACACGACGAACTTTCGCAACGGTGCATACTTGGGGAGAACACAGTTTTTATCTTGATCTTTAAGTGAGGAATCATCTTATAATGCTACCGCCGCGATCTAAGCATAATAAGATACATAAAAGGATAAACATCACATGCATATAACTTTATGTGACATGGTATAGCCAATCTTCGCGCAATGATTTCCATCTTGTGCGTGCCGGCATGATCTCCATCACTCCACCATGATTGCCTCCACCACGAATAGCAACTACAACTATTGCTAACTACTTAGCGATAAGTAAAGCTATTACATGGCGCATAAGAAGTTGACACACAGGTCATACACAATTATAAAGACAACCATATGGCTCCTGCCGGTTGTGTACTCATCGACATGCAAGTCGTGAAACATTACAAAACATGATCATCGCATACATTATACACATCACATCTTGGGCCATACCATATCACAGAAAACACTCCCTGCAAAAACAAGTTAGACGCCTCTACTTTGTTGTTGCATGTTTTACGTGGCTTATGGGAGTAGATGCTAAGAACGATTCTTACCTATGGAAAGACACAATGGTGATATTATGGTTGCCAAACTCCGGTGTAAATCCCATGACAACTATAGTGAGAGAAACTGGCATCCACCAGCCGCATGTGTGGAACAAGCCACACGTCAAGTGCGGAGCCGGTCTCGCGAACGACGTCGCGTAAGGTTGGCTTGGATCGCTTCAATCTCACTATCCCGCGTCATAAGAAGAACACAAACAAGAGGCTTGCAACAGAAAACATCAACGCCCGCAACAACCATGTTGTGTTCTACTCGTGAAACACATCTACGCATAAATCTAGCTCTGATACCACTGAAGGGTTTCGCGGCATAGTAAATCAAAATTTTCTACGGATGCGAACAGAGGGAAGCCAAGATCTAATCTAGGAGATGCAAACAACGAGAGAGATTGGATTAGATCTTCATACCCTTGAAGATTCGCACATGAACGCTCGTCGAACGTGGGTGATGTAGTCGACTCGCTTCTCCTCCTCGCAATCCGATCCGATCTAGCACCACAAGTGGCGATGCCTCCGTGAGATTCACACGCAAAGACCTCGGCGTCTCCTTCCTTGGTCCAGCAAGTATGGTGGAGAGATGGGTTGTATCTACAACGACGGCGCAGTGCAATTGGTGGAGAGTTTCGCAGTGGTTTCGCCACACGCAATGGGAGAGAGAGAGGAGGGCAGCAGGGCGGCTAGGGTTGAGGAGGAGGTGTGGGGGTGTGAGCCCCAGCCCTATATATATAGAGGGGTGGGCTCCTGCCCTAACCCCTCCCCCAAGCCCTAGGTCGGCGGCCAAAGGAGGGAGGAGTGGGGGGCAAGGAACCCCCCCCCTTCTAGAAGGTCCAATTAGGGTTTATCCCTTTGTTGGCCGGCTAGGCCCTATGGGGCCTTGTGCCCCTGGACCAATGCGGCCAGGGCACTCCCTCATAGGCCCATGCCCCCTCCCGGAAGGTGGGGCCATGTTGGTCCCCTTCCGGAAGGTTCTAGAAGCTTTCAAGACAATACCGATTAACCTGGAATCCCGAACTCCAAAACCTGACCGCCTTATATGAATCTTATTCTCCACCATTCCGAACCTCTCGTGATGTCCCGGATCCCATCCGAGACTCAACAAAAATCATAAACCAATTATCCAATCTATCCTAGCGCCGAGACACGTTAAGTGTGTGACCCTTCGGGTTCGACAATATGCAGACATGATCTTCTATCAATAATCAACAGCGGGATCTGGAAACCCATATTGACTCCCACACATTCATCGATGATCATATCGGATGAACCACGATGCCAGGATTCAATTAATCTCATATATATATTCCCTTCGTCTCGCGATATTTTACTTGCCCGAGATTTGATCGTCGGTACCGTCATACCTAGTTCAATCTCGTTCATAGCAAGTACTTTACTCGTTCCGTAATCCGATATCACTTTGTGATTAACTCCTTGACCACATGCTTGCAAGCGTTGTTGATATTGATTACCGAGTGGGCCCGAAGTATATCTCTCCGACTTGGGAGGGACAAATCCGATCTCGATACATACAACCCAACAGGTACTTTCCGATCACCTGAGAGACACCTTTATGATCACCCTCTCATAGGATGACGTTTGATGACCTCAATGTTGGAGATATGCCCTAGAGGCAATAATAAATGTAGTTATTATTATATCTTTGTGTTTATGATAAATGTTTACATTCATGCTATAATAGTATTAACAAGGAAACCATTAATACTTGTGTGATTTGTAAACTTAATTTGAAGTCCCTAGTATAGCCTCTATACTTCACTATCTTGTTGGTTGATTAATGATTGTGGTTTCCCTATCATGAACATTGAGATGTTATCAACAACAAGATCATATCGTTAGGAGAATGATATGGTGGACATACTCCTATAGATAAGCGTAGCATAAAGATCAAGTCATTTCAATAGTTCAATTGCTATATGCTTTCTGATACATAGTAACCTAATTCCTTCGACCATGAGATCATGCATATCACCTTTACCGGATGGATGCTTTGATGACATCAAACACCACACCGTGAATCGGGTGGCTATAAAGGTGGCATTAAGTGTTCGGAAAGTATTGGTTGACACATGGATCAAGAGTGGATTTGTCCATCCACATGACTGGATAGATATACTGGGCCCTCTCGGTGGAATGTCATCCAATTAGCTTGCAAGCATGTGACTTGGTCACAAGGGATCACATATCACGGAACGAGAAAAGAGTACTTATCAAGAACGAGGTTGAACTAGGTATGCAGAGATACCAACGATCATAACCCTGATAAGTAAACTATCGTGAGACAAAGGGAAATTGGTATCGTATGTAAGTGGTTCATTCGATCGCAGTAATCGAGAAATATGTGGGAGCCATATGAATTTCCAGATTCCTCTATTGGTTATTGTTCGAGAAGTGTCTCGATCATGTCCGCATAATTCACGAACCGTAGGGAGACACACTTAAGGATTCACGTTGTTTGAGTAGTTATGGTATTATGAGAAAGAGACCGAATGTTGTTCGAGTCTCGGATGGGATCCGGATATCACGAGGTTATCCGAATGGTCCGAGAATAAGATTCATATAAGGAAAGTCCTGCTTTGAGTTCGGGAATGATTCCGTGTTTTCATCGAATGTTCTAGAAGGTTCGGATTGTCCCAAGACTGGGGGAGGGTACATGAATGTGTCATTACATATTGGAATGATTGCATCATGTACTAAGTGTTCTTGCTGTCCCAAATAAAGGATTAAATTGAATCCTAAAACAGAAAAGTCAAATGTCCAGCTTGAAAGTCAAACGGCTAAAACAAGAAACTGTGGGAAACAAGAAAGAGGAGTTGAAACCGACTTGAGGGAGGAGTCTCTCCCAAGCCAAGGCCACCCAAGGCCGACTTGGGAGGGACTCCTCCCCGGCCGCCTCCCCACCTATAAAAGGAGGGCAGGGCTCCTCCTAGACACACAACTTTCTACCTCTAATCTCCTGTTTAGAGCCGCTTTGGTTTAGAGCTTCTAATTGCTTTAGCCAGCGGTTTAGAGCCTTCTAATTGGTTTAGAGCCTTCTAATTGGTGTGTCTAATTACTAGACCACTAATAGCCTCTCTCATAAGCTCCACCATACTGCACCGGCTTAAGGCCTCATGATTTCCCTCTACTTCCTGCACCACGCCAGTCACCGAATCGCGAGGAGAGTGCTACAACCTCCGCTCCGCTGGAACAAGGGAGAGGAAGGTCTTCGCCGAGTACCGAACGGTGACCGATCAAGGGATCGCTGCCGAACGTACCGAAGGATCGCCTACACGATCTTGAGATCGGAAAGAGTACGACTACATCACCCACGAGAATCCGCCTCGTTAAACGCTTTGGAATCTTCGAGGGTAAGTTATACCATCGACTGCTACAATCTAGTAGATAGATCTTGGCTTGTTTGGTTGTATGCGATAGAAAATTTTTGTTTTCCATGCTACGAACCCTCACAAGGGTATCGAGCCGTGTCTATATGTAGATCCGTTGCACGAGTAGAACACAATGGTCATTGTGGGCGTTGATGCTTTTATTGTAGATTGATTTTGTGTACTTTGCATCTTATGTATGTTGGGATGAAGCGTCCGGCTAACCTTACATGACATCGCTCATGAGACTTGCTCCACGCTTGACATGCAACTTGTATTGCATAAGTGGCTTTATGGGTGCTGCTTCTCCTAGCATAGTTAAGATCCAATTTACAACGGTGATCAACAATGCTAGTATCAATGTTGTGGTTCTTGTTCGTAAGTTAGAACGACACTTATTGAAAGCCCCAAACCACGTAAAATATGCAAAGAAAGTAGAGGCGCCTAACTTTGTTTTGCAGGTGTCAAGGATGTGATATGGCCATGATTGTGATTATATTTGATGTATGCAATGTTCCTTATTGTAAGTCTCAACCGCAGGAGCCATATGGTTGTCTTTAATTTATGTTAAGACCCGCGGTTCTATTCAAAGTAGTTGTAATAGTTGAAGCCGTGGATCTACAACCATGGAGAAGCCGCCATTGACCTTGATGCAATGCCGTGATGATGGAGATCATGTTCGTGCTTGAAGATGGAGATCGGAGGCACAAAGAAGAAAGGCCATATCATATCACATATATATTGAATTGCATGTGATGTTAATCCTTTATGCATCTTGTATTGCTTAGTAGACGACGGTAGCATTATAAGATGATCCTCATGCACATCAATTTCAAATCATAAAGTGTTCACCCTTAGTTAGCACCGCTGCTAAAGCTTGTTGTTTCAAGCACCACGTGATGATCGGGTGTGTTAGATTCGCAAGTGTATACAACGTGAGAAAGCCAGATTTGCTCATGCGTAAACTAAGGTTTGATCTTGACGAGCCTAGCATGTATGCACATGGTCTCGAACACGGATCACCGAAAGGTAAAGCATGAATCATATAGTAGATGTGATGAACATGTCGATTGTTCGCCATTGAAACTATGTCAACTCGTGATGATCGGTGTTGATATGGTGGATTTGGTTCGTGTGATCACTAAAACAATGTGAGGGATATTGTTTTGAGGGAGTTCACCTAGTTTAATTTTATTATTAATTTGAACTCAATTTGTCATAAACTTAGTCTAAACTATTGCAAATATGTTGTAGATCAATGGCAGCCCCTACCATCAATTTTAATGCTCCTAGAGAAAGAAAAGTTGAAAACAATGGAAGCAATCATGATTGGTTCCGCAATTTGAGGATTGTCCTCACACCGTAATTTGACCTATGTGGATGCAATCAGGTGACCCACCTGCAGCCAATGCTCCCGATGAAGTAAAGAATGTTTACCTCGCCTAAGAATCAAGATCTATAGTTCAAAGGTGCTATCTTGTATGGTTTGGAATCGAGCTTCGTAAAAGGTTTGAGGATTCGACCCATATGATATTGTCGAAGATCTCAAATTGATTTTTGAGACTCATGCGGCAATTGAAAGCTATGAGGCTTCAAAAGTTCTTTAACCGCAAGATGGAAGAGGCAGCTCCGCTGCTGAGCATGTGCTTAAGATGTCCGGCACGCAAACAAACTTCAAAGCTTGGGTATAGTGATTCCTAATGCTTTGGGGATTTACCGTGTCCTCCAATCACTACCACCAAGTTACAAGAACTTTGTGATGAACTACAACATGCGTAATATGAACAAGACGCTGCCGTAACTCTTTGCCATGTTGAAATCTGCGTAAGTGGAGATCAAGAAAGAGCATCAAGTGTTGTTGGTCAATAAGACCACCAAATTCAAGAAAGGCAAGTCTAAGCAAAAGGGACACTTCAAGAAGGGTGGTAAGAAAGCTACCATGCCGAAGAAGACCAATGGACCTAAGCCCGACATCGAGTGCTTTACCGCAAGGGAGAAGGTCATCGAAGCGGAATTGCCCAAAGTACTTGGCGGATTTGAAGAACGGCAACATCAAGAAGAAAGGTATATCCGATATACATGTTATTGATGTGTATCTCACTAGTACTGTAGTAGTGCTCGGTATTTGATAATCGGTTCGTTGCTCATATTTGTAACTCAAACAGTGTCGCAGAATAAACGGAAGCTAGCGAAGAACGAGGTGACGATGCTGGGAAACGGATCAAAGGTTGATGTGATCGCGGGCACGCTACCCTTCATCTACCATCGGGATTAGTTTTATACTTAAATAATTGTTATTTGGTGCCTCATGAGCATGAACATTATATCGGATCTTGTTTATTAAGTAGACGGTTACTTGTTTAAATCGAGAATAATGGTTGTTCTATTTATATGAGTAATATGTTTTATGCACATGCACCTTTGATAGATGGTCTATTCTTATTGAATCTCGATAGTGGAAATACACATATCAACAACATTGAGGCTAAACGCTTGAAATCAAGCGATAATTCAACCTATATGTGGCATCGCTGCCTTGGTCACATCGAGTGAAGCGTATGAAGAAACTCCATTCATGGACTTCTTGAATCACTTGATTTTGAATCACTTGAAAGATGCGAAGCATGTCCGATGGGTAAAATGACTAAGACTCCATTTTCAGTATGATGGAGCGAGCTACGGACTTATTGGAAATCATACATACCGATGTGTGTGGTCCAATGAGTGTAGCATCGCTACGTGGTTATCAAGTATGTTCTTACCTTCACGGATGACTTGAGTAGATATGGGTATATCTATTTCATGAAACATAAGTCCAAACTTTCGAGAAGTTTAAGGAGTTTCAAAGTGAGGTAGAGAATCAACGTAATAAGAAGATTAAATTTCTACGCTCGATCGTGGAGGTGAATATCTAAGTTACGAAGTTTGGCGAGCATTTAAAGAAGTGCGGAATACTTTCACAATTGACACCGCCGGAACACCACAACAGAATGGTGTGTCCGAACGTCAGAATCGAACTCTCTTAGATATGGTTCATTCTATGATGTCACTTACAGATTTACCGCTATCATTTTGGGGTTATGCATTAGAAACAAGCATTCACTTTAAATAGGGCACCGCCTAAACCGCTGAAACGACACCGTATGAATTATGGTTTGGGAAGAAACCTAAATTGTCGCTCCTTAAAGTTTGGGGATGCGGCCTATGTAAAGAAGTTACAAGGACAAGCTTGAACCCAAAGCGGAAAAATGCGTCTTCATAGGATACCCAAGGAAACTATTGGGTATACCTTCTATCATAGATCCAAGGCAAAACATTCGTTAAGAATGGATCCTTTCTAGAGAAGGAATTTCTCTCGAAAGAAGTGACTGAAGGAAAGTAGAACTCGACGAGGTTGTCGAACCTTCTCTCGAATTATGAGTAGCGCAAAGACCGAAGAAGTTCTGTGGTGCCTGCACCAATAAGAGAGGAAGCTAATGATGATGATCATGAAACTTCGCTGAAGTTGCTACAGAGCCTCGAGGTCAACAAGAACTCGCATCACCTGCATTGGTATGATTCCATATGAATGTCATGGTGGTGGACAACACCGATGACCCCGAGACATATGAGGAAGCGATGATGAGCCCAGATTCCAATAAATGGCAAGAAGCCATGAACCGAGATTGGATCCATGTACGAAAACCAAGTATGGACTTTGGTGGACTTACCGGATGGCCTAAGGTCGTCGAGAACAAATGGATTTTCAAGAAGAAAACAGATGTCGATGGTAATGTTATCGTTTATAAAGCTCGACTTGTCGCAAAAGGGTTTCGACAAATTCAAGGAGTTGACTACGATGAGACTTTTCACCGTAGCGAAGCTAAAGTCTGGAGGATTATGTTAGCAATCGCTGCATATTATGATTATGAGATATGGCGATGGATGTCAAAACAAAGATTCCTCAATGGAGACATTGATGAAGAGTTGTATATGATGCAACCCAAAGGTTTTGTCGATCCTAAAGATGCTAACAAGGTATGCAAACTTCAACGGTCCATCTATGGATTGAAGCAGCATCCCGGTTGGAATCAACGCTTGATAAGGTAATCAAAGTTTTGGTTTTATACAAACTTATGGAGAAGCTTGTATTTACAAGAAAGTGAGTGAGCTCAGAGCATTCTTAATACTATGTGGATGACATATTGTTGATTGGGAATGATGTAGACCTTCTTAATAATGTCAAGGAATATTTGAATAATAGTTTTTCAATGAAGGATCTTGGCAAATTTACATATTAGGCATAAAGATTTATAGAGATAGATCAAACGCCAAATATCATTGTCAGAGTACATATTTGGACAAAGTTCTAAAGAGATTTGAATGGAAGAAAGCAAGAAAGGGTTCTGCCCATGTTGCTCAATACGACCTTGAGTAAAACTCAAAGTCCCACATCGGCGTAAGATAGAGAAAGGATGAGTAAGACTCCATGCCTCAGCCATAGGATCTCTAATGTATGCCATGCTATGTACTAGACCCGACATTGCATATGCCGTTA
Source organism: Avena longiglumis (assembly GCA_030063025.1). Lineage (NCBI taxonomy): Eukaryota > Viridiplantae > Streptophyta > Magnoliopsida > Poales > Poaceae > Avena > Avena longiglumis. The sequence goes on from CP125976.1 coordinate 527,205,368, forward strand.
GTTTAACTAGCAGATATCAAAGTGATCCAGAGTGGATCATTGACAATGTCAAAACATCCTTAAGTACTTGAGAAGAACTAAGGATATGGTTCTTTCTTATGGAGGTGATGAACAATTACGTTGTTAATGGTTACACCGATGTTAGTTGGAACACCGATCCAGATGATTCTAAATCACAACCGGACACGTATTTATTTTGAATGGTGCAGCAAAGCTAATGGAGGAGTGCAAAGCAAAGCGTTGTGGCGAGATCTTCAACCAATCGGAATACATGGTCGCTTCGAGGCTTCACAAGAAGCGATACGATATGGATGAAAGAGTTCATTACAGAGTCGTGTGGTTCCAAGTGCTGGACCCAATGTCTATCTATCGTGATAACATGGGCGCCATAGCCAATGCGCAAGAACCAAGGTCACACAAGAAGTCAAGATATCAAGTTGCGTTTTCACGCTATTCGAGAACATATCCAGATGGGGATATAAAGATTTGCAAAGTACACACAGATCCGAATGTATGATCCATTGACTAAACCTCTCCCGAGGGCAAAACATGACCAACACCAAACCGCCATGGGTGTTCGTATATTACCATGTAATCTAGATTAGATGACTCTAGTGCAAGTGGGAGACTGTTGGAGATATGCCCTAGAGGCAATAATAAATGTAGTTATTATTATATCTTTGTGTTTATGATAAATGTTTACATTCATGCTATAATAGTATTAACAAGGAAACCATTAATACTTGTGTGATTTGTAAACTTAATTTGAAGTCCCTAGGATAGCCTCTATACTTCACTAGCTTGTTGGTTGATTAATGATTGTGGTTTCCTATCATGAACATTGAGATGTTATCAACAACAAGATCATATCGTTAGGAGAATGATATGGTGGACATACTCCTATAGATAAGCGTAGCATAAAGATCAAGTCATTTCAATAGTTCAATTGCTATATGCTTTCGATACATAGTAACCTAATTCCTTCGACCATGAGATCATGCATATCACCTTTACCGGATGGATGCTTTGATGACATCAAACACCACACCGTGAATCGGGTGGCTATAAAGGTGGCATTATGTTCGGAAAGTATTGGTTGAAACACATGGATCAAGAGTGGGATTTGTCCATCCACATGACGGATAGATATACTGGCCCTCTCGGAATGTCATCCAATTAGCTTGCAAGCATGTGACTTGGTCACAAGGGATCACATATCACGGAACGAGAAAAGAGTACTTATCAAGAACGAGGTTGAACTAGGTATGCGTAGATACCGACGATCATAACCCTGATAAGTAAACTATCGTGAGACAAAGGGAAATTGGTATCGTATGTAAGTGGTTCATTTGATCGCAGTAATCGTAGAAATATGGGAGCCATATGAATTTCCAGATTCCTCTATTGGTTATTGTTCTGAGAAGTGTCTCGATCATGTCCGCATAATTCACGAACCGTAGGGAGACACACTTAAGGATTCGACGTTGTTTGAGTAGTTATGGTATTATGAGAAAGAGACCAATGTTGTTCGAGTCTCGGATGGGATCCGGATATCACGAGGTGATCCGGAATGGTCCGGAGAATAAGATTCATATAAGGAAAGTCCTGCTTCGAGTTCGGGAATGATTCCGTGTTTTCATCGAATGTTCTAGAAGGTTCCGATTGTCCCAAGACTGGGGTGGGTACATGAATGTGTCATTACATATTGGAATGATTGCATCATGTACTAAGTGTTCTTGTTGTCCCAAATAAAGGATTAAATTGAATCCTAAAACAGAAAAGTCAAATGTCCAGTTTGAAAGTCAAACGGCTAAAACAAGAAACTGTGGGAAACAAGAAAGAGGAGTTGAACCGACTTGAGGGAGGAGTCTCTCCCAAGCCACTGGCCACCAAGGCCGACTTGGGAGGGACTCCTCCTGGCCGCGCCCCCACCTATAAAAGGAGGGGCTCCCTCCTAGACACACAACTTTCTACCTCTAATCTCCGCTTAGAGCCGCTTTGGTTTAGAGCTTCTAATTGCTTTAGCCAAATGTTTAGAGCCTTCTAATTGGTTTAGAGCCTTCTAATTGGTGTGTCTAATTACTAGACCACTAATAGCCTCTCATAAGCTCCACCATACTGCACCGGCTTAAGGCGGCCTCATGATTTCCTCTACTTCCTGCACCACGCCAGTCACCGAATCATGCGAGAGTGCTACAACCTCCGCCTCACGGAACAAGGGAGAGGAAGGTCTTCGAGTAATCGAACGCGGTGACCGATCAAGGATCGCCGAACGTGATACTAAGGATCGCTCACACGATCTTGAGATCGGAAAGAGTACGACTACATCACCCACGAATCCGCCTCGTTAAACGCTTTGGAATCTTCGAGGGTAAGTTATACCATCGACTCGTTGCTACAATCTAGTAGATAGATCTTGGCTTGTTTGGTTGTATGCGATAGAAAATTTTTGTTTTCCATGCTACGAACCCCTACACTCAAAGCTTTCTTCCGATGCCAGGGAGTTGTATTATCTCATGGTCTAAGGAATACAATATTTGACATAAGAAAAGCTTCGCAAAGATGAACACTATGACACGATCTAATTGCTTCGCTTAGTTTGGGTCTGTCCATCATATCATTCTCCCAATGATATGATCTAATTATTAATTGACAACTCATGTCCATGGTTAGGAATCCTTAACCATCATTAATCAATGAGCTAGTCCATAGAGGCGTACTAGGGACACGGTGTTGTTCACAAACCACACAAGTATTAAAGTTTCCGCTTAATACAATTCTAGCATGGAATATAAACATTATCATGAACAAGAATTATAATAATAACATCTTTATTATTGCCTCTAGGGCATAATTCCAACACGTCTAATCAAGGTCAACTCGGAGAAAATCAAGGCCATCTTAAACATAAACCGTCCGAAATGCCTAAAGGACATACTACGACTAACAGGTTGTGTTGCAGCAGTTAGTCGATTCGTCAGCCGACTTAGAGAGAAGGCTCTGCCATTGTACAAGTTGTTGAAGAAGGCGGACAAATTCACATGGACGGACGAGGCAGATGCAGCATTGAAGCAGCTCAAGGAGATTCTTTCCTCAGCGCCTATCCTTGCAGCACCCGAACCTGGAGATCCCATGTTAATATACATGGCGGCCACCAATCGGGTAATCAGCATCGTCGTCGTGGTAGAGCGGAAGGAACCAGGGAATGAGAACGGAGTTCAACGACCAGTTTACTATGTAAGCGAGGTCTTGACGGAGTCTAAGCAGTGTTACCCGCACTACCAGAAGATAGCTTATGGAGTATTCCTCGCTTTTCGGAAGTTGAGACACTATTTCCAGGAGCACCCTATCACAGTGGTGAGCAAGACTCCATTGTCCGACATTATCAACAACAGCGATGCTACAGGAAGGGTCACAAAGTGGGGCATTGAACTTGCCTCCTTCGAGATCACCTACAAGAGACGCGACGCTATCAAGTCCCAAGCCTTGGCGTATTTTATCGCAGATTGGACGGAGATGCCAGATGCTACCCCAATGCCGGAGCCAGAATACTGGGTGATGCACTTTGACGGATCAAAGCTACTCAACGGCTCGGGGGCTTGTGTACTGCTAAAATCACCAACTAGAGACAAGATACACTATGTTCTGCAGATCCACTTCGAGGCTACGAACAACATGGCGGAGTATGAAGCACTCATTCATGGACTACGCGTAGCCAAGGATATTGGCATCAAGCGCTTGTTTGCTGTGGAGATTTCGACTTGGTTGCCCAGCAGGTGGCTGGCACCTGGAACGCGCGGAACCCTATGATGGTGGCATATCGAGACGAAGTGGACGAGATAGCCAAGAGCTTCTTAGGTTACGAAGTCAAGTATGTACCTAGGGAGCAAAACGAGGCGGCTGATCTGCTGTCAAAGCTAGGATCAGGGCGCAAACGAATTCCACCTGGAGTTTTCCTGGAGCATCTACGAACGCATCCGTGAAGGGAGCAGACATCGACAACCCGGATAGAGTTGACTCTTTCGTTCACATGGTGACAAAGGTCCCTCCGGCTTGGACAAAACCGTTCATGGAGTATCTCGAACACGGAACTTTGCCCGATGACGAGTTCGAAAGATGGCAAATAGTACGTCGAGCAAAGGGCTATACCATAATCAATGGACAGCTCTACAAAAGAAGCACTACTGGTGTATACCTTAAGTGTGTTTCCCAGCAAGAAGGTATTGAAGTCCTACGCGTAATCCATCTCGGAGATTGCGGGCAACACGCAGCTCCCCTATCGTTGGTCGCTAAAGCTTTCCGGCAAGGATTCTACTGGATGACCGCGAAGGCGGACGCCGACAAGCTGGTTGAGACATGCATGGGATGCCAGTACTATGCCCGACAACCACATGTTCCTGCTGAAGAATTGCGAACAATACCAATAACTTGGCCGTTTGTAACTGGGGTCGGACATGGTTGGTCCGCTGCGACGGCACCATGTGGTTTTACATCTCGCTAGTAGCGTTGATAAATTCACCAAATGGATAGAAGCTAAACCCATTAGAAAGCTCGATGGCGCAACCCGCTCTTAGGTTTGTCCGGATCTAGTGAGATTTGGTCTCCCACATAGCATTATCACCGACAACGGCAAGAACTTATCACCGTAGAAGTGGAAGCTTATTGTTGGGAGAAGGGCATCCGACTTGACCTTGCATATGTGGCACATCCGTAGTCCAATGGTCGTTGAGTGAGCCAATGGATTAATTTGTAGGAATAAAGCCACGCCTTGAGGCACCGCTACATAGAGCAAATGGAGCTCGGAAGAATTGCCATCTGTTGTGGAGTTTATGAACGCCCAACAAATCCACCGGCTACACCCCTTACTTCATGGTATATGGAGCAGAATCCATCCTGCCTTCCGACATCCTTCACGATGCACCAAGAGTTGCCGCCTACGACGAAGATGACGCTGAAGAATCCAAATGCCTAGATGTGGACATTCTCGAGGAGGAGCGCATAATGGCATGTCAAAGATCCACCATCTACCAGCAGAAGCCACGCAGCTACTATAGTCACCGCTCGCATCGCCGTTTAAAGAGGGGGTCTGTGCTCCACTTAAGCGAAGAAGTCACACAAATTATCCCGCCATGGAAGGACCGCTCATCATAAGCAAGCTGCTCAATGGGTCTTGCTACCGTTGACAATCGTGAATCAAGGATAGACCCAACAAGGATCATAAGTGTGTTTAATGCGGACCCGAATGATGACTACCCGGAGCTTGATCGGTCATGGAACATAGCACAGATACGTCCTTTCTACACTTAGCATTTTTTTATCTATTGTGTATCACTTGTATGATCAATGAAATAAAGCTCTTTGGTTCACTCATATTTCTGAGTCTTTTACCTCATTTAGTGTTCATTTTTGGATCGTATAAAACCTTTATGCACAAGCTTTGCGATTGCACTTGAAAATTTCACTACTACAAGAGCTTAAGTTTTCTGGTCTACACTTTCTTTGTTGTTTTTATGTGGATTATGGAGTAGTGACTTTTGGCACTTATTGTCGGCGATTTTGTGCTTAGGTTATTGACGGTGCCATTGGGCATCATCTCCTGAGCGCATAGTTCCGACAACGAGTCTTGCGACTCACGAAAATTCAAGCAAAAAAACCAGAGTAATGGATAAGCCGGCACTTGCTTAAAAAATATATACATGCTAGAACCAGTTCTTGAGTAGCAGGAAAAAAACAACAATTGTTTTATGCCTTAAGTTAACACATAGTTTTTTCTGCATACAAATCACAGAGGAAACAAATATTACATATTGTTTTACATTCCTCTGGTGCAGGCGACTTAGGCGAAGCATCATCAGCAGCAGGAGAATCACCCTCCTCGAAGTCGGCAGTGTTGAGGGACTCGGAGGAGCTTTGGTTGCCGCCGTCAATGGTTTTCATGGGCACAAAGACGTTAAGGTCGACCAATTCGGCGACTCTGGTGTCAAAACCCGCGAGCGATGCCAAGATAGCTTCATGATCTATCTTTTGGCCTTCGTCGTGTACGTCGGGGATACCGGAGTTCATCGTGTCGATGTTGGCGTCTTCTTAGTGTGCCTTGAACATTGACAATGCCATCCTCGCCATCCAAAGGTACATGAAGCTTTCCAATGCAATATGCGGGATCGGTGCAAGATCTCCGAGAACTTCGCCACGGAATCCACCGCTTTGATGTTGATATGGAGGTGCTTGGCTATCTCCTTAGCTTGCGTGATGGCGGTGTTGATAAAGTTTCCGGCAAGGACCATGCATTCCTTTGGCAGAGGAGGCGACTAGGTCAAACCAATAGGAGCTGCAAATTTCTGACAAAGGAGCTCATGAGTTCAAATAACACAAAAGTTCAGAGTATCTAGCTTACAGAATTACAAGGCGGAGAATCATTTACTGAAGATGCTAATATCGGCCTGCTGAAGAGTTTCTACCATGGAGTCCCGTTCTTGTCGGAGGATCTTGTACGCTTCAAGATGTCACTGATTTTTCTCATCGGTAGCTTTCTTCTGATCTTTTAGGATCGCTATTTCCTCCTTCAAGCGGTTCATCTCCTTGTTGGCGGAGTCTTGCATGACTTTCATGGAGTCTTCATGCATCTTCAGCATATCCTTTCTCTCCTGCTTAAGGATCTTGTTTTCGCTATCCAGTTGCTGAATATGCTTGGATTGCTCAACAATATCCTTAGCCTTGGAAATGGCTTCTGCAAGTCGGAGAAAGAACAGTGCATATTGAGTACTCGGAGAATGTTGGCACAAGACCAAGTCGAAATACGAAAAAGAAAGGAAAAAACAGACGCTTGCTCTTGGTGATTTGTTCCTTCAAGAAGGCAGTGTTACCCTTCTCGGCTTCCAAGTCCACAAGATCTTCTCGGTACTTCTCATGGCCACGCCCGAGCATTCTCATTATGTGGAAAGGAAAAATTTAACGTTGTTTAGTTCATTTGAGCATCTAGCCGGATAAATATCCACCTAGAGGCTTGGGGGCTACAGTGAGAGTTTTTAACTTAGCAATATGCTTAGTCTTTCTTTAAGCATCTAGTCGGAACTGATTCAGATTTCAACTAGAAGCTTGGGGGCTACATTATAAAGCTTTTAAACTCGGTCATATGCTTAGTCTTTCTTTAAGCATCTAGTCGGAACTAATTCAGTTACAACTAGAAGCTTGGGGGCTACAGTATTGAAATTTACAAACATCACAGATGCTACTCTTAAAGCATATGGACGGAATAATTCATTCAAACTATATGCTTGGGGGCTACAGTGAGAAGTTTTCTAGCTTAGTCAATCTTAGAGCATTTAGATGCAAAGACCTATGGTTTTCATCTAAATCCTCGGGGCCTACAGTGGGATACTCATATGAAATGCAAAAGGCAAATAAAACTTACAAGTGCGATGATCTTGAGGTTTGTAGCGCTCTCAGCAAGCAACTTGCCAAAAGACAAGATGTTTCCTTGCAAGATTTCTGCTTGCCGGAGAAGCTCCTCAAGACCGCATGTTGGAGATGTCGGTGTCGCACTAGGAACCAAAGCGGAGCTACCCGGTGTAAGTACCAGGTAGACTATCTTCGGGAACTCGATGGCTTTCTTGGGTGCGGAGGAGCCGCTTCCGGCAGACGTACCACTCTCCACCACCGTCTTACCGCTACAGATGGCATCCTTAGCCGGAGCTTCAGCCATTTGGGTTGCGGCACTTTCTTGCGTTGCCTGTTCACCGACAACGGCAAGCTCCGTGGAGGCACCTGAGTCCACTTCCATGGAAGGGCCAAGATCTTTGGCATGTGAGCTTGTCGAGCAGCGAGGTTGACGCTGGGAGTGACAGGCGATGGCGGGAGATGCGTGGGGAGAAACGCCATGATGCAACATCCAATGTTTCTAGAAGCCCCAAAGTTTTGGAGGTCTTCTTCAAACTAGTAGTGGCCTTCTTCCCAAACGTGAAAAGTATAAGTATAGGAATAAGACAAGCAATGGACAATGCCTGAGAGAAATAAGCTTACACAAGAGGGGGTGCTTGGCAAAGGGGATCCCTAACCTTTTTTTCTCCGCCTGTATGGCGGTAGTCTTCTTGGAGGCTCCACCCTCCGTCTGAAGGGAATATGCCCTGAGAGGCAATAATAAAGTGTTTATTATGTGTATTCCAAGTATATGATAGATGTTTATTTTGCATGCTATAATTGTATTAATACGGAAACGTTAATACATGTGTATTTAATAAACAAATGAAAGTTCCTAGTTATGCCTCTCTCATAAACTAGCTCGTTGATTAACAAGATGATCAAGGTTTCGATCATGGACATTGGATGTTGTTAATAACGGGATCACAACATTAGTGTAATGGTGTGATGAACATTCATCCAAGTATAGCATTACGATCAAAGTCATTGAGTTTATATTGCTATAACAACTTACGAAGTGATCCTAATCCTTAGACCATGAGATCATGTCAATCCCTAACACCGGAAGAGTTTCTTGATAACATCAAACGTCACACGAATGTGGTGATTATAAAGATGGATCGTAACTAATAAAGTGTTATGTTGAGGCTCATGGATCGAGAGTGGAATTTGTTCATCCCGATGACGGATAGATATACTCTGGGCCCTCTCGGTGATATCACATTGATTAGCTTGCAAGCAAGTGATTTGATCACTAGAATGTTATATCACAGGAACGAGAAAAGAGTGCATGTCGGTAACGAGATCAAACTAGGTATGGAGATACCGATGATCGAATCTCAGACATGTAATATATCGTGAAACAAAGGGATTAAGATACTAGCGTAAAAGGTTCCGACGATCACAAGAAAGTCATCGTTGAATGTGTGGGAGTCAGTATGGGTCATTAAAGTAATTGACAAAATTCTGAATAAAATAAAAGAGTTTTATTTAATGAGAGTTTGCATTAAATTTGGTGGAAATTTAATGGGAATTTGAGTGGACTTTTGAGTGGAGGGAATTTAAAGGGCATTTTGTGAGTGGAGTGTCCACCCACATGAATGAAGGAGGGAGGGGCAGCCTATGGCCGGGTGCCACCCCTTGGGTGCCCCACCTCCTCCTATAAAAGGAGCCCCCTCCTCACTTGTCTCACACCTCGTGAAGGATCTCTCCCTCTAGAATTTATCCCATGGTCTCGGACTAGCGAGATACATGTTCTTGGCTATTCGGCAAGAAAGAGTTGTGCTTCCGCCGCATCACCGAGAGGAGGCGGAGGTTGCTCGGTGCCTCAACGTGTGTGCGAAAGCACCGGATGCGCTGCTGATTTATGGCGCTTAGGACTTCCTCTCGATCTTGAGATCGGCAAGAGATCGTTTACATCAACCACGAGTTGAACTCGTTGCTTTGTTGGTCTTCAAGGGTATGTTCTCTACGGATATACATCCGCCCGTTGTTTGTATCTAGTAGATAGATCTTGGTATATAGTTCACATCGTAGGAAATTTTTGTTTTCTATGTCAACCCTACTCTGGTATCGAGCCGGATCTATGCGTAGATACTTTACACGGTAGTACACATATGAGTATGTGGGCATGATGATCATGTTGTTGCTCCTTTGTTGTAATTTTGGATATTGGTGGCATAGTGGGATGAAGCGCCGGACAAACTTTACATGTCCTCACATGAGACCTGTTCCACGCTTGGCATGCAACTAGTTTGCATAAGTGGCTAGCGGTGTCCTGCCTCTCCTACTATAGTCAATATCTATTTTGCAAGCGAGTTGTCAACAATTTGATTATCCTCGTGGTTCATGTTCGTAGGTAAGAACGGTTCTATCTCGAAAGCCCTAAGCCACGAAACTTGCAATGGATAAATTAGAGGCGTCTAGTTTAGATTGTTCTTTGGGCTAGTGTTATGATATGGTAGTGTTGTAGTAGAAGTATGAGATGATACTCTTACAACACACATAGCGTTGTAACACCTCGAATCGGCCCTATGCAAGTTTTAGCGAAACCCGCCAAACCCGCATAGAAACGATTCAAGGTGCCACCAGTACTTTCATGCGCGGGTGGAAAACGGCAATAACATTACACAATAGTCCTCGATGGGACCTGAGCAGATATATATATATATACAGCGACTCCATGAGTCAAGAATACGATATAATATACAAAGATCCAAATCACCTCGAACGATGGAGCGTCCGACCACGGACAAGATGCAAATGGGGCTAAGAGCCCCAAGAATAACCAATGGCGTCCATAACCCGCCTGCCAAGCCGAAGGGTAACCCCGCTAACGCGCCGATCTCAAAACCTGCTTAAACAAAAGGGTGCCTACAAAGGGCAAAGGAAAAGAGGAACGTCAAGATCGAGGCCAAGACACGAGACTAGAATTCAGCGGTCCTCGCCACATAGGTATGGTGGATCAAGCGGCACAAGATGCACTAAACAACCTATAGAGACTCGATACAAGGCTATCGAGAGGGTAAGAAAGACCTATCGAACCAGCTGATACCAACACCAAACAATCCCATCCCGTATTCCCTCGAGACCAAACGAGGAAGTCAACCGAGGAACTCACACCGCTGGCATTTTTATTTATTCAGCTTATCGCTGCAGAATTACTAGTCAAGTATAGATAATCATCCTCGATAAAATAAGCAAGGCACTTTTAGTTAACCATTCCGTTATAGTGGCAACACTTACTAGTCGACACGATTAGCATGAGATAACCCAAAACCCAAAGAGTTGTTGGTACTTTTATTTAGCCATTCCGTTGTAGTGAAGTCGATTACTAGTCAAATCGGATACAAGTCAATTTATAACAAGAACTTTAGTTATAGTTGTCTATGATCAAACCTCGTGCTCCAAGTCGCCCATAACCGCGACACGGCTTCTCGAAAGATTTAACCTCAGGGTGCACCAAAGTATCCACAGCACTTCACCTTTTTGCCGACCAACATACACCCATCGATGTCCGGGCCTAAGTCACGACGCTCCTGCACTCCAAAGCAAGTACATGGGGCCACCACCAAGTCGAACCCAACGAAGTCGGTCTCGAGACGGACTTAGGGTTTGCGCTGGCTGAACGACAGAATCCCCAAACGGGACCGGCTGACATCGAAAACACTCCGCTTCCTAAAGACAAAGGTGCTCGCACAAACGTAAATAAAGCAAGAAGCATGGCATAAGTACAGATCGTAAATAAACCTCAAACTAGTTGTGGCCCCAAGACAAGATTTTGAAATCGTGTAATAATCAATGGGGCCCATATCTCCCCACCGTGGTTAGCGCTCGATCTCGGAATGTGTCAAGAACTCGGGTCCCACGGACACAAGTGGCTGAAACCAACATTATCTATCACCCACCGATGCCTCTGCTTACTTACTTCAATTTTAGTTGTTAAACAGTAATTAAAGTGAACGAAAAGTAAAGCGATGATCATCTCCAACATCAAACATGCGGCATTTACTCCAACACTGTGGTACTTGACGACAGGCCACAACACTTGAGCAAGCGACTACGACACGCAAGTCCAACTATCTACCAAACAACAGGTAGTAGGATGTGTCCAAGGCAATATATGGCTGCAAGGGATATCACGGGTACGGAATCTAGAGCATCGCAACACATATAGCAGTAGATCAACAGGAGGGAATAAATACTATAAAAGTAAGATAGGTAGAAAGGGGGAGATGCTCGCCTGAAAAACATTGTCGAAGGTTCAACCGAAGATCGGGGCGAAGCTCACACCAACTCAACGGCCTTATCCGCGAAGAAGCAAATCACTAGAATAAACACCGGATGCACTATTTAATACAACGGCAGAACATCAGCATGATGCATGAATGATGTATGGCATGGCAAGAAAGGGCGCAATGTGATTAGGTCATATTGCTTAACCGGGTCCCATAATTATTTAGGTGGGTCATGTTGTTTAGCTACCCCGCCATTTAACTGTTGTTATAACATGGCAAAAGATAGCACCGGTTCGCTACACAAATTTAAATGAGGCCAGTATGAGACTAGATTTGCCCGCATATGGGCCCCATATTTAATTAGAGGTGAATCGGCATAAAGCCCCCAAACCGCACAAATATGCATGCAAGTATGATAATTCAATATGCAACAAGTTGTTATAAAATAGGGTTCTCGGATAATAGGTCACACATTAGGGTTCGACGATCTTGGGGTTCCGGGGTTCGGGGTTCGGTCTCAGGGTTCAGGGTTCGACGGGTTCGGTCTCGAAGCGTTCAACAACGTGATCTTTGTCGTGCTTCGTGTTCGGGTGCGGTTCTCGGCGAATCGGGTTTCCTCGGAGGTCTTGGCGCCAGATCGGTCTTCGTCGGGCCTCAGTCTTGGGGTTCGCGTCCGTGTGGCGTCTTGTTCGGTAGGCGTTCTCGGGTCGATGGCGCATTTGAGTGGGTCGGGTCTTCGATCCGCCAAGAGCCTTGTCGGGTCCGGGTTCGGCCGACTTGACGTCCGGGGAAGTGCTGGGCCGCTGGGAGTCCTTACTCGGTTTCTCGAGCATCGATCCGGAAGGGAACTTGTCGATTCGTGGTCCTCGTGTCCGCAGAGACGACCATGACGCTCAAAGTGGAGATCTTGGCTCCGGGCGGTCTTGGCGGCTTGAGGGTTTGAAGATCGGTATTCGCTCCATGAGGTAGTCCTTGGTGTTCCGTGTTCTCGGGCAGCAGATCCGGAAGGCCGAGGCGTGGGGTCGCTGGGCAGGCGGGCACTGGAGGGAGCTCGCAGGCTCACCGCGATCGCTACAGCGCTTGGGGAAACTCCGACGAGGACCAAGCGGTGGGGCGAAGCTCGTCGGGCGGGCTCGACAGAGGCAAGACGGAGCATGCGGCCAGCGACGAGAGGGTGGCGACGGTTCGATGGCGGTGGGCTGGAGCACGCGAGGCGGGCGGCGAGGCGGGCCCGCAGGACGCCGGGCGGCCTGCCCAGAAAGCGGGAGGTCCCAAGAGGCGCGAGGGCCGAGGCGGCGCTGGCGAGGGAGGGTGGCTCGCGACGACGGAGCCGAAAAGTCGGCCGACGACGCCGTGCAGGGCGGCGGCTCGGGCGAGGTGAGGCGGACGGGAGGTGGTCGCAGCGAGCTGTGAGGGAGAGGAGAAGCCGCTGCTGGCCAAGGGGAGGCGCCGGGCGCGGGCCAGACGCGGGGTTCGCGGGAGGATGAGGAGGGCGCTCGCGGGGAGGCGCCGCCTCAGGGGAAGGAGACGGCCCGCAAGGCGAGGCGGAGAAGGAGCGGGGATACGGGGCGGTGGCCGGAGGTTTGGACGGAGCCGGAGGAGGCGGAGGACGGCGCGTTGCCGGAGAGGGGAGAGGGCGCCGGGCGAAGCGGCCGGCGAGGGACGAGGGAGCGGCGCCGGCGAGCACCAGAGGGGGAGGCGCGGCGGCGGAGGGTGGAGGCCAGACGGGGGCGAGCGCGCTAGGGTGCAGGAGTGGGAGGGGCTCGGGAGGGCGCCTGGGTGAAGACGCGGGGAGGAGGGGTGAGGAAGAGGAACAGGGCGGGACGCTGCAAGGTGGGACCTGTGGGACAGTGGGATCTGGTGGGGGAGCGCGTGCTGGGTGGGTTGTGTGTGTGGGCCTGGGTGTGTGTGACTGGTGGGGGCCGGGCAGGTGGGAAAAGGGAGATGGTGCAAAGGTGGGAAAAGGAGTGGAGGCAGGTGGACCAAGCGGTGGAGGGAGAGAGAGGAGAGAGAGGGGGGATGAGGAGGAGGCCAAGTGGCAGCGTGGGAGTGGTTCAGGGGGAGGGAGGAGGTGAGGTGTCACGAGGGGAGTGGCCGGGGTGAGGTGGAGAGGGGTTGGGTAGGATAGGTTGGGTAGGTTTAGAATTATGGGGGACCGATTTAATTTTCTGGGGTGGTCGTTCGGGTCTATCCGGCCCGTTCGACTGCCCCACTAAAATAATATAATATTTTATTTGATTAAAACATAGCCTCTGCAAACCGATAGCGGACAAAACAAAATAATCCGGAGACCCGGTTTTGGTTGTTTGAATAAAGATGGGGCGTTTTAGCAAACACAAAATAGGTTTTCTGCAAATAGTTTTATGCAAGAAAATGCAAGACGATGACTATGCTCAATGCAATGTGGCATGATGACATGAGCATGCGGTCATGATGATGCAATGCACAAAACAACGCGATTTTCTAGTAGTGGTTTTTGCGGGATGCCACACGTGTAAAATCCATAGACCTTGGATTTACACATATAGGTATGATAGTGATCATACCACGATGCACATGATAGAGATCATCTGCGGGAACCATATCATTTCACTAATAAACATATGATGTTTGATAACATCTTATATTGCTTGTTTAGCGCTTTGTTAGCATAATAAGATGATCCCTCATTTAAATATCAAGATAAGAATGTGTTCTTCCTTTAGTATGCACCGATTATGTTTTCGTCGCTCCAAGACATCACGTGATGAGCGGGTGTTCTTGGATCCACGACCATATTTCGGTGTAAAACAGCTTACACGCTAATACTAAGGTTCTAACTTGGCGAGCCTAGCATGTATGTACATGGCCTCTAACACGGACCGAAAGGTTAAGCATGAGTCATATAGTTGATATGATGCCCATTTGATGCTCGCCTTTGAAGCTATACCGACTCACGTGATGATTGGACTTGGTGTAGTGGATTTGGTTCATGTAATCACCAAAAAGGCACGAGGGATGTAGTTTTTGAGTGGGAGTTAATTCGTAATATAGATTAGTTGAACTCAATCTATCATACACTTAGTCTAAACTTTACAAATTCTATTGTAGATGGCACCACCTGCTTTTAATTTCAATGTGTTCATGGAGAAAGAGAAACTAGCAACGAACGGTAGCAACTTTACCGAATGGGCCATGAATTTGAGGATTCTCCTCTCTGCTGCACAAAAGCAATATGTGCTAGAAGCGCCGTTAGGCCCCCACCTTTGATGATGCCCCGACGAGGAGAAGAATGTCTATCGACTGTAGAGGACCACAACTTAGTTCATTGCATATTGTATGGGCTAGAGAACTTCAAAGCGTCAAACGGCAATGCATTTGATACAATGGGTGAGTTGAAAATGATTTTCACACACATGTGCCAGAGAGAGCTACAACGCTCGTAAAAGTTCTTTAGCTGCATGATGGAAGAGCACAACTCCGCTAGTGAGCATGTACTCAAGATGTCGGGTTACGCCGATAAGCTTGTGTCCTTGGGAATATCGATTCCTATTAACTTAGGCATCCATCGTGTTCTCGCAATCTCGCCACCTAGCTATAAGAGCTTCGTGATGAACTATAATATGCAAGGCATGAAGAATTCTCCCGAGCTCACAATGCTTAAAACTGCGTAAGTGGAGATCAAAAGGAACATCAAGTGTTGATGATCAATAGGAACACTGGTTTCAAGAAAGACAAGAAGGAAAACTAAGGAAGTAAGGGTGGCAAGCCTGCTGCTACCGAAAAGAAACCCCGAGTTGGACCTAAGTCCGATTCCGAGTGCTACTATTGTAAGGGATCGCCACTAGAAGAATCGCCCAAGTATCCGCGCATAAGCAGGGCAAGGCAAACAAAGGTATATATGATATACATGTTATTGATGTGTACTTGACTAGTGCTCGCAGTAGCACCGGGTATTTGATACCGTCGCCTAATATTTGTAACTCGAATCGGGGTTGCGAACAAGCGACCGCTAGCAAGGGTGAGGTCAAGATGCGTGTCGGCAATGGATCAAGCGTTGATGTGATCGCCGCGAACGCTGCCTCTCCACTTGCCGCCGGGATTAGTTATAAACTTGAATAAATGTTATCCGTGCTCGACCGAGCATGAACATTGTATCCGGATCGTGTTTGATGCGGCGGTTATTCCTTTAAACCGAGAACAATGGTTGTTCCATTTATATGAATGAAATCTTTTATGGTCATGCACCGATGATGAATGGTTTATTTCTATTAGATCTCGATGATAATGTTACACATATTCATAATGTTGATGCTAAAAGGATTAAACTTAATGATGATATATCCGATATATGTGGAACCGCCGCTAGGTCATATTGGCGTTAAACGATGAAGAAGCTCCATTCGGATGGACTTTTGGAATCACTTGATTATGAATCATTTGATACATGTGAGCCATGCCTTATGGGCAAGATGACTAGAACGCCGCTTTCCGTTCAATGGAACGGGCGATGATTTATTGGAAATCATACATTCGATGTATGTGGTACAATGAGTGTGTTTGCCGAGGTGGATATCGTTATTTTGTTACTTTCACGGATGATTTGAGTAGATACGGTTATATCTACTTGATGAAACACAAGTCCGAAACCTTTGAAAAGTTCAAGGAATTTCGTAATGAAGTGGAAAATCATCGTAATAGAAATATCAAATTTCTACGGTCCGACCGTGGAGGTGAGTATCTAAGTTACGAGTTTAGCACTCACATGAAAGAGTGTGGAATTGTTTCACAACTCACACTACGGAACACCACAAAATGGTGTGTGAACGTAATTGTACTTTATTAGATATGGTTCGATCTATGATGTCTCCGACGGACTTGCCGTTGTCATTTTGGGGTTATGCACTAGAAACCGCGATTCACTTTAAATCGGCACCATCTAAACTGCTGAAAAGACACCGTATGAATTGTGGTTTGAAACAAAACTAAGTCATCATTTCTAAAGTTTGGGGATGCGATGTTTATGTGAAGAAACTTCAACCGGATAAACTCAACCCAAAGCGAAAAATGCGCCTTCATAGGATACCCTAAAGAAACAATTGGGTATTACTTCTATCACGCATCCGAGGGCAAGGTTTTGCTGTTAAGAATGGATCCTTTCTAGAGAAAGAATTTCTCGAAGGTGTGAGTAGTCGGAAGGTAGAACTCAAGAGGTTGTGGAACCTTCTTCAAAGTATGGCGAGTAGCGCAGCGAAGTTGTTCCGGAGTTGGCTCCACCTGCTGAAGAGGGAACTAATGATAATGATCATGAAACGAAAGAGAGTACTCAACCTCGCAGTCAAACAGACGCGTGCAGCCCCGAGTCAGACGGAAATCGCCATGAATTTCATGGTTGATGAAATGATGACCGCGACGATGAAGAAGCGATGATGAGCCCGGATTCCAACAAATGGTTAGAAGCCATGAACCGAGATGGAATCCATGTATGAAAATCAAGTTTGGAACTTGGTGGAATTACCTCACGACCGAAAGGCCGTGGAGAACAAATGGATTTTCAAAAGGAAAACTGATGTCGATGGTAATGTGACCGTTTATAAAGCTCGATTTGTCGCAGGGTTTTCGACAAATTCAAGGAGTTGACTACGATGAGACTTTCTCTCCCGTAGCGATGCTAAAGTCGGCCAGATTATGTTAGCAATTGCTGCATATTTCTATTATGAGATATGGCGTATGGATGTCAAAACCGCTTCTCAATGGTAATATTGAAGAAGAGTTGTATATGATACAACCAAAGGGTTTTGTCGATCCTAAGGATGCTAACAAGGTGTGCAAGCTTCAGATCCATCTATGGATTGAAGCAAGCATCACGGTTGGAATCTCCGCTTGATGAGGTGATCAAAGAGTTTGGATTTGTCCAAACTTATGGAGAATCTTGTATTTACAAGAAAGTGAGTGGGAGCAATGTGGCATTTCGATATTATATGTGGATGACATATTCTTGATCGAATGATATAGATCTTTTAAACAAAGGTTAAAAGTTATCTAAACAACAAATTTTCAATGAAGGACCTAGGTGAAGTGTCATACATATTAGGCATAAAGATCTATAGAGATAGATCTAGGCGCCTAATAGGGCTATCGCAGTACATACCTTGATAAGATTTTAAAGAAGTTTAAATGGACTAAGTAAGAAGGGTTCTTACCTATGTTGCAAGGCAAGACATTGAGTAAGACTCAAAGTCCGCTCGGAAGAAAGAGAGATAATGGACAAAGTCCCCTATGCTTTAGCCATAGGCTCTATAATGTACGCCATGCTATGTACAAGACCGGATGTGGCACATGCTATTAGTTTGACTAGTAGGTACCAATCGGATCCAGGTTCGGAACACTGGATAGCGGTCAAGAATATCCTTAAGTACTTACGAAGAACTAAGGATATGTTTCTTGTATACAGAGGTGAAGAAGAGCTCGTCGCTAAGTGTTATGTCGACGCTAGCTTTGACACCGATCCAGATGACTCTAAGTCTCCATCCGGATACGTATTTATCATGAATGGCGGAGCGGTTAGTTGGAGGAGCTCCAAACAACCTGTGGTAGCGGGATCAATGTAACACCCTCAGAATCGGACCTATGCAAGTTTGAGCAAAATTCGCCAAACCCGCATAGAAACGATTCAAAGGTGCCCACCAGGCACTTTCGTATGTGAAAACTAAGTAATAACATTACACAACAATCTCGATGGGACCCATGTAACAGAGATATATACAAGCGACTCCATGAGTCAAGAATACGATATAATATACAAAGATCCAAATCACCTTGAAAATGATAGAGTCCGACTACGGACAAGATGCAAATGGGGCTAAGAGCCCAAGAACAACCAATGGCGCCCATAACTCGCCCAGCAAGCCGGAAGGGTAACCTAACGACGCCGATCTCAAAACCCGCTTAAACAAAAAGGGTGCCAAAAGGGCAAAGGAAAGAGGAGCGCCAAGATCGAGGCCAAGACACGCGAGACTAGAATTGGTCTCGCCTATAGGTATGGTCGAAAGGCAGCCAAAGATGCAATCGAACAACCTATAGAGACTCGATACAACCGCGTGATCGTGAGGGGTAAGAATGACCTATCCGGATCCAACCTGAAGCTAACACCAAACAAACCCATCCTGGTGTTTCCCCCTCGAGACCACACGAGGAAGTCAACCGAGGAACTCACACAATTGGCAGTTTTATTTATTCAGTTATCGTTGTAGCAATTACTAGTCAGGTTTAGATAATCGTCCTGATAAAGTAAGCAGTGGGCACTTTTAGTTAACCATTCAGTGATAGTTGCAACACTTACTAGGCAGATTCAAATAGCATGCGATAACCCATAAACCCGGCAGTTGTTGGTACTTTTAATCAGCCATTCCGTTATAGTGAAGCTGATTACTAGTCATTATAAGTCAAATTTATAGCAATAAACTTTAGTTATGCTTGTCTATGATCGAGATACTGTGCTCCAAGTCGTCCATAACCATGACACGCCGTAAAGTTTTACCCGCCGGGTGCACCAATAGCAACACACGCCGATCAACCTCGAAAACCAAATCAAACCCAACGAGGCTTTCACGACAAAGCAATCACAGATTCGTAGTATTTCAGGGCCACCCATTGAGTAGACCAAGAACGGCCAACTGACTCGAGACGGACTCAAGGTTTGTAATGGTCTGAAACGACCGGGAACCCGAAAGTGGCTGGGCTTGTCGATACCGCAAAACATTCCGCTTACCTAAATAAAGACAAAGGTGCTCCTCGCACAATTTAAATAAATCAGTAGTATGGCATAAGTACAGATCGTAAATAAAACCTCAAACTAGTTTGTGGCCCCAAGAAATAAGATCAATCAAGCTCGCCTGTGGGGTCCCATATACCTCCGGATGTGGATAGCGCGATAAATCAAGGAATGTATCAAGTACTGGGTCCTACGGACACAAGGGACACAAGTGCTCGAAACCAAATGTTATCTATCACCCACCGATGCCTCTGCTTACTTCAATTGTAGTTGTTAAACAGGAATTAAAGTGAACGATAAGTAAAGCCATGATAATCTCCAACATCAAACATGCGGCATTACTCCAACAATCGTGGCACTTGACACGCAATAAAGACTGAGCAAGCGACTACACGACGCCAAGTCCAACTATCTACCAAACAATGTAATAGGGTGTGTCCAAGGCAATATAAGGTCGCAAGGATATCACGGTACGAAAAGCTAGAGCATCGCAACACGATAGCAATAGATCAACAGAGGGAATAAATATAAAAGTAAGATAGGTAGAAAGGGGAGGTGCTCATGAAAACATTGTCAAGGTTTAACCAAGATCGCTAAGCTCACATCAACTCAACGGCCTTATCCGCGAAGAAGCAAAACACTAGAAGAAACAACGGATGCAATATTTAATACTACGGCAAAAGATCGGGCATGATGCATGTATGATGTATGACATGGCAAGGTGCAATGCAATTAGGTCATATTAAGCGGAACCGGGGTCCCGACAATTAATTAAACATTCAAGTTATTTAGATACCCCACAATTTAAATGTTGTATTATCATGGCAAGAGATAGCACCGGTTCGCTACACCAATTTATATGAGGCCAATATAAGGCTAGATTTGCCCGCATATGGCCCCATATTTAATTATTAGGTGAATCGGCATAAGGCCCCCAAACCACACAAATATGCATGCAACATGACAATTTAATATGCAACAATTATATATCATTTAATAAAATAAGGTCTCGGGTTCAGGTTCACACATTAGGGTTCGACGACCTTGGGGTTCCGGGGTTCGGGTCGGCCTGTGGTTCGACGGAAACGTTCTCGGACTCGGTTTAGGGTCTTTCGAGGGTGTAGATCTTGTCGCATCACGAAAGCCGATGCTTCCGGAAGGAGAACTTGTTCGTGTCGGGCGCATCGGATTCTTCCGGTCGGTGCCGATCTTGTCGCTATGCGACGATCTTGTCGGTTCCTTGTGTCCTGGTCTCGCTCGGAGAGGAAGGACTTGGCTTCCGGTTGGAGAGCTTGCTGCCCGCGGGCGATCTTGGCGCTCGGGGAATCATGTCGAGCCATCGGGTTTGGTTCGACTTCGGTCTGTGATTCGCTTCATCCGATATCAAGCTCGTGGCAAACTTGAACAACACCGATACTCGTGCTTGTGTCCCAACGTTGGAGATCTTGTCGAAACCGCAGAGGGCAACCTTCGCGCACCTGGTATTCTTCGCTGACATTGTGCCAACTTAAGGACACCACCATATCTCCACATCCTCTCATCTCCTGCCGCCATCGCAAGTCGATACGGGACGATCACAGTATGCCAAAACGCTGTGCAAAGGGAGACCGAGGACGCAGGAGGGCGGACGCTGCCGATCCGCCGGTTCCAAGGCAGAGAGGCGCGGTGCTTGAGGGGCGACGGAGGGCGGCGGGCGGATTCTCGCGGTTGAGGCCAGGCCCGGGCGGAGGTTGGTCGCCGCGAAAGGCGGGCGGGAGAAGGCGATGCGCGCGCCGCAGAGAGAACCGCGCCGGAGGAGGGCGCCAGCGAGGCGACGGCCGGCAGAGCTCCGCGCAGGAGGTTGACGGCGACGGGCCGCAGCACGGGGCGAGGTCGCACAGTGCTCGGCCGACGAGGGCAGCTGCCGCGGGCGATCGCCGGAGGACGGAGGGCACGGCTTGGGACGCCGCCAGAGGAGGCACGGGCCGGACCGGGTAGGGGCGGAGGCGAGGGCGCGCTGCCGGCCGCCTGGGAGGTGGCGCGAGGACGGGTGAGACGGGCCGGGAGGGGGCCTCAAAGGCGACGGAGGAGTTTCGGCGCCGGCGGGGCTCGCCCGAGGCAGGAGGCGTGGTCTGCGAGGCGACGAGAGAAGAGGCGGAGCGGAGCTTGAGGCGGCGGCCCGCCGGAGGCTTGGTCATGAGGAGGCGGCCGGAGGTGGGGTTCGCTGCAGGCGAGGCGCTTAGGAGAGGGCGGCGCCGGGCGGGCGCGATATCGCCGGAGAAGGGCGGGCGAATGAGCAATGCGGCCGGGAGGAGAGAGGCGCGGGAGGTGGCGTGGCAAAGGGGCGGAGGTCGGCGTGAGCGGGCGCTGGGCGAGCCGCAAGGGTTTCGGGGCGCCAAGGGCTAGGGCGGCGCGAGGCCAGAGGGGGAGGAAGAGAGCGTGGGGGGGAGGTGGCTAGGGGTGTGGGTAGGTTTCGGTAGCCTTAGGATTTAGGTTGGACCGCTCGCTTTATACGGGTGGTCGGGTCGACGGCCTGCTCGCTGCCCCACTAAATAATTAAACTTTTATTTGTTTTAAACGGGCCATATGCAAACCGATAGCGCAAAATAAAAAATATTCGGGACCCGTTTTGATGTTGAATAAAGAGGGGCGTTTAGAAAACAACACGGGCTTTGCAAACATAGTTTTATGCAAACAATGCATGATGATGACGATGCAACGCACAAATTCAACGCGATTTTCTAGTAGTGGTTTTGCGGGATGCCATAATTCGACACCACTAACAATGGATCTCGCCCTCGAGATCCGCCTCATGTTACCGGAAGGAAGGTCATGATCCGATTTCGCTCGTAGATCCTCGCGACACCACTAACAAGAGGTCGTTGTCCGTGATCGTCGAGAGAACTCTCCGGTAACAAAAAGGTCAAGGTAGAGGTATCAACAAATAAAGCCACCTCTAGCTCACGGGAAGGGGGAACTGATGCATTCTCATCCACTTCAATGTACAAAAGCGAATAGAAGGGTAGTCGGCATGGGGCCAATCCATCACGCACCCAAACTATTACTCGCACAATCAAGAGAAAAGAGTGCAACCATTCTCGAATCAGATCAAGATCTCGGCGAGGTTCGAATAACGGAGTGATGCGATCAGATCGGATCTCGAGATGATGTCACAAGGCTTGAAAACAACCAGGCACAAACAAGGAACAAAGAATGGTAACACCGTAGACGGATTCATCAGGCAGCTTGAACACCGGAGGGTAGAACACCGTTATCAAAGAAGGAAGCAAAAGCCTGAAGGTACGACGGATACCCAACCACGAGAATCGGACTCAAGAAAAGATAAGAGAGCGATTCAAAACACGCCGAGATAAGAGGAGAATAAAGGTAGGGTAAGGAGTAAAATCGTACCTAATCGTAACTATCCAACCGATTTTCAAAAATAGTTTTGACACTCTACCGGCCGTTAGCTAGGTTATCCACAGTCGACTTGTGGGGTATCGCAACTCGCGAGCTCGATACCACTCAGAACACCTCGAGACGGACCTATGCAAGTTTGAGCAAAATTCGCCAAACCCGCATAGAAACGATTCAAAGGTGCCCACCAGCACTTTCGCGGCGGTGAAAACGGTAATAACATTACACAACAGTCCTCGATGGGACCCATATCAGATATATACAAGCGACCCATGAGTCAAGAATACGATATAATATACAAAGATCCAAATCACCTTGAAAATGATAGAGTCCGACTACGGACAAGATGCAAATGGGGCTAAGAGCCCAAGAACAACCAATGGCGCCCATAACTCTGCCAAAGCGTTTAAGGGTAACCTCGCTAACGCCGATCTCAAAACCTGCTTAAACAAAAGGTGCCGACAAAGGGCAAAGGAAAGAGGAGCCAAGATCGAGGCCAAGACATCGCGAGACTAGAATTCGCGTCCTCGCCACATAGGTATGGTGGTGGCGGCAAAGGCAAGATGCATCGAATAACCTATAGAGACTCGATACAACGGGCGGTGATCGAGAGGGTAAGAATGACCTATCCGATCCAACTCAAGCTAACACCAAACAACCCATCCTGTTTCCTCGAGACCACACGAGGAAGTCAACCGAGGAACTCACATGCTGGCGCTTTATTTATTCGCTTATCGCTAGCAATTACTAGTCAGTTTAGATAATCGCCCCGATAAAGTAAGCAAAGGCACTTTAGTTAACCATTCGGATAGTTGCAACACTTACTAGGCAGATTCAAATAGCATGCGATAACCCATAAACCCGCAATTGTTGGTACTTTTAATCACCATTCCGCTATAGTGAAGCTGATTACTAGTCATTATAAGTCAAATTTATAGCAATAAACTTTAGTTATGCTTGTCTATGATCGAGATATCAGGCTCCAAGTCGTCCATAACCGCGACACGGCTTTGAAAGTTCTACCCGCCGGGTGCACCAATAGCAACACACGCCGATCAACCTCGAAAACCAAATCAAAACCCAACGAGGCTTTCACGAAAGCAATCACAGATTCGTATATTTCAGGGGCCACCCCATTGAGTAGACCCGCAATGAAGCCAATGACCGAGACGGACTCAAGGTTTGCGATAATGGTCAGAACGATCGAACCCAAAGTGTGCTGGCTTGTCGATACCACAAAACATTCCGCTTACCTAACAAGATAAAAGGTGCCTCGCACAATTTAAATAAAGCAGAGTATGGCATAAGTACAGGATCGTAAATAAAACCTCAAACTAGTTTGTGGCCCCAAGAAATAAGATCAATCAAGCTCGCTCAGGGGTCCCATATACCTCCCGGATGTGGATAGCGCGATAAATCAAGGAACAGTATCAAGTACTCGGGTCCTACGGGACACAAGTGGGCGAAACCAAATGTTATATATCACCCACCGATGCCTCTCGCTACTTCAATTTTAGTTGTTAAACAGAATTAAAGTGAACGATAAGTAAAGCCATGATAATCTCCAACATCAAACATGCATTACTCCAACAACTATGGCACTTGACGACACGCAACAAAGACTTGAGCAAGCGATCACGACGCCATAAGTCCAACTATCTACCAAACAACAGGTAATAGGGTGTGTCCAAGGCAATATAAGGCTGCAAGGGATATCACGAGTACGAAAACTAGAGCATCGCAACACAGATAGCAATAGATCAACAGGAGGGAATAAATACTATAAAAGTAAGATAGGTAGAAAGGGGGGAGGTGCTCGCCTGAAAACATTGTCGAAGGTTTAACCGAAGATCGGGGCGAAGCTCACATCAACTCAACGGCCTTATCCGCGAAGAAGCAAAACACTAGAAGAAACAACGGATGCAATATTTAATACTACGGCAAAAGATCGGGCATGATGAATGTATGATGTATGACATGGCAAGGTGCAATGCAATTAGGTCATATTAAGCGGAACCGGGGTCCCGACAATTAATTAAACGGTTCAAGTTATTTAGATACCCCACAATTTAAATGTTGTATTATCATGGCAAGAGATAGCACCGTTCACATAATTAATTTATATGAGGCCAATATAAGGCTAGATTTGCCCGCATATGGCCCCATATTTAATTATTAGGTGAATCGGCATAAGGCCCCCAAACCACACAAATATGCATGCAACATGACAATTTAATATGCAACAATTATATATCATTTAATAAAATAAGGTCTCGGGTTCAGGTTCACACATTAGGGTTCGACGACCTTGGGGTTCCGGGGTTCGGGGTCGGCCTCAGGGTTCGACGGAAACGTTCTCGGACTCCGGGGTTTAGGGTCTTCGGTTCGAGGGTGTAGATCTTGTCGCACGAGCGTCGATGCTTCCGGGAAGGAGAACTTGGTTCGGTGTCGGGGCGCATCGGATTCTTCCGGGTCGGTGCCGATCTTGTCGTTGCGACGATCTTGTCGGTTCCTTGTGTCGGGTCGGTCTCGGCGTTCGGAGAGGAAGGACTTGGCGTTTTCCGGGTTGGAGAGCTTGCCGTTCCGTGGCGATCTTGGCGTTCTCTGGGGGGAATCATGTCGAGCCATCGGGTTTGGTTCGGACTTCGGGTCTGTGACGGCGTCATCGGGTTCCGACTTCGATATCAAGCTCGGTGGCAAACTTGAACAACACTGGATACTCGTGCTTGTGTCCCAACGTTGGAGATCTTGTCGAAAACCAGAGAGGGCAACCTTCGCGGCAGTCTGGTATTCTTCGGTTGACATTGTGCCAACTTAAGGACACCACCATATCTCCACATCCTCTCATCTCCCAAGCGCTGTCATCAGCAAGCCGATACGGGACGATCACAGGGCGGCCAAAACGTCAGGCAAAGGGAGACCGAGGACGCAGGAGGGCGGACGCGTCGATCCGCCGGCAGGGCAAGGCGCAGGAGGCGGTGCTTGAGGGGCTTAATGAGGGGGGCGCTGGGCGGATTCCTCGCGGTTGAGGCCAGGGCCCGGCGGAGGTTGGTCGCCGCGAGCGGCGGGCCGGAGAAGGGCGACGCCGGCCGCAGAGAGAACTGCGCTGGGAGGAGGGCGGGGCCGAGGGCGACGGCCGGGCAGGAGCTCCGGCAGGAGGTTGACGGCGACGGGCAGCAGCACGGGGCGAGGTCGCACAGCGGCTCAGGGACGAGGGCAGCGGCCCCGGGCGACTTCGCCGGAGGACGGAGGGCGGGCGCGCTTGTTGGGACGCCGCAGAGGAGGCACGGGCCGGACCGGGCAGAGGCGGGCGGAGGCGAGGCGGGCTACGGCCGCTGCCTGGGAGGTGGCCGGGCGCGAGGACGGGCGGAGACGGGTGGCAAGGGAGGGGGGCGGGCGACGGAGGAGCTCACGGCGCCGGTGGCGGGCTCGCCCGAGGCAGAGGCGGGTTCGCGAGGGCGACGCCGAGAGAAGAGGCGGAGCGAGCTGAGGCGGGCGGCCCGCCGGAGGCTTGGCTGCGGGAGGAGGCGGCCGAGGTGGGGTCGCCGCGGGCAGGCGAGGCGCGCTGGAGGAGGGCGCGGAGCGCCGGGCGGCGACATCCGCCGGAGAGGGCGGCGAAGGAGGCGGGCGTCGGGAGGAGAGGCGCGGGAGGTGGCGGGCAGCAAGGGCGGAGGCTGGCGTGAGCGGGCGCCGGGCGAAGGGGTTTTACCGGGCGGGCTAGGCGTGGCGCGAGGCCGAGGGGAGGAGGAAGAGAGCGTAAAGTGAGGTGCTGGGGTGGGTAGGTTTCGGTAGCCTTAGGATTTAGGTTGGACCGCTCGCTTATACGGGGTGGTCGTCGTCGACGGCCTGCTCGCTGCCCCCACTAAATAATTAAACTTTTTATTTGTTTTAAACGGGCCATATGCAAACCGATAGCGGCCAAAACAAAATATTCCGGGGGACCCGGTTTTGATGTTTGAATAAAGAGGGGCGTTTAGAAAACAACACGGGCTTTGCAAACATAGTTTTATGCAAACAATGCATGATGATGACGATGCAACGCACAAATTCAACGCGATTTTCTAGTAGTGATTTTGCGGGATGCCACAATCAACAACGGAGGCCGAATATGTTGCTGCTTTAGAAGCGGCTCAGGAAGCAGTTTGGATGAAGGGGTTCATATCCGAACTAGGAGTGGTGGCAAACGCGTTGGACCCAATGGTGATCTATTGTGACAACAATGGTGCCATTTCCAATGCCAAAGATCCAAGGTCTCACAAGCATTCCAAGCATATTAAGCGCCGGTTTCACTCCATCCGCGAGCATGTCAAGGATGGAGATATAAAGATTTAGAAGTACATACGATCTCAATGTAGCAGATCCGCTGACTAAAACTCTCCCTAGAGAAAACATGATCAACACCGTAACTCAATGGGTGTTAGATTTATCACTATGTAACTAGATTATTGTCTCTAGTGCAAGTGGGAGATCAAGGAATATGCCCCGAGAGGCAATAATAAAGTGTTTATTATGTGTATTCCAAGTATATGATAGATGTTTATTTTGCATGCTATAATTGTATTAATATGGAAACGTTAATACATGTGTGTTTAATAAACAAATGTAAAGTTCCTAGTTATGCCTCTCATAAACTAGCTCGTTGATTAACAAGATGATCAAGGTTTCGATCATGGACATTGATGTTGTTAATAACGGGATCACAACATTAGTGTAATGGTGTGATGAACATTCATCCAAGTATAGCATTACGATCAAAGTCATTGAGTTTATATTGCTATAACAACTTACGAAGTGATCCTAATCCTTAGACCATGAGATCATGTCAATCACTAACACCTAAGAGTTTCTTGATAACATCAAACGCCACACCGTAATGTGGTGATTATAAAGATGGATTCGTAACTAATAAAGTGTTATGTTGAGGATCATGGATCGAGAGTGGAATTTGTTCATCCCGATGACGGATAGATATACTGGCCCTCTCGGTGATATCACATTGATTAGCTTGCAAGCAAGTGATTTGATCACTAGAATGTTATATCACAGAACGAAAAGAGTGCATGCTCAGAACTAGATCAAACTAGGTATGGAGATACCGAAGGATCGAATCTCTGACATGTAATATATCGTGAAACAAAGGGATTAAGATACTAGCGTAAAAGGTTCCGACGATCACAAGAAAGTCATCGTTGAATGTGTGGAGCCAAGAGGGTCTCCATCCCGCTCGATTATTGATCCGAGAGGGGTCTCGATCATGTACGCATTATTCACGAACCGTAGGGTGACACACTTAAGAGACAATCACATCCAATTGGATCAAATATTTCATGCCGAAGAATGAATAAGCGCAGGAATTTATTTCACTAGATACAAACAAGTTTTCGGGTGAAATTGCATAAAGTGGTTATGCATGTGAAATAGAATTCTAGCAAGGTTATTTGTGAATGTTTGTCATTAAAGTAATTGACAAATTCTGAATAAAATAAAAGAGTTTTATTTAATGAGAGTTTGCATTAAATTTGGTGGAAATTTAATGGGAATTTGAGTGGACTTTTGAGTGAGGGAATTTAAAGGAATTTTGTGAGTGGAGTGTCCACCCACATGAATGAAGGAGGGAGGGGTCACCATGGCCGGAGGCCACCCCTTGGGTGCCCTCCTCCTATAAAAGGAGCCCTCCTCACTTGTCTCACACCTCCTCGTGAAGGATCTCTCCCCTCTAGAATTTATCCCCATGGTCTCGGACTAGCGAGATACATGTTCCCGGTGGCTATTCGCAAGAAAGAGTTGTGCTCACGCATCGCCGGAGCAAGGAGGCGAGGTTGCTCGGTGCTCGAACGCAGTGAGCACGGATGCGCTACGACGGCGCGCTAGGACTTCCTCTCGATCTTGAGATCGGCAAGAGATCGTTTACATCAACCACGAGTTGAACTCGTTAAGCTTTGTCGGTCTTCAAGGGTATGTTCTCTACGGATATACATCCGCCCGTTGTTTGTATCTAGTAGATAGATCTTGGTATATAGTTCACATCATAGGAAATTTTTGTTTTCTATGTTGCGAACCCTACACCGTCTTCTTCTTCTTGCCTCCGTCGGCAGCGTTCGAGGTGGAGCTCTTCCGCTTTTGCGCCAAATGGACATCATCGTCGGACACGACAGTGACTTCCTTCATCTTTGGATCATAGATTTGGACCACCATGCTATCCTCCTCTAGATTGCTAAGTTGTTAAGTGAAAAACCCAAAGTGTTATATGAGATGGTAATGGCTAGATGGAAGAACTGGAGCATATGTCATACACGGAAAATAAACAGGTACCTTTGGGCACTTACCCTCCTGAAACATGTCATAGGTGATGGTGAAGCCACGCTTCCTATCCTTCACCTTGACGATGTCCTTGAGGCGGAGCTTGACGGAGTCGCTGGAGAAGTTGTCCTCGGAGATGCAGAGGCTATCCTTCCTCTCCTTGGTATATTCATGCATCAACTTCGAGCGGTGCTGCAGAGGCTGGATCCGCCTGACGAACCAGCACATTGCCAGGTCCAATCCGGTCAGACCTGTCTCTATGAACCACTCTATTCGCCTTATAGCACGGGAAGCGTCGATGTCGGAGGGAAGGGAGGCCTGGGATCTCCATGTTGAGGCTTCGATGGCGGCTCCATCGACGGAGTCCGGATACGTCGCTTCTCGGCCAGCCAGAGGGATATCTGGGCCGTAGAAGTATGTTTGTTGCCAGCTCTTACAAGACACATGGCCGACGATGTCGGGGAACCGCCGGCCAGGCCGGATCTTAAAACTAATAGTACCACAGTTCCTGAGCTCATCCTTGCCGGCTCCGGCTTCCCGCTTGACGGTGAAAAAGTAGATAAAGAGGTCTAGCCTAGGCCTAATCCCTAGGTAACCCTCGCAAAGCGCCGCATAGTTGGTAAGCGCGAGGATGCTATTGGGGGAGAGATTCTGAGAGTGTACTCGGTAATGGTTGAGGACAGCTAGGAAGAAATTGGAGATGGGCAGGGAGACACCGCGTACCAATTGGGCTTTGAGGTACACCTTCTCTCCAGCTTGGGGAGAAGGCGTGACCTCGCCGGCCCCCGCCGAGCGCCCCTCCGTCGAGGGAGGTATCCTCGATGATCATCTCCTTGATGTCGCGTCCGTGATATCCGAACCGCTCCAGTCCCCCTTGTGGGAGTCGTATTCCTCCTCTAACAGCTCCAGCGCCGCTGGATTGTGGTCGCCACCGGTGGATTCGACCACCGCAGATTTGGGGATCACTAGGCCCTCTGGGGGCACGAGTATGGTGCCGGCTTACCAAGACGCCTAACGCCGCCATGGAAGGGGCAGAACTGTTGCTGGCCATTGGGGAGGTTACGGTGGTCCTGAGAAAGGTTGAGGGTCTAGGGTTTTTCGCTATGGTGCGGAGAGCTCGAGGAGGCGCTCCCTTGAGGAAGAAGACGATGCAGGAGGAGAATGAGGTGAAAAGTAAAATTTCCACCGTTGTTACAATTTATAACCCCCGGCATTAAGATTCGTGCAAGATGATCGAATGGTTGACGCGTGGACGACGTGTGCGGAAGTGTGCGCGGAAAATTCGCCACGCTACAACCGCCGCCAACGGTTCGTATCGCCGGGAAAAATGGACATGATTATTCTCTGCATGTGAGTTACGAGGCATTGTGACCTTCTACATCGCCATAGCTATCACGCGGATGAACCATCACATCGGAGATTCCGTATGGACGGATCTAGTCCGGCTACGGAAAAGTATGATAGAAGATTCAACAATTCTCCGACTTACAAACTGAAGATGGAGAAAACCTTGCAGGGTTCTTTGGGAGGACAACAAGATATTGCTTGACGATTTTCCGACATCCATCTAGACGAAGCATTCAACATGAAGAGGCAAGACGGCGCAAGATCTCGGAGTTCTTCGGGGGCTACTGTTGGGGATATGCTATATGGGTATCCTCATAGCATGTCTCCTATCCGGATAACCCGGGTGGCCCATAGTTGGTAGCATGGCCCATGGCCTGCTGGGTGGCCCAGTTAGATGGATCTAGAAGGGAGGCCCATGCCGGATAAAGGAAGGCTATGGAGGAGTCACCGACATACCCAGAGCCTTGGAGTGCAAGACACGCTAGACTAGTAGTAAGCAGTGTAGGACTCAGAACTGTCCGGCTAGGACTTTTCCTCAGAACCCTAGGACCTGGCGACTATATAAGTCGGGTCTATGGGAGCCTTTAGGGCACAATCTCAGACAATCTAGTGTTGACTACGATGCACCTCGCACAGCGAACCAATCCCTATAACTCGGTGTATTGCTCTTATAGTGATTTATAGCAGGAGTAGGATTCCGCCACCGCTAGGATCGAACCTGTAAGCCGTGTTACCTGCACTGCCAACCGCCCCGCCTCCCCCACGCCTCTAAACACGCACCGTGAGGACCCCTCCATGGCGTACTCACGGCAATACCACGACAGTCTGTGGGAATCGGGGGCTCCGATTGTGCGATCGTGACGGTCCTGACCAAAGCGATCTACAACTCCTCAACGATGGAGAGCCATCTCCTCTTCGGTGCTTTCAACTTCACCGCCCACTCACCAGCCACCATGAAGGACTTCGAGCCCGTAGGCGGGACTCAGATTCTGCTCGAGATTCGCCTGTGGGACAGACCGCACTCTCCGCCTCCTAGAGCGGGTGCCACTGCCATCGATCAGGCCCGCCTCATGGGCACCACATCCCAGGTTACGTGGTGACAAAGCGACAGACGAGTCATACGTCAAAGAAAGCCGAACTCGAGATATGCGACTTCGTCGGACGAAGGGACCCACGGTTCCGGACCGAAAGCTACGGCAACAGCGATCCAATCCGCGGACGCTACCAATGTGTCGTGGTCATCCAAAGCGACATGGAGCAACAACAACCACCAGGTTCGGGTGCCCACATACCGCCACCCAACCCACATGGTAGAAATGGCGAAAACAGGAGGCAACCATCCCTCCTCCCAACGAGGACGACCCCGACGCCCATCGAAAAATTCACCTCAGCGAGGAAGGATGGCACCAGGCACGCGA
This sequence comes from Avena longiglumis, assembly GCA_030063025.1. Classification (NCBI taxonomy): domain Eukaryota; kingdom Viridiplantae; phylum Streptophyta; class Magnoliopsida; order Poales; family Poaceae; genus Avena; species Avena longiglumis. The sequence continues at coordinate 527,237,236 of CP125976.1, forward strand.
AGCCGTGGCGGGCAACAAGATCCTGCCTATGGATGCTTCATGGGACCTGCTGATGGCATACCACCTGCTCCTCATCGAAGAGCACAAAAAGCAGGTGAAGATGCAAGAAGTGCTCGATAAATGCAAGCAAGCGGCCTCAGAGTCTAGTGCGCGGCGAGCTGCGCCTCCGCCATTGGGGATCCAGCTCGCATGGCAACAATGCCAACAAGCATCGCTCTCGCATAGAGCACATGGACCCCACTTCGCATCGTGAGGTGACTCGAACCCTCAACACGTCCTTCATGGAGATGGATGCCAACGACAACGTCATCCCGAAGACGCCGCAAGCTGCGATCATGGCAGCCATCACATACCTCGCGTCCCATCCACCTCCGGTGGGGGACCCGAAGAGATCTATGCATAAGTCTGCACTAGCCGGACTCGAACTCGTTGGAGTTGCGCTCTACGAGGAGGCTCCTGCGGAGCCGAAAAAGAAAACTGCGGTCAGATTCAACCGCATCCCCACACCCTCATTTGATGAGGACGAGCACGATCTGCCTCGACGACCCAAGAGCCCAAGACGTCGCAGCCGCGACTACGATGCTCGAAGCGACCTCGCTCAGCGCAAGGTCGACAAGGCACGCGCCAAACGCGCGTGCTCATCCGAATCCGAAGAGTATGATGACGGTGAACTCTGCGGAGCCCGATGCTTTAGCAAATCTATTCGGCGAACAGAGATGCCGAGAAATTTCAAGCTCCCTTCGGACACTCCGAAGTTCGACGACACGCAGGACCCTAAGGTGTGGCTCAGTGACCACCGTCAGTCTGGTCAAGCCGCACGGGAAACAAAACATCGCTTACAAAGGCCTTCACCGCAATGGTGCACATCCGGATCCGCTCAAGAGCTCGTCCTCGTGTTCCATCCGGGGAGGACCGTGTACGCTTGATCCAAGGGTACCAAAGAAATGGCCAGCCTTGATCGAAGAGTTGTGGGCCTGCACTCAACGAACGGGCGAATCCATCCGCTCGTACATACTACACTGGTCCAACATCAAGAACTCCGCGTCACACATCTCCGAGGAGAGAATGATCGACGCCTTCAAAGATGGCGTCAAATGCCAGGACTTCAAGGAAGAACTTGGGCGAGTCAAGCCCAAGACACTCGACCACCTCATGGACATCGCCAACAGGTGGGCAGATGGCGAGGATTCCGTCCACCGAGCACACTCGGATGAGGAAGATGACTATGGACGCAGACGCAAGCGCTATAGCAAGTGAAGATCGCACGTCTACGATGATCGCGACGGACCCGATATGGTTGCGGCTGGCTACGCCGACCGTCGCAACGACAACAACCGCGGCAACAGAGGATATCATGGAAACAATTTCCGCGACGGAGGATGCCCAATGCAAGCGTTGCAGCGCCGCGGCCATGACGACGAACCCTCAACATACGACAAGTTGACGGGCCCATTCACCATCCACTTCTACATCGACAAGCAAGATAGCAAAAAGAAGGCCAACCACATGCTCAAGGACTGTCGTGAGTTCCAGAAACTTAGCGAGGGCTTCACCCAGATGAGACAGCAGATCCCGAACCCTGGGTTCATACACGCACCTACACCAGGTGACATCGCCCATGGAGCTCCTCCACCACCACCCGTGGGACCTTCGAATCACGTGATCGCGCCCGTGCAAAACAACGGCGAAACGGGTACCCCATGCCAAAAAGGTCCCTGATGATCCAAAAAGGGCGCCCAACAAACAGGGTGCAAAAGAAGATCACCCGCCAAGTTATCCTAGTTGTGACCGCTCCACCCGCCATCCCTGAGTACCTCAGCGGGTCGGAGTCCTGCATCACATTCAGCCGTTCGGATCACCCCCGCCAGATCCCTTGCCCAGGTCACGCTGCCCTGGTGCTTGAGGCGCAGATTGGAGGGTTTGAGATGAGTCATGTCTTCATGGACGGCGGTAGCGGCATCAACCTGATGTTCGCTAGCACCCTAGCAGCAATGCGGATCTCATTGCAGCTGGAACAATCCGACACAACGTTCCACGGCATAGTCCCAGAGAAGGGCATATTCCCCCTAGGAAAAATATGGCTCGATGTCATCTTTGGCAAACCCGACAACTTTCGATGGGAGCGGATCAAGTTCGAAGTGGTGGACAGGCCATCACAATACCATGCCATCCTCGGGCGCATGGCATTCGCAAGGTTCCTGGCAGTACCGCACTATGCGTACCTGGTACTCAAGATGCCACGACCTAGGGGTGTCATCACAGTCCAGGGCAGCTTCACCCGATCCGACAACTGCAACAGGGACGTCAACAGAATCTCCTAGTCGTTCGGCATGCAGGAGGAGCTCACAAGGCTTCGAGAGGTGACAGACAACGGGGCACCCCTAGTCTCGAGGCAAAACGCACCCGACATGTCGTTCGACTCAACAGTCAACACGAAAAAGGTGCAGGTCCACCCGACGGACGCCTCCAAGATGGCGTTGATCGCCAACAACCTCAGCCCCGCATAGGAAAGCGCGCTCGTCGAATTACTCCGTGAGCGCTGGGAAATCTTCGCCTGGTGTCCTGCGGACATTCCAGGAGTTCCCAGGAATTCGCCGAGCATGCACTGGACGTTTTTCCAGATGCCAAGTTCGTCAAACAATCCATCTGACGATTGTCCGAGCCACGGGCCGAAGCCGTCAAAGTTGAAGTTAATAGACTACTCGCCGCTGATTTCATCGGGGAGATCAAGGAAAGCGAGTGGCTAGCAAACACTGTGTTGGTCCCCAAAAAGGACACGGACATCCTGCGGATGAGCGTGGACTTCACATCGCTCAACAAGCACTGCCCTAAGGATCACTTCCCTCTACCTTGGATCGATCAGATCATTGATTCGACTGCAGGATGCGAAAAACTCTTCCTTGACAGGATACAATTAGATTCGACTGAAGGTCGAAGATCAGGAGAAAACAACATTCATCACGCCGTTCGGAGTATTCTGCTACAACACAATGCCCTTCGGGCTAAAGAACATAGGTGCCACGTACCAGCGGTGCATGCAGGCATGCCTGAAGAGCCAGATAGGCCGCAACATACAGGTCTATGTCGACGACATAGTCATCAAGACAAGGGAGGCCAAGACGCTGATCGACGATCTCCGTGATACGTTCGACAACCTTGATCACTATAAGATCAATCTGAACCCAGAAAAGTGCGCCTTCGACGTCCCATCTAGCCAACTGCTTGGATACTTGATCTCCCAGCGAGTGATTAAGGCGAACCCGAAGAAAATACAGGCCATACTGGCCATGGAGAAGCCGAATAACCTCAAAGGTGTCCAGCAACTAGCCGGGCGCATCGCGGTGTTGAGCAGATTCATCAGCCGCATGGGTGAAAAGGCCCTGCCCTTCTACCAGCTGCTACGCAAAGCAGAAAAATTCGAGTGAACACCCGAAGCAGACGACACATTCGAAGATCTGAAGCGGTTGCTCTCAACCTCGCTCGTCCTGGTCACACCAAAGGAACGCGAGCCTCTGCTGCTATACATAGCATCCACGCATCAGGTGGTCAACACTGTGCTCATGGTCGAACAACCTGAAGATGGCAAGACCCATGGGGTCCAACGCCCAATCTATTACCTCAGCGAGGTATTGACACCAACAAAATAGAGGTACCCTTACTACCAAAAACTCGCCTACGACGTGTTCATGACAGCTCGTCGGCTGAGCCACTACTTCCAGGAGCATCAGGTGATGGTCGTCAACGAGGTACCTCTGAACAGCATCCTGAACAACCCGGAAGCTACAGGACGCATAGCCCTGTGGGGCATCGAGCTTTCCCCTCTAGACATAGTCTACGAGAAGCGCAACTCGATCAAATCTCAGGTCCTCCCGGACTTCCTCGTCCACTGGATGGAGCTACAGCTGCCAGACACCCCGGATATGATGCAGTCATGGACGATGCACTTTGACGGATCCAAGCGCGAAGCTGGATCAAGAGTCGGGGTCATACTGACATCCCTGCAGGGCGACAAGATGAAATACGTCCCCTGTATGAAATTTCGGGCCTCCAACAACGAAGCCGAATACGAGGCCCTCATCCACGGCATGAAGATGGCCAAGATCTACGGCGCAACACGCCTCGTCATCTACGGTGACTCAAACCTCGTCGTCCAGCAGACGATGAATGAGTGTGACGCACACGCCGCTAACATGATCGCGTACCGCGCGCTCTACAACTCACTCGAAGGAGATTTCGACGGCTATGAGCTTTGGCACGTTGAAAGAGAAAGCAACGAGGAAGCTGATAGACTCGCCAACATCGGCTCCACATGCGCACGGGTGCCACCAGGTGTGTTCCTCAAACAAATCTGCGTGTCCTCCATCAAAAGGAAATTCCCCAAGGGATCACCCGAAGAAGCAGAGCACTCGGGGGCTGCGCTACCCAAAGGACACGAAGTACCCCGGAAAACTCGACACAAAGGTCGCGTTGGTCAACCTGATGCAGGTCATGGCAATCGAGGAAACATGGACGCAACCGTACCTTTGGTACCTGATAAACAGGGAATTGCCTGATGACCTGACAGATGCCCGGCGCATATCTCGCCGGTCCAAGACCTTCACCATCATCAATGGCGAGTTGTACAAGCGCATCATTTCGGGTGTAATCCAAAGGTGCGTCACCACCGGTGACGGCAAAACCATCCTCCAAGACATCTACGAGGGCATCTGCGGCCATCACGCAGGCAGTCGCGCCCTCGTCGCCAAAGCTCTACGAGTTGGGTTCTACTGGCCAACGCCCATGAATGATGCCAAGGACATCGTCCGAAGGTGCAACGGTTGCGAGAGGTTTGCAGATAAACCGCACGCACCAGGATCGGAGCTCAGGCCCATACCCCTGGCCTGGCCCTTTGCCCAATGGGGCCTCGACATGATCGGCAAACTGCCCAAATCCTCGAAAGGAGGCCACGTCTACCTCCTAGTCGCAGTCGACAAGTTCACCAAGTGGATCGAAGCCATGCCTGTTACCAACCAAAAGAGCAAAATGGTCGTGAAGTTCTTCGAGTCCATAGTCTACAGGTTCAGCGTGCCGCACATCATCATCATGGACAACGGGTCGAACTTCATCTCCAAAGAATTCCAGGACTTCTGCGAAGGCCTCGGGATCAACACATCATATGCCTCCATGGTGCACCCGCAAACCAACGAGCAGGTCAAAAAGGCCAATGCAGGCCGCATCAAGAAACGCCTACTCAGCCCACTCGAACGACTTGCAGGAGCTTGGGCAGAAGAGCTACCCTCTGTACTCTGGAGCTTGCGCACAACGCCAAATAGCTCAACTGGCTACACGCCCTTGTTCATGGTGCACCGGAGCCGAAGCCGTGCTACCTGCAGAAGTACGCCCCAAGGCCCCACGGGTCGTTGCTTACAGCAAAGCCGAATCGACGGCCGCACTCGAAGACTCCGTCGACACACTCGACGAGGCACACGACATCGCCGCAGCTCGCTCGGCGGTCTACCAATAGAACCTCCGCAACTATCACAGCCGCCGCCTGCGCCCAAGGTCCTTCGTCGAAGGAGACCTAGTCCTATGACTCAAACAAGAGCGGCCGCAAAAACTCAAGTCACCCTGGGAAGGACCCTACGTTGTCATCGAAGTCATCCCAGGTGGCGCCTACCGCCTTAATCATGTGGAGTCTGGAGTCGCATACTCCCACCCATGGAACGTCGCACAATTGCAACGCTTCTACCCCTAGCTATCCCCCTTTACTTTCAATAAGGCTACTCAGCCAAGGTTACTCGGCCGAACAATGTACCTCCTCATTACGATATGAATAAAGCTAAGTGTCTTGCCCGAAAATTTATCTTTTCCTCACATTTCATTATGTTACAACACACTCGGGGGCTCCCCCTCACCTCACGACTTCGTTGACTAAGGATAACGCATGTACACCTGAGTAGCTGAACATGTCAGGCTAATGAAAAGGGCATGCTTACAACCAAGCACCATGTGCTAATACAATTAACCTTTACAACAAAAGGCACAACACTCCCAGTAGAAATATATACAAGTTTTACACCTATCTTTTTTACAGGACCTACCTATTCTGAAGGATCACCTGCGCCCCGATGCTCAAAAAGATCTACAATCTCTTCGGCATACTGGCTAACAGCCGCGTAGTACGGGCGCATGTACCATAGGACACCATCTGGTCGAGGGGGCGGCCCAGCCGCCACAGCCGCAAGATTAACATCAGGGCGATGTAGCCGCACGAGGGAAAGGGTGGCCTTCACCCCCACAACCAACTGGTGTCGCACCAACTCCCTGACGTGACGCACGTCTCGAAACTTTGCCATCAAACCCCATAGAGTCGATGACGCTTCATCAAGGGGAAACATGACGTGCAGAATCAACGCCAGATAAGTCTTCACCTACCTTAGCACTCGTGACACCTAATGAGCACGATCCTGCACAGTCGCAAGGACCGTGGCCCGATCGCGATCCATCCAGAAAAAGCCTCCGGCTTCCATATCCTGCTGGGTAAAGCAGTTGATCCGAACTTCAACGCGCTCCTTCTCCTCCCCTGGAACAAGGTTGGCACCTGTAGAAAATACATAGTAAGATGACACGCATAAAGATCCAAACGAAAGCACTCAAGGAAACTTACATCGCAATGCCGCTAACTGCCGCAGCCCATCAGATACTCCTCCCTGGTGGTATCTCTCTCTGCCTTCGACTTCCACACATCCGCATGACCTCGGATGCCAAGTATCTCCTTCTCAAGACTATGGACGCGGTCGCAAAGAAAAACAAGCTACGGCGCATCATCCAAAGATGGTCGCGGCTGCGGAGCAGACGAAGTATCGATGGGGTCCTCACCCGAAGGTCCCTAAAGGAAAACAAACAAGAGTATGAACAACACATGACTGAGCAACAACTCGAAGTATCATTTATATACAACAAAAGGCCACTGCGTGGCACATGGAAACTGCTCGTCAAATATTACAACAAAAGAAGAAGACAACTATCCTAAAGCTATAGCGACGAAGCCTAAGCAGTCGCATCCTAAGTGGCCTCGGAGCCAGAGTGCCTACTCTTGACCTCCTCCTGCTGCTTCGTTGCATACTCCGTCAGAAGGTCAATGAGCTTCGGCCCATAGCGCTTACAGCGAGAAGCGTAGAGAGCGAACGCTACCTCGGAACCGTCGGGAGCTGTGGGCATCTGAGAGGTGACCTGATGAAGATCCAGCTCCGCCCCCGGACACCATGGACATAGTCAGTCCCATGGAAGCGTCGATGCCCTTCTTCTTGCGCTTGTAGGCCGCAGACGCATCCACTGACAGCGCATCCTCCAAAGAATCTACATCCTCAAGGGCAACACCCTTGGGAACGAGCTCCTTGTAGAAGCGCCCGAGGATCTCCTTGGCCTTGGCAGCAGCCATCGGCTTCTTGGCCAACTCCTTCTCGCGCATAGCCGTAGTAGTGGCGAGCTTCTCCTCGCGATCCGTAGCTTCCTGTTGCAGGCGCTTCTTGGCCGCGGCTACGTCAGCTAAATCCTGCTCGAGGCGCTCCTTTGCCCCAACGGCATCCTCGGCCTTCTTCTCCGCTCGCCCAAGGCTCTTTTTGAGAGCATCAAGCTCATGAAGGGCAACGTTATTTTCATCTCCAAAAGCACCAAGAACATACATAAGCTACACAAGCTAGCGAGCAGGCGAAAAAGAACAGGATCAATTCAGCATGTACCTCGAAGTCGCCAGATGTCGGCCTCCAAATACAGTCCGCAGACAAGGTGTTCGACTGCACAAAGGGCTGCGAGAAGAAACAAAGTATCACAAAAAGGGCTCGGGGGCTGCGCCCAAGAAACGAGCAAAACATCAAACACATGAAAAATGCTCGGGGGCTCATCCAAAAATAAGGCCCGGGGGCTCCCCTACAGCAAGAGAGAAAACAACTTACATGCTCAAACGGAGACTCCGAAGGTCCTGGTGCAGTCTTCTGGGAGACGATCACTTGAGCCTCCTGCGGAGAGGGGTTCGGAGCAACGCCCCCAGAGGTGGCCACCGTCTGAGAGGGAGGGGCGTCAATTTCGACTCCCCCACAGCCTCCTAAGTGGCCTCACTAAAAGAGCCCTCGGAGGAGTGGCTGCAAGGAAAGCACCAATCAAAAGAAAGAAGACAAGAAGACAAGAAAGTAGAGAAAGGCATTCGAAGATACTTATGAGTCCATGTCGCTTAAGTCAAAAATGGGCAGCGCCCTCTTCCCTTTCTTCTCTTCCTTCTTCCTCTTGGCCAAGGCTGCGCGCCATAGCACATGCACGGGATATGCGAGGAAGAAGCATTGTTACCTCCGCTGTGGCAGACAAGGAACGGCGGGTCCCTAGGCATCGGCGGAGTCGAGGCATCCAAAGATTTTCTCGAGCTCCGCGCCCGCTTTTGGGTCTGCCCCTCGCTCGCCTCGGGGGCTTCCTCAATCGGTGACTACACCGGTGGAAGCTCGGACTCGGAGTCCACAACTTCGTTGTCCGGCGCAATCAGAAACCTTTTGGGTACAGGAGACACCATGCCAGCCACCTTGAGATCCTGCACAATGAAGACATCAACGATCAGTACAAACGATTACAAGGAAAAGCGCTGAAATAAGGCGCTTACGCACGTCAGAAATCTACACCTACGTAATCGTCTCGCGGATCAACGGGGCGCGACTTCGAAGGTCCTCGTCGGTCTTATACTTCAGCATTGGCCGAAGAACTCTATCGAGGTCCCCTCTGGAGCGCTCCTCAGCCGAAACTCTCTTCGGTCGTGGCGGCGGAGTAAGGAACATCGGATGCGCCGCCTCGGAGTGGCTGCACCGACGTTTGAGGAAGGTGCGGATGATATCCACACTGCTCACCTCCTTCTCTCGCAACCACCGAGGGCCTCCACCGACGGTAGATCTCTACCTCCTCCACCTCGCCTCCAGATATGATTCTTCCAGATCTCTTCTTCAAGATCTCCGGTGGAGTCGAAAGGGCAAGGCCAAACTTTTCCCGCCCACCGTGGAGTCACGGATATAAAACTTCCTCCGCCAAGATTGGATGGACTCGTACATAGAAAAGAGAAGAAAAGAACAAGAGATCAAAGATAAATGATGCAAGCCGATCGGATAAACTCCATCGAGCGGATCGCCTCTTCACGGAATAATGCTTCCGGAAGAGGCCAAAGTGCGGCTCGATACCAAGCTAGCACAAAAAGCAATGAAGCAGGCGATGTGGAGAAGAGAATTGGGTGAGAGATGATGGAGTTGGATGCCATAGAAGAAGAACAGTCCATGAAGAAAATCGTGGACTGGGAAAGAGAGGCCGCAAAGAACAAAAGCGAAAAACATCACCCGAAACCCTGCGGGTGGACGGGGAGTTACCTCATGGTCGGGGACCCTGACGGCGTCCTTGTCCTGCGGGATTAAACCCGCTTCACGCAACTTGCGTAGGTCGCCCTCGTGCGTCTCCGAGCGCTGCCACCCAACTTCGGTGACACGAGCGGCGGCGGTGCCCTTCTTGCCGCCGGTAGAAGCACTGGTGACTGCTCCGGTGGAGGCCTTCTTCGACTTCCCCATCGCAGCGCGTCGACGAAAATGGTGTGCGCACAAGAATAAAGAAGGAAACGATCGAAGAATGTCCAACGGGCGCAAGGATGAGCTTGTGAAATTGGAGGCAGTGAAAGCAAATGGATAAGGGTGAAAACAAACTACAGTTTTCCCCGCAGTTATAAGGACGAAGACGATGAACAAGGACCATTCATCTAGAAGCCCTAATGCCAGGATCAGATCCAACCGTCCACGTGTTAACACAACAGCGAACCGTCGCTTGCATGCCGTCCACTACGCACGGAAACCGAGGAGACGCCGTAATTCTCGCCATGTCGCACATGACCAGTCAACTCCAAGTCAGAAAGTGGGACCCACGTTTGTCCAGTCACGTCACCTCTAGCGCCGCAGACGTTTGAGGTCACCGATCATCAGCACTGACGTCATCAAAACCACACTAGCAACGGTTAGAAATCTTTGGCTGACCGCTAATCGTACTCACTCAAATCTACGATTCGAGCAACTACTTGGGGGCTACTCCTATCAGGAGCGCTGGCCACGCACCCAAGGCACGAATAAGGTACTACACCAATGATCTATTCTTCGAGTCCTACATCGAGTCTGCGACTCCACTACGGACTCGGGGCTACTCCCATAGGGAGGATTGGTTCAAGCATCCGAAAAAATTGTGTCCTACGGACCTGAAATTAACAACGGCTGAATTAAAGTCTATGCTTGAGTCTACGACTCGAACAGACACTCGGGGGCTACTCCCATAGGGAGAGTTGGTCGCGCACCCTATGAATTCTTCGACTGCGATCCTTCAGATCAAAATGCAAAAACTTTTTGGCAACTTTGCCCCAACCAACGCTAAGTGAGTAACATCCTCCTTAGCCACCCGAAACACCTCCGCGGTGATAAACTTCCGGATGTTGTGTCTGCGACAAAAAGATAAGACCTACAGATACCATATTATGGCCTGGTAATGCACCTGACTGCGCTCTACTAGTAAAAATCCGTGCCAACAGGCGCGATGAAAATCCCGACGGACGCGTTGGGTACATCGTTCGAAATCTACTAGGATTCGACTCCTATAAGACCTCAACGGCCTGAATCGAATTACGCCAGCATCTGTTCCAGATTCGAGTCTAGGGACTCGATTCTGAAGAAGATCGTGTTGTTTTGTCCTAAGACAGTTAACTGACCCTGATCCGTCAGGAGAGTCAGGAACACACATCAACAATCCCTACACACTAAAATAATTCTTTTCTCTAATGAACAGAAACAGCTGCACCCAAAAGATTAAAGAGTCCTCAGCCGAATCTACGATTCGACTGAACACTCGGGGGCTACAGACATGGTTATACCCTGCGGGTACACGACATTAGCATACCTGGTCCAGCCCAAGGAAGGCCCACAAGAATATATGCGGCCCGTGGAGATTTTTGGGTGGCCCAAGCCCATGACATCTTCGGATCCTTGGAGAGCAAGACTAGAACAGACAGAATATTCAAAGGGGTAAACCCTAAACTTGTAACCGACTCGATCTGTGCCTGAGACCTGCCTAACTCTATATAAAGGCTAGGAGGGCACAGCGAGGAAGACCAATCCTTTTTCCACCGCATACACAACTTCACGCTAGATTGCATCTGCGCACCCAGAACCTTGGTTCCAGTAATCAAGCGGAACAAGCGGGTAGGGTTTTCCCTCCGGCCCAACACAGGTAAATCGTGTCCCCAGTTTGTCTATTAGCTCATGTCTCCAGACCCCATCTTCTCCAAAACCCAAGCTCATAACAATGGGCATTGACGAGTCGAAACCTCGTCAGCTCCACCTGAGTACTCTATCACTACTGAGCTACTCTAACTATTGATCGTACTTCGACCTACCACTGGCAGAGAGGCGACAGACAACTGGAGGGCCAAGCACAACAAGTGGATGCTGCGAGCCCCTAAGAACCAACCGAGCCATCTCTTGCTGAGAAACAAACTCATATGCAAATGGAACCTCTCCAGCATACTTGGTGATTCAGATTACCTTTGTCATCGCCTCCGACGATGATCCGGCCGCGGTTGCTATGTCCCTGTAAAACGCCATGATCGAAGCCGGCAAAACCAACATCCTTTCGCACCTGAAATTGACGTCCTAGGAAACCACCATCTCGGTGCCTCTATGCCTGCACTCCACCCCCATATCCATAAGATCCTGCACAAAACGAGCTACCTTCATCTGTAATGCCAGCGCTCGCGCCATATCCAACAACGCCGCCACGACTTCCTCCAACTCCTGTCCAATCTTCTCCGGTGGCTGTAGGTAGCACCGTCCCACGTACTCCCTCTCCACCTCCTGCGCCCCGACAAGGTTGATCAGAGCCTCCTCCGCCGACGCTTCATCCATTGACACCCTGCAGCAAATCGGGGTTTGTAATGGGGGAGAAGGAGGAGCAGACCCGAGATTGATAAGGTGGAGGCGATGGACGACACATACCATCTAGAGGGGAGGCGACCGTGCCGAGGCGGAGCAGTCGTGGCGGTCAAGGCCGAGGCGGAGTGGTCGATGAGGAGGAGGCGGAGCTGTCCGTCGCCAAGGTGGATGCCGCCGGAGGTGGATACAGAGGAGGCAGAGTTATCTGTCGCCAAGGTGCCGAGGCGGAGCAGCTCAGCGGTCGGCGAAGCAAGAGGTGGAGGTGGCGGCGGATGGCGTGAGGTGGATGTTGGCGGAGGCGGTGCGTCATGCGGGGTGGAGCACCAAGCGGCACATCACTGGGAGGAGGAGCACCAAGCGGCGCGCAGCTAGGAAGAATGGGGAATTTCCCCGACCCAAACCTGGGGGGGGTCATTTGTACCTGATGTGGCCTCCCCCTGTTGTCCACCTTGTCCAAAACCGGAGACAAATTCCGTTGGGGGTAATTTGTCCAGTTTAGCAAACTTAGGGGGTAATTAGCCCCACTTAATACTTATGGATGGTTAGAGCATCACTAGTAGTACCCCTAAACCCTCAAACCCTCAAACCAGTTTAAGGGTTGAAAATGGGCATTTTTTGGCACTTTTAGAGGTTAAAAAACAGAGGCAAAGACTAGAACCCTCAAACCCAACCCTTATAACAAAATCATCATCTTCCACCTCTCATCGGCACCGTCACCAAAAAGTTGCACCTCGGCGCCATCTCCTCCACACCGCCATCGCCTCAAGCACCTCCATAGGCGTCGGTGGTGGAGTCCTCCACACCGCCACCGCCACCACAACTCATCAGAGTGTCACCTCGAAGAGTAGAGGACGCACCACGAAGTAGCCTCTTTCTCTCGGCGATGTCCTCCTTGGTCTCCTTCCACCACGCCAATTGGTCTTCATCCATGTCCTTTTTGCACATCATCATGTGCTCCTTATCCTCGGCCATGATCTATTTCCATGCCTTTGCTTCCTTGAGCTTGAGCATCCTCTCCTCCATATCGGCCTTGCGCTTCGCTTGTTCACGCCGTGCTTCAACTTGTGCAAGCTTCACCTCTTTCTTCTTCTCGGTGATAAGAAGCTTTGTCTCCAATGTATTCATTGTCAATGTCTCCCTAGACTTCATCATTTGCTCCATCTTCTCTCTTAAGCTTGACGCCTCTCCTTCCATCTTGATCCTTAGCTTTGCCTTCTTGGTTCCCTCGGGCTTGCACAAGTTCTTTTCCTCCTCATCACTATCATCCATCCTAAGCATTGCCACCTTCTTGGGTGCGGTCTCTTGATCCCTCAACTTCCACTTGTCAAAAGTTTGAAGAATTGCCCAAGCATGCATAAATGGGAATGATTTGCCCTTGGAAGCGGGCATCTCCTTGTACCTCAAACCGACAATTGTCTCCTACAAACCCACCAATAGCATAGTAAACAAACATAAGAACCCAACAATGCATAGAAAATAAAAAATGAGCACATATGTACTCACATAGTCACTCTCCACGCATCCACTAGGCAGTGCATTCTTCACTTGGTCCATTGCCGCACTCCAACGAGCACAACACGGCTTCATCAAATCCCATCGGCCTTGAAGCGACCGGTATGAATGAGAGATGAACCCACCGGTCTTCGGCTTGATCTTGCAATATGTGTCTTCTATGCGTTGCCAATATCGTTTACCGGTTTGATCGGTACCCGTGCTTGCATCCATCCCCACATGTGCCGAAGCACGAACCAAGAGAATATCTTTGGCCTCGGTATAGTTTGTCGAGCGCGAGGTGGGGCGGGCAACGGTGGTGAACGTCTCCTCCTCTATCTCGGTCACCTCCTCCTCATCACCCTCTTCCTCCTCCTCATCACCCTCTTCCTCCTCCTCACCAACAAACCCAAAAGACTCGAGAGGAGCAGCCCCGATGTCCACATCCGCGTCTTGGAGAAGCCCCATGAATGATGTTGCGGGATTATTATCAAGCACCTCGTGCACGACGGGCGGCGTGTCGGCGATCGCGGGAGCGGTGGGCTTCTTCCGGACGGTTGTATTCTTCACGACCGGCTTGGCGGCCGCACCCTTGGGCCCAAGCGACGGGCGTTTGGGCGGCACCTTGCTCGGCGGCTTCGTTGGGCGGCAGGGGCAGAACAGGCGGGCGGTGGAGCGTCTTGGCAGCCGCCGCCGCTTGCTTTCCGGCGTCTTGTCCCACCGTCGGCGACTGCGCCTCGCTTCGGGCGGCGGCGTTGCCAGCGAAGGTCGGGCGACGCGGGCAGGCGGCGGGGCCGGTGGCGGCGGAGAGGCGGGCGGCAGCGGTGCGGCGTCGGAGGCGGAAGCGGTGTCGCCATGGCGATGGGCGGGCGGCGCGGCGATGGCGGCAGCGGCCTTGGCGGCGATGATGGAGGCGGACGGCCGACGGCGGGCGTGCGGCGGTTGGAGGTTGGCGGGCGGCGGCGCATGGGGGAAAAATCCTCCCGCGTTTTGCAACCGGACGAAACGAGAGGAGTAGGGGTTGGGCCAGTTTTGCCTCTCCAACCCCCACTTGTACAAGTTGGAAGGGGGAGTAGGGGTTGGACCTCTAAATTTTTTTAGGGGTTTAGGGGTTCTAGTCTACACCTTTTTCTCGCCGAAAACTGTAAAAAAGCGGTTATTTTTACAGATTTGAGGGTTTAGGGGTACTACTAGTGATGCTCTTAGCGACCGAAACAGTATACTTAGAGGGGTTATATGGACTTTTCCCCCTAAAAAATAGAAAACCGCACCCGCGGTCCCAAATGTTTTCGGGTTGCGTCAGTTTGGTCCCTAATCTCTGAAATGGAACATTTAGGTCCTAAATGTTTCATAAGTGAGCACGCACGATCCTAATTGGGTCTGACCCGCGCCACGTCGGATGCTGGTCGTTAGGCGGGAGATTTCCCGTGGCTGGCTGATGGATATTTTGCAACTGAACCCCTATAAGTATCTGTCTTCTCCTTTCCCAGGCCCCAGACCTTCTCCCCTCCTCTGTTTCTTCTCCAGCCACTGCCCATCGCCATGAGTGCCACAACAAGCTCATATGAGTGGATTCGGCCGAGGAGGAAGCCATCTGCTCCATTCCCGTCGCAAGAACTCGTTGTAGCTTCTCTCCCGCCGCCGCTACCTGCTAGAACTCTGCCGTTGGTGCCATGTCCGTCTTGTCGATTTCGCAGAACCATTCATCTTGTCTCTCAGTCGAGCTCCAATCCTGGGCGTGTCTTCTACAAATGCCCCAACCATCGGGTAAGATGTTGTTCTTAGGACTAAAAGATTCATTTCCCTCCCATTTTCTTATTTCTTTCTCTGATTTATATCTTAGGTTACTCCTAACCCTTGCAACCTCTACTACTGGGAAAATGGAGAAGACAACTATGTTGATTTTCTGGTTAGGAATGGGTACTATGTAGGAGAAACAGAGAAGGGAGAAGAAGATGTTGGACAGAGGGACATGGTGGCTGTACTGAAGAAGATGGATCAGCTACTTGTCATTGGCAACAAAGTGTTAGCAGCAATTATTTGTCTAGTTGTGGTGATGGTGTATGTAGCAGTTGCTAAGTAGATCAGGACTCGTGTAATATGTGAATGGAAATGACTCTAGTTTCTCTTTCAAATGCAATGTATCAAATGCAATGTATGAAATGTTAGCAACTGACTGGCATATTTCAACAAGTGGTAACTGATCATCTCTAGATCATTACATCCAAAAAAAGTACTGACTGGCAGATTTAACAAGTGGTAGCTGATCATCTCTAGATCATTACATCCAAAATAAATACTAACTGGCAGATTTAACAAGTGCACTCATGCACTTACATGGTTTGAGTGAAACCAGAGCTACATCTGAGCATCAGGTTTCTGTCAAACCTAGCCAAAATATGAGTTTGTTCTCCAAAACATACAACCTATCTTCTAAAGATGTCCAAAATATACAACTATCTGAGCATCAGGTTTCTGTCAAACATCAGGCTGGCACCTTGTTCTCCTTCTTTGTCCCAACCTTCCTCTTCTTAGCTAAACCAAGGGTTTTGATTGGTGGTCTTGGAGGTGGTAGATCATCTCTGCGGTGGCAATAAGGCTTCGGGGAGATGATCCGTGGTGACAGGGGCTGTTGAGTTCTTCTGCAATTTGAAGAGCAACACAAAAGAAGGAGATCATCTCTGCGCATGGTTGCCTGAGTTTGGAAGAGAGCAACAAAAAGAACTCACTTGTTCTGTAGAGAACAAACACACTAGATGATGTAACATCATAGTTCATTGCAGATGCCACAATACTTGTTGCACTTGTCTCCATTTTGCGGTAAAACCTTTTTCTAGCGAGATAGAAAGGTGCAAGTAAACAATAGATAGAAATGTGCAAGTAAACAATAGATAGAAATGTGCAAGTAAACAAAAGATAGAGATGTACCTTGGCACTACTATTTCTTTTGGACATTTTCTTTGGAGGTTGTGGTTCATCTTCAAGATCATCATCGGTAGTACAATTTGAATTGGTTACAGGTGTCTTGTCATCTTGCATCTATTGCTAGTTTTGCTTTGCATCTCTACCAAGAGTTGGGCACTTTCTTTTGTTGTGTCCAGTTCATTGCACACACTACAATGGCCAATTGTTCCATGCCTGCTTAGCCTAGTGCCACCATCCTCCTCAAGTGGACACTTCCTCCTCTTTTTGCTTGGCCTCCCGACTTGCTTGTCAAACTTTGGTGGTCTAATTTCTGGCCCATTCATTTTCTTCCACATTCTAGGGTCACTACATGGCATAATTACACCAGTGTATGCAGCTTTGAATGCATCTATGCTATAACATTTGTGGACCACTGACTCTGGTTTGATCCTTTCATGCCTAAAAGCTGCACATGCATGCCTACATGGGATTCCAGAAAGCTGCGAGGCTCTACATGAGCACTCCATCTTGTCAATGTGCACCTCATATTCACCATACAACCCATTCACCTTGAACATATGCTTTGTTGCAGACTTTGCTTCATAATTGTTGGCAAAATCAATGTTTTTATCTAGTTTTTTTCCTAATTTTAGGACAAATTGTGCCACACATCTCATCTACTTCTTTATTCTTGTTAAAAACCTAACCATGATTTGATCTTTGATCTTTTTCAAGCTGGTCACTATAGGCAGTTCTCTAGCATCAAGTATGTACCTACATGGGAAACTACTATTGGAACAAGGAAACATGCAAAGCTAGTACTGAAACAAAGAATCTAATACTGAATCAAGGAAACTTACTTATTGAACACTTCACAGATGTTATTTAGCAAACATTTAACACGGTTCCTCAAAGAATGTCTTGCACCATTGCCTTGGATCAATTGCATTCAGGTACTCAAATGCATAGTTGATTTCTACTGTGAACTCCTCCCCATGTGGTCCTAATTAACAGACATTTCATCAATTTCTATCCGATTCGACTTGCCAATCTAATGGTGCTACACAGACGGGATCTAGGGTTACTTCCGTGGCGCGGGAGGATCTCGGGTCGCGCATCTTGACCCCTTGCTCGCGAGCTCCATCCTCGCGGCCTCGTCCCACATGACCTCCGTGGTCCATCGCCTCCGGTCATCACCGGGCGACCGTCGTGGCTTGACTCGCCTCACCGTCGCGGGAGAAAGGGGTGAGGAGATGGAGGCGTCGAGTGTGCGGAGAGAGAACATAAGGGCTTTGCAATTTCTCGCATCCAAAGGTTGAGCCGTGGGCCCCTACGGAAACATGGCGTGACGTGTTACCGATCAGCGTGGTCGGACCCAATTGGAACCAGCGTGCTCACTTGAAACATTTAGGGCGCAAATGTTTCGTTTGAAGATAGAGCCAAACCCGTATCGCAAACATTAAGGAGGGTGTGTGCGGTTTTCTCTATAAAAAAAGGAAAAAAAAAAGAAGAAAAGAGCAGCTCCTAGCCGATTTCCCCAGTAGCCTCCGTCACGTGTCCCGATATTCAGGAACTCGACAGCCCAGCACGCCGTCGCCGGAGACGATCAGCGCCTGAACCTCGCGAGACCAAATGGCGCCTAAGAAGAAGCAGCCAGTCTCGAAGCAGAAGCATAAGCCCAAACCCTCCGCGTCCTCCTCTTCATCCTCGTCCGCCGCGCCGCGCCTCGAGATCTCGTCGGAGAACGAGCGCCGCCTCCGCCGCCTCCTCCTGGACTCCTCTACCGCTACCGCCCCCACTCCCGTAGATGGTCCAGCGGCTCGCTCCGAATCGAGGGAGCAGAAGGGGCGGCGGCTGCGCGGTGTCTACGACAAGCTGGCCCTCGAGGGCTTCTCCTCTTCGCAAATCGAGCAGGCCCTCTCCGCGATACCAGTTCGTATCCCCAAACACATGTAGAACACCGTGGCGCTATTGAATTGGCTTTTTGCTGATGAATTTTGTTATTGGGTAGGATACGGCGACGTTTGAGTCGGCATTGGATTGGCTGTGCTTTAATCTGCCGGGCGACGAGCTCCCCCTCAAGTTCGCCAGCGCTGCCGCCTCCACTTCTCGTGCAGGTATTGGATGGGAGGGTTTAGGGTTCTCCTGCAACGCTATGCTTGCTGGTTTAAGTAAGAATACCAGATGGGTTGGAGCATGTGTGTTTGCAGTCATCTGCATTTTGTGTTCTGTATGCCAACGCACACCTACAGACTCTGCACTTCAGGGGTGCTGCATGTATGTTTGTGTTTCCATGGAGTTACGGTTTGGATTTAATGGTGTTAGTTTGCATGCTTAAACCATGTGTTGATTTTTTTTTTGTGCCTCTGCAGGAACAGAAGGTTCAGTTAAGGTGGTATCAGCAGCAAAGGACAATTGGGTGCCACAGAGCCGTGAGCCTGCTGAAGCAAAGGGCAGCACTGAGGGGTTGGAAACTAAAATCACGACGGCAAGAAGCGGATGTCACATTGGATGATGGGCGGTCATAAGCTGCATGGATACTGCAGTACATGGAACAGCAAGAGGAGGTATATATATGTGCAAACGGTGTAGTTCATTAATCATATATTGTCCTTCGTTTGTCTGCTAAGTGCTCAGACTACTATGTTTTTCTCTGAAATAATATCTTGTTCTTTTGTATTTCCTTAACTCAACACTCTTTGGAATTTAGTGCCTCTACATCATATCTGTTAAACATGCAATCTAGATTTTAGAAAATCCTTTCATTTCTTTGACATCTTTTTTGCTAATTTGAGCCACTTCCTGAAAATAATTTTCGTTGATTGAGTAACAAATTAATTATAAAGATACTCTAGGACCCTCTAATGTGACACCAATTTAAGCTTGTCTGTTAAGCTCATGATTCCATATGTTTCACTGTATATTTGTTCCATTCGCTGCCATTGATGTTAGGAGGAGGAAGCAAATTCTCATGATTAAATCAACATGGGAAGATCACTACGCAGCAAGTTTTGAAGTTGCTGAAGCAAAGCCAAGTAGGCGGAAGAAAAAGGGTATGTTCAACCGTTGCATTATTGATATGAAGCTGTATCTATTTTTTTCTATTCTGAGTAGTTATTACATTTCTCTTACAAGTTCTCAAAGTTTTTGTACTATATGGAGTTCTATTTGATGAATGTTTGTTTCCAGATAAAAAAGGGAAATCCAAAAATGGAAACACAGAGGAACATACAAGCCAAAATGTGGTTCCTGATTCAGAAATTGCAAACATTGAGGGTGGTCAGGTTGGCTCGGGTGCAAGTGGGAACGTAGCTGACAGTCTTGTCCATATTGATGAAGGATCCAATTTACAAAATGAAATTCCTAAAGATGTTGGCGAAACTTGCACTAAGGAGGCTGAAGAAGAGGAAGTTGAGCTTGATAACTTGTTTTTTGAAGACTCTCACGTGGGAGGTTGTGGCTCCAGAAATCTTGAAACAGCAAAAAATAGAGAAATTATCACATGACGGTTATGGCCATCTTCTTGGAAACATAGATGATGTATGGAAAAAGGTGTGCTCTTACACTATCTTTATGCGAAGGAATCAACTGCTGTTGCTCCTCACTGTGATTATTATAATGCTTCTTTTCATATTCATAATATTAGGGCTGTTTTGCCTGGCTTGGCTCTGGTCTTTTAGGCTGGAGGTGGATATGTCAAGCCAAATACAGTTGGTTTCACGCTTCTCTAAGGTTGCTTGGGCATTTTGAGAAAATTGAAGAACCCTTTTGTGTCCATGGGCCCATGCTCTGGGTGTTAAATGCTGTAGTACACTGCAACAGCTTTACCATTCAAGATTAAAGTTAGATTTTTCTAGTTACAGCGACAACTGACAAGAAAACATATCCCCCATAACCATATCAATGCTTCCTTACTCTGTAATATCGTCTGCTGGATATTAAGCTAAGGTTCATGTGGTGGCGGCGAGAGACTGCTATTTCCCATGCAACTTTACACAAGATCACCTGCTTACCTCCATTCTCCTCTCATGTCTTCCACTCTGCTGACACAAGTTCATTCACCAAATACATAATGCAGCAGTAAAATGAAAACAAATACCTGGTCCAGCATAGCTTGCCAGTAAAAGCTACATTTTTACAATTCTATTGATATTGGAGGTTCGCCATAAGGACGGCCTGTCCGGGGCTAAGGAATGTTGCAGGAAATGATATGATCCCTGTGTTCCAAGCAATGTCTTAGTTTTATGTGATATATCTTAGTGGAGGGCTGTGACAGGAGGATTGCTATAAAATATTCAAGGATCCATGGTAGGAAAATACATCGAGTAGGGCAGCTAAGTGCATAATTAAATTGAGCTGATACAAATTGTAAGGGATCTCTTTATCATTTTTTTCTGTGAATCAAGACTTAAGCTGAGCAGATTATCTATGAACGTGTCTCTGCTGCAATTTTCCCATGAGGGACAACAGTTTATTGTTACCACATGTGAAAGTTCCATAACTTGAGGCCTGTGGAGATCCGTTATTTGGGCAACAGACACATCTTTAAAATCTGAAACATTTAAGGGCCTCTTAGTTTGAAGGATTTTTTGAGGACCGTAATCTTTAGGAATTTTCCTATGTCGTTTGTTTGATTCTCAGGGTTGCAATACATAGTAGGATGTTTCCTAATGATTCTTTTGAGAGGAAAAAATTCCATTTCGTCAAACCTATCGGAATGATTCCTATGTCTTCCCTATGGTGCGTGCGATCAAGCATCCTTTCAATCCTGTAGGATACAGGATGTCATGACATTACAACCCTACTTTTTTTTAATCCTGCAAATCAAAGAATCCTAGATAATTTATCAACTGTCAGAGTTATTTTATTGTTGTTTTGTCCTGTTATGCATTTGTCTTAACTGTTTTAGTATTATTTATGGTGTTCTATAGGGAGATTCTGGTAAAATGCCAAAAGCTATTCTACAGAAGTTCTGTCAGAAACTTGGTTGGGAAGCGCCGAAGTATAGTAAAACATCTGAAAAAGTTGGTAAGTTTATATATGCTGTTAATGTATTGCGTGGCTCTACTGGTCGTGGTAAAAGTCGGAAGGCTGGAGGCTTGACAAAAATCGAGTTACCTGAGCAAGACGAAGAATATGTATCTGTACAGGTGTGCTTAGTAATTTTAAAATATTTATTCATAATGTTTCTTTAAAAGTAATCCGTTTGAAGTTTAATTGATTATTCTGATACCTTTCTTCCAATATATTCATGCTATTTCCATGATAATTGTTAATGTCGCGCTCACGGGCTACAGGAGATGCTGCTCGATAACACCTAAAAATAAATAACCTTATTATTCCTTGTCTACAATGGTTATAGTAAACATCTGCTGGATTTGTCATCAGGAAGCACAAAGTAGAGTGGCGACTTTTGCTCTATATCAATTGTTTGCTGATCTTCCACTACGTCAATTGCTTATTGAACCATATTCCTCACTTGTTTTAAAATGGCAAGAAGGTTAGAGAAATTTGATCATGCATTTTTATTTGATGAACTATAGTTCGTTTGGGCCTTCCTGCTATATATTGCATATTTTGAAAAAAATAGGTGAACTAGAACTGTCATCAACATCACGGGTGCTGGATACCGAGGATAGTCGAAGAGCTGGGTTTGTGGATATGTTATTAGATATGGACACACATAATACTCTTCCTTACCAAAGAAGAGATTCTCCTGATGGCAGCATATTAATTGACTCTCGGAGCAACGAGGAAAACAATTCTGTATATGAGAAGAAAGAGACAAATCGTGCAGGTATTTTCTAAATAAGATCATCACTCCAGAACTCATTTCGAACTATTCTTCTGAACGTCACAAGCAATGATGATTGTGAATGGCTATCGGTTTCCTCCTTTCGAGACCTAGTGTGTCATTGGCGGTAGATTTCTCTGTTACCAATATGGTTGCTTCTATATCGGATATTTTCCTGTGGTACTTTTCGAGTGAACTATATTATAACCTGGATTATCTATCTTGCTTCCAGTATGCAGGCCTTCTATTTATGTAACATCATTTTTGTACTGCGATATTGCTATTTTATCCCACTCTTCTTTTGTACCTGTAATGGATGTAATGGATCAATGATGAATGGAATCTATCTTGTATTTTTGTAATTTCCCTTTGTATATGTGTTAACAAACAAAGTTTAACTATAAATCTTTTTCTGCATTTTTCCTTCTTTTATGTGTTAATAAACCAAGTATAAGTGTGTAACTACTAGTTGTGTCAGAATATCTAATGTGGCCTTTCTGTGATTAGGATTGAGACCGCCAGAGCATGCAGAGAGCACAGCTTTGAGAAAACAGTTGGAACAGAAAAGAAAGCTGCCCAACTATCTGGTATTCAGTGAATGTTGCATTGTACCACAAGTATTCTCCAAATTTTCTTTGTGGTCTCTGTTCTAATGATTCTTCTGTTCACCTTGAATTCAGAAAATGCTGGAAGCAAGAGCTTCTTTACCAATCGCTAGACTGAAAAAACATTTCCTACAGTTATTGAAAGAGAATGATGTAATCGTTGTTAGTGGAGAAACTGGATGTGGGAAAACAACTCAGGTACTCGTGCCACCTTTTCATCCAAGTTCATATATTTTCTGATAGCATTTCTATTTTATTGTTTTCTTTCTTTGGTGTCAACTGTATTGCAAGATACCATTTCATGTGATAGGTTGAATCTCACCACACAGCCATAACTTCTCCCTTCATGGGAATTCACATAGATGATTCACTACAGTTTTCATTCTGTTCTTAGAAAATAATATCTTAGTTATGGGCGAAGCAAGGAAACATCCAAATTTCTACTGCACATGATCTTGCCATCACAGATTCTGGCGATATGCAATACCTTGGTTATGAAACTATGTGAATCTGAAATTCTCTTGCTCGAGAATTTGATAAATGCTGTATATCTAGTTTTACCCTTAAAAGTTGATAACTTGACCTGATTTTTGGAATGAACTTGACTACTTTGGTGGAACAAGCCATATGGGGTTCATGCTTGACAGATTCAGCGCAAAGTGCTAACCTCATAGTACATACATAGTTAAGATCTTAATCCTTCATTCATTTTCATTATTGAACATGTTAACGAAGTAATCTTGTGATATATACAATATACTACTATTGCTTCTAATACAACTGTTATATTTTGCATGTAGCAACACGTTGAAATATATTTACTGAATACAATGCAACACCCATTACCTGCTTGGACTATTAATTCTGACATTTCCAGAAGCACACTCGCATGATTATTTGTCATCCACTTTGCAGGTGCCACAATTTATTTTGGATGATATGATTGAGTCTGAGCTTGGTGGTAATTGCAATATCATTTGCACACAACCCCGGAGGATAGCGGTATAATCACAGTCTAGAACATACATTGCCCATTTTCTTTCAATGCAGCATAATAAGGCTATGTTATACAGAAGAATGGGTGTGCTATTCATGAAAAACCACATCCGACCATGTAGTGACCGTACGGCATAATAATGCTGCACTATTATGAGACCATTTGGTTGGGAAATTGCCTTTTCTATTTTATTGTAAAGTACCAATCCTGGTTTTACCGGAGATGATCATCCATATCTTCTGTTTGATAAAAAGAACCTAGATTGTTGAGTATAACTTGGATATGCCTACTTATGTATAGGCCATTTCAGTAGCAGAAAGAGTGTCTGACGAAAGGTGTGAATCTTCACCTGGCTCTAAAGATTCCCTGGTTGGATACCAAGTTCGTCTTGACAGCGCTCGGTGCTTCTTCTTTCTTTCTCATATGCATATGTTATACTTAAAAAGTTATTATAAGTCTCCATGATGTTTCGTAGATATCTTTGTAATAATTTGATCCTTTCGACTGTTTTAGGACTGAGAGGACAAAGCTTCTGTTCTGTACAACTGGTATCCTTCTTAGAAAGTTATCTGTAAGTCCTAATATGTATCATTATTTTGGCTTCATTACTGATTTGATCGCATGCCAAAGTAAAATGATAACATCCTGCTACTTATGTTCTGTTTTTCTTCGGTCTGTCAATTTTTTTAGATGCTGATCCTATTTTTGAGGATTTCTGTTTCAGCTAATAAAAAATAACCTTTTTCTATACGTTTTTTGTCTCACTTCTTAACATTTGCTAATAATGCTTTCTTACACATCACATATTTCAGAAACAAAGACTTAAGTGATGTTACACATGTTGTAGTAGATGAAGTACACGAGCGTACTATTTTGGTATGTACTTGTCTGTGTATTTGTGTGCTATAGTATGTCTTGTTTGTTCCTATATTAGATGAAGTACATGATTAATCCTGATTTGCCCCTTTCAGAGTGACTTCTTGCTTATTGTTCTTAAGAGTCTTGTTGAAAAACGCTCCAATCAACCAGGAAGAAAGCTGAAAGTTATTCTCATGTAATGCCTATTCCCTTATTTTTTTTCATCATGTCTTTTCACACTTGCAGTTTGTTGCATCGATTATTTTGAGATTCATGTGTATGTTTCTGTGCTCTTTAACCGCAGGTCTGCAACTGTTGATTCAAGCCTGTTTGCACGATACTTTGGAGATTGCCCTGTGATTAGTGTTGAAGGAAGAACACACCCAGTTTCAACTCACTTCCTTGAAGATGTTTATGAGAAAATGGAGTACTGTCTTGCTTTGGATTCTCCTGCATCAGGAGCATACTTCGCACAGCATGGAGAAAAGGTTTTCATTTGCTCATTTCTCTTTCTCAGTGGAGTACATATCTATCAACCATTGGAGCCCTTTGACTATTGCTGCTCTGTCTCAATTACTATATCTTGTAAATATCCCCCTTTTCTGCTATGTACTATTTTTTGTAAATATCCCCATTATTTCATTATATGAGATTATTTGCTCAGAACATGCCTTATTTTTTTTTGTGTTGGATATGTTCTTCTGGATCTTCTGTGTTTGATTAAGGTTGTTCTGAAGACTCATGAATGCCATGCAACTTATTTGCATGTATTACCAGCACAACACCCATGGATATGATGAGGCTCCCACCATAGTGTCAGCTTAATGTTTTGCGTTCATACTGCTATCAGTCATTCCTGTTTGAAACTTAAAAATTTGAATTGTTTCGTATATATGCTTAATTCGTATGGTATACAGTTAGTCATATGCCCAGTATCCGCACCTTTAAATCCTCAAAGCTAACAAGTGCACAAGTTTATATGCCTGATACTTGTTTCTCATTGTTTGTTATCAATATGTGCTAAACTAATGCCTGATTCCTTTTCATTTTGCTCCAGTGGAAGCATGCTAGTAGCTCAGTGAATAACCGGAGAGGAATGAAGAACCTTGTCTTATCCTCATGGGGGGATGAGTCCATGCTTTCTGAAAACTATGTTAATCCTCATTATACCTTCGACTGCTATCAGTCATACAGTGAAAGGACCAACCAAAATCTAGTGAGTTTGTGCTCTGGACAATTGCATTGCACCTATTTTTAATACGTTTCAATTCTAACTGAAGATATTCGACTGCAAACTCAGAAACGCTTAAACGAAGATGTCATTGATTTTGATCTGCTGGAAGATTTGATATGCTATATCGATGAGAACTGCCCCACAGGCGCTGTTCTAGTGTTTCTTCCTGTAAGCTTAAGGCATAGTGTCAGCTTAATGTTTTGCGTTCAAATACATAGATTTCTTATTTCCTATCATATGGAGCATCCGCTTGTCATTTATGTTACTACAGGGAGTTGCAGAGATTGAAATGCTGATTGATAGATTATCTGCTTCAGTTAGATTCAAAGGGGCATCATCTGATTGGATCCTCCCTTTGCATTCAATGCTTTCACCCACAGATCAAAGGAAGGTTTTCCAGTCTCCACCAGAAAACATTCGCAAGGTCAGTACCCTGTCTCTTTAAATCTAGCAAGTACTTAGTTACTTAGTACTTACGACATAGTATTGCAGGTTATTCTTGCCACGGACATAGCAGAGACCAGCATTACAATTGATGATGTTGTATATGTAGTTGATACTGGAAAGCACAAAGAGAATCGCTATAATCCACAGAAGGTTACATCTCTCTCGTTTGTTGCTTTAAATTTGAAAAATTACATATTTAACATTTGCATCATCCCTTGCAAGAATTTTTTTATCCTTATTTAAAAGTTTTTTTTTTGTCTTATTAACTGGATAGTGCACTTCAGATGTGCTGAGAAGGCACCTGGGAGTTATGCTTGGTGAACTTGTGTTTGTTTGGCATAGTGTACTATTCATTGTAGGATCTAAGATCTTATAGGTTATAATCTTTTTGGCCTCTGTCCTTCAGTCAACCTCAGAAAAGAGCACTTGTGGGTTCTCTTCCATAGCATGGCCATAAAGATTTTCCTCAGGTCCCTTCATCACTGATTCACGAGGCTTATTACCTGTTGCACTTTTATTATTAGTCTAGGTTATCTTTATAACAATCTAGTTATGCTGATGCTTTCTGGACTAGGAGATGCTGATTATTTAGTTGTTTATCTGAATTAGTGGCCATTAATTTCTGAGTGAAGTACCTTCTAACAATAGTTAGAAAAATCCCATTGTAGAAAAATAAACAAATGTAGGAGAGAATACATATGTGCATCATTTGTAGGCTTCTACAAGGTCACATCGTGTTAAGCCCGTGAGTTGGACTTGTAGCCCATCATTCCCACAGTAGCATGGCATGTGGATGTGATCTAAAGAACACAAGTGTGGAACACAACGATGCCTGTTAGGTATCTTAAATCTTCTTGTGTTACTCAAGAGCCCATCATGATTCTTTTTAATGCATGCTTTGACATAATAAAATCTTAATAAACACTATCATGTAAACGGTGTCATATGCTTATGATGGTGATTAAGCTGAGACATATTTGAAGCAAATGACACTTCTAATTGTTCTGTCATATAATTTTGCAGAAAATGTCGAGCATAGTAGAAGATTGGATTTCTCGTGCTAATGCAAAACAGAGACGGGGACGGGCTGGTCGCGTGAGGCCTGGGTTGTGTTTCTGCTTGTATACTCATCACCGTTTTGAAAAATTGATGCGGCCGTTTCAGGTTATTGCATGCCATACTTCCTTTCTATACTAAAAATAACCTTTACTTCTAAGATACATCAGTCAGATTCTCTAGGGTCTAATGACCTTTCTGCTATCCCTTGTTTGGTGATCATGCCTCATAAAAGCCTTCCACTTTCCCCCACTTTCTATCTCAGTCCTGACAATCCACCTGCAGTTAATTAAAGCAGTTAGAAATCCAAATTCTGCACGAGAGATTCTGTATTCAATATCTGCAAAAGATGAATTATCTTGACACAAGCGGGCTATATTTGCATTTGTACTATTGCCAAAGACAATCTCAATTATCCTAGATGAGACATGTAATCATTCTGTATTGATATTTCTTTCTACTTTGCTTGTAACTGTAAGGTGCCCGAGATGCTGCGGATGCCATTGACTGAGCTGTGTTTGCAAATAAAATCACTTCATCTGGGTGACATAAAATCATTCCTGCTAAAGGTAAATTTAGCCCCCTCTCTTTTACCATATTTTGTGTGTTCGGTGGGTGAGTGGGGAGGGGGTTCATTCACATCCATGCTACCTTGCAAGTTTTCACAGCATGAGAGGCTGGCTCTTCTGGATCTCTTTCCGCACTGTCATCTGTTATGCAGTTTCGTCAGCTACTTATAGAAAGCTATATATGTTCAGCTTTGCTGCAGAGTTCTCACATTTCATCTCATAATGTTGCAGGCTGTAGAGCCCCCAAAAGAAGAAGCCATCTCCTCTGCAGTTGACTTATTATATAAGGTTCTTTTCTGCTTTCTACCATGTAAACCTACTGCACGCGTATGTAGTGTTCTGAGCATAATAAGTAGATCGATATTCACATTTCATTTGTAGTTCATCATCAAACTGTTTTCTCTCCTTCTGTTGTCTTCACCAGGTTGGGGCTTTTGAAGGGCATGAGGAGTTATCACCTCTTGGCTATCATTTAGCAAAACTGCCTGTCGATGTTTTGATTGGCAAGGTGCGTATATTTTACTCGTGCATTTATCATATGCAGTACTCCTGGCATTCCAAAATTGACGAGTTTCTACTCCCTCCGACCCATATTAATTGACTCACATTGTCTAGATTTGGATGAATCTAGACACTATTTAATATATAGGTTTATCCAAATTTTTAACAAATCGAAGTCAATTAATATACTCCCTCCAACCCATATTAATTCACTCACATTTGTTTAGATTTGGATGAATCTAGACACTATTTAGTATATAGGTTCATCTAAATTTTGACAAATGCAAGTCAATTAATATGGGTCGGAGGGAGTAGTAAACGTATAGTCTAATTTTTCTGACTTCATTAGCAAATGAAAACTATATCATTAGATGCCATGAAAAATCTCATATTCTTGTAATTTTATAATTTTATTCTAACATAGTCATATAAGAAATAGCGGTCGGAGTTGCACTATGGGGACTATCCATATCTAAGTCATCATGTACTTTGGGAGGAAGGGTGTAATTATTTGATGCATACACTTTCAGCTAAGTAACTTGGTAGACTGTTGGGTAACATTGGCTAATTAGCATCTCATCTGTGCTGGCTAGTGGCTACCATAAGATAATCTCACCATTTGTGATAATGTTGATTGTTCTAGTACTGCACGCGAGGAAAGATGTGACCATCTTATGTGTAATCTTCTCCTTTTGTACATGCAAAAGTCTATGTAAAATTTGAAACCCCTTGACTTCCCTTCTTCAGGACAGCCTTTAGTCTTTACTGCGCTATCCTACTCACAAAATCCTTATAGTTCCACCCTGGAGGCGTATTTTACTTTCAATGCAAGATGGAAAAAATTTTCGAACTGACCCTATTATGTTCTTCATGTTGAATCCCCTCTTCCCATCCGTCTGTACTAGTGGATACTGTAGATGAATTTACATTGATTTGTCTGCATATGTATTGCGCCATTTCATACCTTGATGATATATGAGTTTTGCCACATTTGTTCTTGTACCTAATATTCCTTTGAGCACCTCCAAGGGTTCATAAAATTAATATGTCTGTTCAAAATACTGTTTGTTATTTTTATAGTTGCTATTGACCATTTTCTTACCTGTTTTAATGTTCTGATTAATTATGCCTGTTATACTGCAGATGATGCTCTATGGGGCTATCTTTGGTTGCTTATCACCAGTTCTTTCTGTTGCTGCTTTTCTGAGTTATAAATCCCCTTTCATCTCTCCAAAAGATGAGGTATTATGTACATGTCATGATCAATTGTTTTTGTAATCTGGATATGCCCTGACATTTTGTCACTTTGTAACACAGAAGCAAAACGTAGAGAAAGCAAAAGCTGCATTGTTGAATGAAAACCTTGATGGGTCTACTTCTGTGGTAGATAACAAACAATCAGATCATTTGTTAATGGTTATTGCATACAACAAGTGGTCCCGGATACTGCAAGAGGTAGCTGCTTCCTTTTGTTATGGAATACAATTTTCATCATTTGATAGACTTCTATGCATGCTTAGCAGTTACCACCATC
The DNA here is from genome assembly GCA_030063025.1 of Avena longiglumis. NCBI lineage: Eukaryota > Viridiplantae > Streptophyta > Magnoliopsida > Poales > Poaceae > Avena > Avena longiglumis. The sequence goes on from CP125976.1 coordinate 527,267,189, forward strand.
TATTACTTCATCTTAGAATTTGCAATTGGCATGGTTTGGGATGTACTCCCTCCGTTTCAAAATATAAGATGTTTTAGGTTTATGAAGAAAATGTATCTAGACTTGTTTTAGTGTATAGATTCACTCTAAACATGAGTGAACCTACATACTAAAAGTAGTCTAGATACACTTGCTTCACAAAGCTAAAACATCTTATATTTAAACGGAGGGAGTACATACTGGACAGTAAGAAGAGTTACAGCTATATGGATTTCTAATAAGATGATTTTGAATTGCAGCATGGAGCTAGATCTGCTCATCAGTTTTGCCGTTCATTCTACTTGAACAATACAGTGATGTATATGATCAGGTTGGATTCGTTGCAGTTTTAATCCTCAGATGCTAGATTGAGATTCTGGTTATTAATTGAAGGAACTACTCACTATCACCTTTTGGGGGGATAAAATGCAGAAATATATTTGCCCAAATAAGTCAAAATTCTCATTTTATCGTCTCACATCTTCAATCCCAGAATCATCTGCATCGACATATGATCCGTTGTGATGCCAGTTTTGGATTTAGGTGAACAAAAATATATTTTCCCAAATAAGTCAAATTTCTCATTTTATTGTCATCACATCTTCAATCCCATAATCATTTTCATGCGACATGTGATCCTCTGTGATGCCAGTTTTGGATTTAGGTGAACCTAACAAAACTCAAGTATAGGTGGGTAACTTGCAGCTAACCTTTATACCTGTGTCAGTCAAGTGCAAGAAAATGTCTTCTGTAGTCACTAGTAATTGTAAAAGCGACTGTTGACCTGTTTTTTGTTCTCGCCTTCTTCCAAATTGTTTACATTGTAATATAGTGCCAATTGAGCAATTACTGCTGACAAACAGCACTGTGCAGCTTTCTTTAATTTTAACAGTAAAATTGTGAAGCAGCCATCAATTGAAAACCATACAATTTGATTTTTCCCAGGGACATGCGACTACAGTATGGGTCATTGTTAGCGGACATCGGGCTTGTGGATCTTCCTAAGGATAGTCTGGTATGTCTTCCAGAATTGTGTCAGTGGTCCGTAAATTAAAATAAACCTAATAATTTTTTACTCTAATTTTTATAGTGTGTTGCATCATTTTGTCCTTGTATCTGGTTAAAAATTCTGTACTGAAATCATAAAGCTGTTCCCGTGGCAAAATCTGTTCGTTTGTGGAAGAAACTAGACAAAGGTGATGGAATCGAGTGGGAGGAGTCCTGAATCAAGTGGGAGCCCCCAACACTAGTTGATTTTGGCAGGTAGCGGCTGAGAGAGTGACTTGAGCTTGAAATTTGGCCCGCTAATCGAGAATCTACTAATTAACCGGGTTATCAGATGGATTAATAGGCCAGGCAAGTAATGCGCTGATCACACTGAGTTTGACTTGCTGACCGATTGAGCACCTTTTTATCGGCTAGTTAACCGTTGATTTGGCCGATTTTCTGAACACTAATCTGGATGAGTGACAACTAGATAGACAAGACTCCCACGAAGATGACTATAGCGAGTCGAGACAGAAAGAGGTTGGCCATCCGTAGCATGGAGGTGGACATTGAGCTCCACTGGAGTCCCAACAGCTTACTTATCCGCAAGAGCAACACGAGCAAGAAGATCCTGGATGCACTTTCCTTGGGATATAAGGAAGCCACTGGCGGTAGAGATATACTAACCAGCAAATTCGACGAGAAAGACTGGGTATGAGTCATGTTGGCAAACTTCTATAGATGGATAAGACCGCTTTTAGTAGACATAAAATACATCCAAGTGTAGTGAGAAAATCGTCTATAAAAAGGATATAGTAGCGACTGGAAGGGAGGCACCATCACCAGTAAGAAACTAAGAACTCGATAGACGAAATCGATCAACGAAAGATTGGTTGGAAGAAAATCGAGGAAAGACGACAAAAAAATCGTTGTGTTGGGAGAACACAGTTGAAACCCGTGGGCTCTAATACTATCTGACAAAATTTGCAACTTGTTTTTCCATGAGGCCATAGGCTGATATATATACACGTACATGTGTCGTAAATATGCAGAAAACCCCTTATACAATGGGATATTACGTATCTAAGACACAGAACTTGACACAATGAACTTTATTGAACTTAGCTGTGCTCATATCATCAAACCTATCCTCCTGCATTCTCAGTTGACATGTACTCCCCCTTTTTCTTTTTTATTTGATGTTCATAATATGTTCGATCAAACTTTCTAGAATTTGATCATCATTCTAATCTATCCAAATATCTAGATTAGCCATATGAAGTGTAAAAAACATGCCATAGATTTGTTGAGAAAATACAAAATCTTTGCCTTGATGCATTTGTAGATAGAAATAACTTATTACAAGGCTACAAGTAGGCCAATACAACCATGATACACGCCACACTCCTAAACACTAAGCTCCATTGGTAATGAAACTTGGGCAGTCGCTCCACTCTAGCCCACAGCCTTGCCTCAGCCTGGATGATGTTGAGCAGCGATGCAATGCTAGGCCTTCTCCCCAATGAAGATTGCAGCATTTCACTGCTCCCAGCTCCACCAAGCTGTGAGCAATATGAACGAGGATAAGCCCCTCCTGAGTGACCATGGTGTGGAATCCATGGCGAAGTGCCACTAGCTGATGAAATTGTCTTCAATGGATGGATGACACACTACCGATCAGATCCATTGAAAATATTTTTTCACATTAATATAGTTTTCTAAATTTATCGTATCACTACAAAATTGTGAAGTAATGGTTATAATTCACGCCTTGAGACCGTAAACTGCAAGGAGTTCTCTGTTTCTGCTTTGAATGGAGACAGGCATCAAAATCAATCATCTGATGTCAATTAATGTTACCTTTGTCCAGAGGCCAATGAATGGGAATAGGAAAAGCAATCTTGAGAGTTGGTTTTCCAATATGTCTCTTCCATTCAACTTATACGCTTTACACCTCAGTTATTAAGGTAATAGCATGTTTTTACCACTTTTTGGCAGTTTATTGATATGCACTGAAGTCTAAAATTGATATTACATGCTTATATAATGATCTTATACTGTTGCTTGCTAAAAAATATAATATCGTTCCATCATGTTTACTCTTTAGAGTTTAATATGATGCTAACATGTTTCTTTTATAAAATGCTTATGTGGCATTCGTAGTCGGTCATAAGTGCAGGTCTATACCCGAATGTTGCAGCAACTCTGGAGGGTGTTGATCCGGGAGCTCTTGGTGGCAGAAAGCCATCTGATGTTCTTTTTGGTAAGGACCGTCCTCGATGGTATGATGGAAGGCGAGAAGTTCATATACACCCATCATCTGTGAACCACAGCTTGAAGTCGGTGCAGTATCCATTTTTGGTGTTCCTTGAAAAGGTTTGTTTTTCACTTGTAAATGACTGGAAGAGTATCACTTTCCTCTTGTTTGCATGTTTTTTTTTCATAAGGTGGATGTTCTTCTATTTGGTTAGTTTTTGTATGAGATGTTGGTGTTACATAGAGTACATGTTACTTCTACCTATCCTTCCAAATTATACAGATCCAGAGAAATTTACATTTACTAATTTATTTATTTAGATTCCTATTTCTGCTTTAAGTAGTGCTCAGTGTTGGTGACCCATGTCATATAATAAAGTACCGAGCACACCATCTCTGAAGACAAATGCGACCTCTGAATCTATCATATAGTTATATTCTTATAATCTCTACTCCCCATTTTTCAGGTTGAGACCAGTAAGGTGTTTCTACGTGATACTAGTGTCATTTCCCCGTACTCACTCCTTCTGTTTGGTGGTTCAATGGTAATCCAACACCAGGTATGCCTCTCCCCTCATAGTGCAGTATATGAATTTTGATTTGGCCCATGGGTTCCTTAACAACCTTTTGTAGATTTTTATTACTCCACTGTTACTCGAATAAGATTCACTATTGTAATTAATTTTCATAGGCATGCACTTTAGCTAATATGATATTAGTTTTGCAATTCTTCAACTAAGATTTAGTTCTTCTGTCTCTCCTAGAGTCCTGGTGTTGGCATGTTGCATGTTGGCACTTGTAGATAAAAGGAGAAACTATCTTATAGAAACTTTATTATCTTTTGTGTGAATAATACATGTAAATGAGGGATTGCATTAAGGAGAAGATGCTCTGTTCGATCCAACCTGCACTCCTGCAGATCAGAAGAACGATTAATCACCACCACCTTCAGAGAAATATTTCATTAAATGCTATCGTGAACCTATTGATGCTCAGAAAAAGAAACTGGCATTGTCTTTGTTTGCAGGCAGGAGTGGTTGTTATAGACGGATGGTTAAGGTTAACTGCTGCTGCACAGACTGCTGTTTTATTCAAGCAACTTCGCATAACACTGGATGCTGTTCTGAAAGAGTTGACAAGAAAGCCTGAGGTATAGTCTCTCTTTTTTCTTTAATATATAAGGTAGAAAAACCCACTAATAAAATGAATATGTGAGGCGGCTGTAGCTTCTATTGCACACATCTCTGCATGCAGATGCTTGGTATCACTTTACCTTTTGTAAAAGCGTATAACCTACTTTGAACAAAAGGCTACTTGACAGAGTATATGCAGGAAATATTCACACCATATGCTGTAACTTGCATTTCCTAATTAGCTGATCTGAATGTTTGATTTCAGATGGCAACTTTTGTTGACAATGAAGTCGTCAGATCCATTATTCATTTACTGTTAGAAGAAGACAAGGCCCAACAAGCATGAAGTGTGGTAATCTCTTCATACTAAGTTTTTCTTGTAACACGATCTTAGAGAATGAGCAACAAGTATGATCTCGGCAGATGCAACATACCAACACACGTGAAGCATTAGAGTTTCCATGGAAATTGTTGTCCTCATATTTTAAATTTTACATGGTAAACTTATTAAGACTAGCTTTGGGATGCCATTGATTCAAAATTTTGATTCTTGACGGGGAAAAACATTGATCACATGTAGCACTGTAGCAATTCTTTTAAAGATTTAAGTAATTATGGCTGAGGCGGGTTCCTGCTATGCAACAACTAACCTCTGTAACGTTTCGTTAGGTGAGACGAATTACTGAACAGATAATGGTGGAACCATGGCAGAATCAACTTCAGAACTTCTGAGCAGGTGCCCGAATTTAAACCGGATATGACTTAGTACATTTCAGCATGTTTGTGTTGGTAACTAAGTAATCTTTCCCTGACACATGTATGATTGAAATGCTACTGAATTTCTCACTAGTAAAGAAAGTTAGATTTAGCGTTTTTGGGCATTTTAGCTTTTTAATTTCATTTCTCCAACATATGCCTCGTAACTGGTCAATGAGTACCAATTTTTGTATACCTTTTTATGGTGTTCCATATCACCGTGTGATCTTATGATTTCATCTCACATGAAATTATGTATATCGCACCTTGTCCATTCCATTTGTCATATTGGTTAGCAGAGGTTGCCGTGCACGTCTTAATGGGGTCACTATGATGAAATGAGCACTGAATTTGAAACTATCATGCTTTCTTATGTTGAGCTGAAATTTATTTTTATACGCAGTGTGGCAATGCATATTAATATATTTAATGTATTCTGCAGCTTTTGGCCTTTTTGGAGCATATGAGCTTTCTCTAGATATTGGGCTTCCATGCTACATGTTGGTATTTTTGTGGGTTCCTGCTGCCTTGCGCACTCTATTTTGATACACTTGCAAAGCTGTCTTGATGTGTTGGTTCGATGTAGAAGCTTCATAGTGGCCATATTGCACTACTCGACCTCTTTACATAATGTAAGTATGATTTTAGAATGCTCATATCAGAATGCTTATATGCTACCGTCGGGGAAATTCCAAGTTTCTCTCATCCTGAATTTTGGTATATACACACACTCGCTCTGACCTGAATTAGATGTGCAGATTTGTCTAGATTTACATGTATCTATACACTAAAACGCATCTAAGATACACGGGAATCTAGACAAATTTGCGACATCTAATTCAGGACTGAGGAAGCTGCGAAAACTTGAAAGTCATAAGTGTATGAAATTCTACCATAGTAAATTGGTGATTGAAGTTGCACTTGAAATGGAATAATCCAGCTTGAGCGAAGTATTTACTCGATCCAAATATTGATTCTTCCTGGCTAAAATGTATGGTCTGGAAAACTTCAATTTTTTAGTTGACATGTCGTGAAGAATTATGTTTGCCTTCTCTTCTACCAAAAGGGGAAATTGGCCCTCAAATTGTAACGATGATACTTGTGTTTGAAGCTGTTCCTGTAATGGCATCTACAAGCTTATTATATTCCATGCCATCTAGAGATGCCAAATAAAAACATGTTACATAGGAGTAATAAATTATCCAGCTATGTCTTGTTTGGTTGGATGTATTTTTTTTTGGAGATGTGGTTGGAGGTAATTGAAGAGGGAGAATGAGAATTAGAGGTTGTGGGAATGGAAATTAGGAGGGATTTTTTTGGAGAACATCTTAACCCTTCATTCATCATTTGCAAAAAAAAAAAACTCTTCATTCATCATACATATGTAACCATCTCTTAGTTAATTGAAGAAACTTATCGCAAACTCCCGCACATAATTCTCACAAATTCACAATGACGCATCCTATGAGCAATCTCTAATGTTCTCAGTGCCTATTGGGCAACCAAGACACAGCACATGAATATACTCTTTGACAGCTTTCAACTTCTCCAAAGTGTTGATAGAGAAGGAGAAAAGTGGGATGGAATGATCCAACTGTCGCCTTTGTTTCTAGAATGGAGGGCAGAGCGACAAGAGGCGGCTAGGGATTAGTACAGTAGGGCCACGGTTTCATCAGCAGCAGCAGCCGTCGTTGATGTCCCTTTTCTCCGGGGCCTGTTTTTCCTGCCCAAATCTTCTCTGGTGGCTTGCATTGGCTCCTCCTTTGCTAATGGAAGGGTCCACTCCTCTTCCTTCCTTGGTCGCATCTTCACACTCCTACACCCTTTTCGCTTTTGCCTCCCAACCAACCACCCCCGATCCCCTTTCCACAATTGTTACATTTTCTCGATGGAATGGCGATTCCATAGCTTTTACCGGTTCCATGTCCAAGGCATGCAGTGCAGCGGGGTCAAGTCCACACAACACAACGTATGCCCCAAACCGTCTTGACGTATACCGTGATGCTCGGTCGGAGTCAAATGTTAGCCCCGGATGCACCTTCTTCCACTTCCAGAGAATCACAAGCAAGTTTGAATGCTTAAACTACTCGGATCTCAACTTGCGCTCCAATCTCCTCAATCTTTTATACTATTACTACTACCTAACCAACCGTATAAAAATGGTGCCGATCGAGGTTTGTCGTGGCTGCAGTACATTTGTTTATGTTTACAAATACAAATATATATATGCCCAGTTGGTTAGCCAGCCATACAATGTAAAAGCGGATCTTGCAGTGTGGACTATGGAGCCAGATACCCCATACCACTGGAGAAGCATTGTATACTCATCACGATTATGCTAGTATACTAGTCTGTAGTCTCCCCTGTCATCGTACATTGTTAAGACTAATCAAGTCTGACAATGTTTAGTTCCACGTAGACCAGGCAGAGAGATGGAGTCTAAACCTTAGCAGTGGAGGTACGTAGATGCTAGCTTTGCTAAGCAGCCGGTAGTAGATGATAGGTTGGGCGCCGTTGGCACTTGGCAGACAGATCCCTGCGCATAAAACAAGGGGAGGGGGGAGAGGTTAGCTAGCTAGCGGGCGCATATCCTATCTTGGGATCCAAGGGCAGCGCGTCTAGGAACCGGCCAAAACAAAACGGGGGGAGCAGCATCATATCTGGCAGCATTTCTTGAAACACGCGGAGGATCTAGATTCCCTTTGGTCGCTGCTTATATATAGCCATCGCCGTCGCCGTGTCCCATTCCCTTCCTTCTACCCCCCCCTCCCGGCCGGTACGTCTCCGAGGTTCATCGAGGATTGTGAGGCTAGCTGGGTGTAGAGATCATGAACCTGACGTTGAGTCTAGGCGGCGATGGTGGTACCACGGCCAAGAAGCGCAAGCTGAGGGACGACGTCGGGGAAGGTGACGGTGGGGATCGCGCCAGGGTCATGAGGCTCCTCCAGGCGAGAGATCGCGTGGCCAAGGTTGAGCTTGATCACCAGGCAGACGACCATCAGGGTAATAAGCAGGGTGGCGAAGGGGGCCTGCGGCTCATGCGCCTGCTGCTCTCCTCGGCGGCCGCCGGCGAGATCGGCGACACGCACGCGGCGGCCGTGGCCCTGCGGGAGGTCTACCGGAACGCGTCCTTCCGCGGCGCCGACCCCGTCCAGCGGGTCGCCGCGTACTTCGCGGACGCGCTGGCGTCGAGGCTCCTCCTGCCGTCGCCGCCGCCGGTTCCGGCTCCGGCGACGACGCGTGCGGAGCAGTTCCTGGCGCTCACCATGTTCTACCAGGCCTCCCCGATGTACCAGTTCGCGCACTTCACGGCGAACCAGGCCATCGTCGAGGCCTTCCAGGCCAGCGGCCGGCGGCGCCTCCACGTCGTGGACTTCGACGTCTCCTTCGGATTCCAGTGGCCGTCCCTCATCCAGTCCCTCTCCGACGCCGCGGCCACGAGCAGCTCTGAATCGCACGACGACAGCGGCGACTCCGGCGGCGATGGCGAGCCGGTATCCCTGCGCATCACCGGGTTCGGCGCCAGCACCGACGAGCTCCGGGACACCGAGGCCCGGCTCTCGCGGTTCGCGGACGGCTGCCCCAACCTCCGGTTCGAGTTCGAGGGCGTCATGAACGACGGGCCGGAGGACGGCCGCCACGACCGCATCAAGGTCGACCCCGCCGCGACGGTGGTCGTCAACCTGGTGTTCCCGGCGGCGGCGAGCTCGAGGGAGTCGCGCGCCACATTGGAGTGCATCCGCGCCCTGGGCCCGTCCCTGGTGTTCCTGATCGACAAGGCCAACGACGGCAACCCCGCCGCGAGATCCAGGAACAACAGCGCGAGCCTGCTCCCGCGGTTCGCGTGCAGCCTCCGGTACTACGCCGCCGTGTTCGAGTCGCTGCACGAGTGCCTCCCGGCCGACAGCGCCGAGAGGCTCGCCATCGAGAGGGACCACCTCGGCGTCGAGATCGGCGACGCCATGGCCGCGTCCCCGGACCATCGCGCGGCTGATTTCTGGACGGAGACGCTGGAGAGGCAGGGTTCGAGGGCGCGAGGCTGAGCTCCAGGACGGTGAGCCAGGCGAAGCTGCTGCTCAAGATGAAGAGCGGCGGCTGCGGCGGCGGGTTCCGGGTCATGGAGGACGGCGGCGACAGGGCCATGGCGCTGGGGTGGCGGGACAGGGCTCTCATCAGGGCGACCGCGTGGCGGCCATGCCGGCGGTCGGTCGTCGGCAAGAACGATCTCTGACACGCATGCGTCCATTCATTCAGTACATAGGCCGGGACGACAGCATGCATATGCATGCACGCACATGCATGGCTTCAGTTCAGGCGATTCTTCTTCCTTGCTCCTCCTGGTTTCTTGGTTGGTTCTTCACCCCACATGATGAAGAGTTTGATTCTTAATTTAGGAGTAGTTCTTTTCTTCTCTCGAGTCCTCGAGTGATACTACATGTATACTATAGTAGTACAAGTTAAAAAGATACTCCATCATATACAGTTGATACATACATATACACCAAAAACCATCTGGAAGAGATGCTAATTGTTCTTGATTTAACTACTGCATCACGAGCTTAATTAGTAGTACTGACTAGTTGACTAATCTAACAATATCCTGCAAACATTAATGACATCGAGTCGAGCTCCGACTGTCCCAGTTGACATTTCGCTTTAACTCCACCACGTATACGACGTCGCCAGGCCAAGCACGGGACGACAATCAGAGACACGCAGGAGTGGTTCACCAAACTGTTAATGGTCTACACCTAATAAAGAGAATCTGCAGCTAGCTAAGATAGGATCGTTGACACGCAGATGCTGCCATTTCTGTCGTCTTAGCAGGCCTCGAGCTAGCACGAGCAAATTAATTAATCAGGTGATCGCCGTCGTCTACAGTGAAGAACGATCGGGGGAGATCATCACAGATAAGATCGGGTGGACACGACGCTGTCATCTACTATATCCCGTGGCCATTTGACATCGTTATCATATTTCATGCATTCATTCGAATGGCCATTTGATCGATCGATGGATCCTGTTCATGGGTGCGACATACTAATTGTGTCCTACTCCCTCTTCAGAAATATAAGACGTTTAGCTTTGCGAATCAAATATATCTAAATGTTTTTTAGTGTATAGATTCGTAAAGGTTCGGAGTGAACCTATACACTAAAAGGACTCTAGATACATTCATTTATAAAACTAAAATGTCTTATATTTCTAAATGGAGGGAGTATTAACAAACAAAAATGATGTGTCCTACTAGTACTTACTAAAGACTAAAACCAAGAGGAGCCCAGTCCCCCAAATCCCGCAAATGAAAATATATATGCCTAGGCAATGGTTCTCTATCGAAAGCATATACAATTAAGAAATGCTACTTCCTCCGATCCATATTACTTGTTATTAAAATAGATGTATTTAGCACTAAAAAATGTCTAGATATATTCATTTTAGTAACAAGTAATATGGTTCGGAGGGAGTAGCAAAAATTATATATACTCTCTCATTCCAGAAATAAATGACTTAGATTTAGATTTACATATATCTAGTATATTTTAATATATAAATACATGTGAATCTAGACAAATACAAGTTACTTATTTTTAGACGAAAGAAGTACAAAATTGAAATGGTACAAATCAAGACTAGGTTTCACAAGTTAAAAAAGGAAAGCATCAATCCTTGGAATCGATCGGAAGGATGACTTGTCCTCGACAGCGGTGTGCTTAGCAGCATGATCTCTCGAAGATGCTACAAAAACGGCTCAACTGGTGGAAAGAAAAGCATCTATCTTCCAATGGGTGGTTTGTCCTTATCAACATGTGCATGATGTTCTCTTTCAAATTTCAAGAAGAGAGGATACCGCAATGGGTTGATTACTTCGTCACGTGATGCTGTGCAGTTCCAAAGAGCAACTTGGCTTGGTACTACCACATCTATTCCAATCAGTAAGAGCATCTTCACACGCATATCGAGTACGCCGATTCGGACGTCGAAATTAAGTTCGGACGCCAAAAATCGGTCCAGTCGCGTATGCAGGGACCTGTTTTCGTCCGAATTTCGACGTGTTTTGGTCCGGCCTATCCAGGCCGTACCCAGGATCCCGGGTACGCCCTGGAAACGCCGGACTCAGCGAAAACCAGCATGGGCTAGCTCTGTCGGCGAGAGAAGGCGTCACTCCCGCCACTTCGTCGATCTCCCACCCTTTTCTTTCTCCTCCCGCCTTTCTTCCTCATTCCCCCACTCCCGCCACTCCGCCGAGCCCGACGCCCGACATGCCGCCCAAGAGCTTCGTCCAATCCAGATCGATCCTCGGCGAGGGTCCGGCAGAGAAGAAGGCGAGAAGCGAGAGCGTCGCCAGCGGCCGAGGAGGTCATGTCCTCGGCCGAGTGGGAGAAGAGAGCACGCCAGAAGATCTCGGCCGATCGGAAGGATAGGAAGGAGAGGGCGAAGCTCCGGCAACAGCAGGCGGCGGAAGAGCAGGCGATGGTAAAGGCGGCGACGAAGGAGCAGACGATGGTGAAGGCGAAGCAGGCGGCGGCGACGCGTTCGACGTTGATGGCGGCGCCGTACCACCACACTAGGAAGCGAGCGGCGTGGGCTCACCGCCGGTTCGCCGATCTCTCCGGCGAGCTTCGGAGAGCACACGATCTTTCGGCGGTACTCCTCGTCGCCCGAGTTCGACGGCGGGTTCAACCCCAACGTGATCTTCCCCTGCCCGGCGCCGCGCCCTCCTTCGTCCTTCGGCGTGGACATCAACCTCCCCTACTCCACCTCTCCGGCGTACGCAAGCCCCGCTCTGCTGATGTGGACATCCCTACTATTGATACAACCGTTTTACCTACAGCAACACACATACAAGGACCCATCACAAGATCTCGTGCCAAACAACTTAACTATCAGGTACTTTCGTTTCTTGGAACTATTCCTCACATACATGAGAATATGATGCTGCCTAAATCAGATATATTTCTTACTCTTAGGAATGATGGACCAAGCATGGATGAGAGGGACAAGCATTGGAGCATGGACATACATGGAGATGGCAGCAAGCATGTGATGATCCAAGAGAAGGCCACGGATGAAGATTTCAGAACTTTGAGGCCACCATAATGAAGAAAGAAGGCTTGGACGAAATATTTAAGATCAATACTTTACGAATTCGTCCATATCTTAATATGGTGCTGCGACACCTTTATTTTGGGCCAGGCCCATGTAATTTTCGCAGGATTTTAATTAGCCACTTTTTAGAGTCCGTATTTGAGGGGAAAAGGACTTTAGGGTTGGAGCCATCACTTCCATGGCTGGCCGAAACCCCACCTTTTCGCCCTTAAATACGCCCCATAGCCGACCCTCTAGACTCGGATTTTGTTTAGACATTAAGTTAGCCATAGTCGCAACTTCGCCAAGGCTCGAGCGTCGCAGAGGCCTCTTGTACTTCGCACCTATTCAGGATCCCACCTCTTCAATAAAGCTTTCCTCTTAATCCGCAATATCTCGATTGCAATATTGGTTCTTACTTGTTCTCGATTTCAGGTAGGAATTAAGACCCTTGCTGGTCAGGCTGATCGTGTTCCCGCAGGATCGGTAACCTCCAGGAGATTGGCCTAGCGATTGCATTGGCGCTTGTGCTCGCACGTGTAGTCGGATCGTCAAGCCCGAACTCCACCAAATCGACTATCATCATCTCATCGAAAGATCGGACACCTTTGCCCTATCAAGTGGTATCAGATTTCAGGTTGTTCGGTGAGATTTTACTGTTTTTCGTAGATTAGATCTGTTTTACCTATAACCCATGAAAAAGCCAAAAACACAGTTAGAGTTTAGATCCATCCCATAACCAATCTACGCCTCTCATTATCTTTTCAGTTTTTGCATTGTTGAATTTGTGTCTACATCGTCGTGTCGAGTTGCTGGTCTTAGTGTCTCGTCCCTTAGAGTTTCGAGTTCTGATCATACTAGTCACCGCCACACTTGCCGATCACCGCCACCATATTCCGCCGCCATATACCCAGCCACCATAAACCCTAATACTCCCACCGCCTTCCTACCGCGACACAGATCCGATCAGTTTTTTTGCCGCGGTACGAGTCCGAGTAGAGTTACTGTTTCCTAGTTATTTCTTTTTTACTTTCATTCTTTGTTTTTTCCGCGTTCAGCTAAAGTCCGTGTCGCGCTAAGAGTCCGGTCGTAAGTCAAGAAGGAGAGCAAAAAAGAAAAAAAAAGTCTGGAACCGCCTCCGATTTTTTTCTGGCTATACTATTTTTCGACCCCGGGGATCACTTTTCTCCATCGGGCTAACCTATTTTTAGACCCCGTAGATCAGTTCTAGACACTCGCCATCATAGTGATTTTTCACCTCTCGGTTCGCTTTTCAGGGTGCCATATCATCATACATTGCTTGTTGTGTCGCGGCGTGACATCGTTGGTGATCTAGGCTCGCGTCTCTAGTACGGTCTAGCCTAGGACCAGCACAGTACCGTCGTTGAGCATTCTTTCAACTTTTGCATTGCTGTTTTCATAATTGCTACCCCCCTTTGCTAAGCCTTCCCAGAGCTCCACAGATATTCTCCACGTGCTGTGTCTCGATCCCTGGTAATCGCTTGTCTCAATCTCTGGACCCACTGATCCTCGCGGTTGCACATCGCCTTTTCCTGCTGTTTGGTAAGAACTTGTAAGAGCTTCGTATATTGCTTGACGGATTACGCGTGACTTCCACCATCTTTCCGTAGTATATACCTGTGCTTTTTAAGGACTAACCATGACAGATACTTCGCGAAACCCTGCCACAATGACGAACGAAGAACTCCATGCCCACTTCTCCGCGCTCTTGGTCAGTCGCGCTGAAGACGTGGATACGCGCCTAGGGGAGTTTGACACCAAGCTCACCAACACCATGGACAAGATCGATGGACTCGAGAAATCCTTCAACGCTAAGCTTGATGTTCGGTTAAAGGAGCTTTTGAACAGATTGCCCGCACCCGCACCCGCGCCCACACATGGCGCACGGCGCATTCTGATCACGGGTCGGATCTTGGTTCGGCCGCCGATTACGGCGGTTACTGGCTGACGACTCGGACTTCCGCGGTCACGCTGCGACATTGGGGATGACGGCAATTACTACTGACCTCGACGACGACGATCTGTTTGACGAGGAGGTTGAACAACCTCCACAGGTACCTGCTGGCCGTCCCCGACATTACTACCGCAACGCTCGACCACCGGTACGTGATGATGATCATGTTGCAAAGCTTAAATTAAATATTCCATCTTTTGAGGGTAAATATAATCCTGATGCATATCTTACATGGGAGATGGAAGTAGAACAACGTTTTGCATGCTTAAAATATCCTGAGAATATGCGTGTTAGTGTTGCTACATGTGAATTTACTAAATTTGCTTCCCTTTGGTGGTCTGAGTATTGTCGTTTAAATCCTACTACTATTCCTAGTACTTGGACTGCTTTAAAAACTGCTATGCGTGTTCGTTTTGTACCTCCCACTTATCAACGTGATTTACTAAAGAATCTGACACGTTTAGAGCAAGGGAAAAATTCTGTAGAAGAGTATTATCAGGAATTGCAAGCGGGATGGTTCGGTGTGGTCTTGTTGAATCTAATGAACAAATGCTTGCACGTTTCTTTGGTGGATTAAACAAGGACATTCAGCACATCTTAGATTATAAGGAATATAATTCTATCACTCGTTTGTTTCATCTTGCTTGCAAAGCTGAACGTGAAGTGCAGGATCGCCAAACACCATGGAGGAGGACTAATAATTCTGCAGGTCGCACATCCACTTGGACATCCCGACAATCAGCGCCTCCTTCTCGTGATTCGCCACCAGCTACTACCACATCCAAGGCCACCACAAGATTTCCAGCTGCTCCTCCACCGTCATCCAATGCTCCTGCTCGTAGTGCATCTTCTATGGCTTCCACGGGTAAGACAAAGGATATACAATGCCGCAAGTGCTGGGGTTTTGGTCATATTGAGAGACAGTGCACAACACAACGTGTGATGATGGTGCGTGAAGATGGTCAATACGATTCAGCGAGTGACTTTGATGAAGATACACTAGCCCTTATTTCTGCTCGAGATGGAGACAATTTTGATGCTGATGAAGAGACAGAGGTAAGCTGCTGATCAATACAAGAGCTTAATCACACAACGTGTGTTGAGTGTGCAATTGAGAAAATCTGAGCAAGATCAACGCCACAACCTGTTCCAAACACGTGGTGTTGTCAAAGACAGAGCTATACGGATCATCATTGATGGAGGGAGTTGTAATAATCTGGCCAGTGTTGACATGGTAGAGAAGCTTGCGCTTCCAACAAGACAATGCCCACATTCATATTACATCCAATGGTTTGAGAGTTCTCGCAAGATCAAGGTAACAAGAACGGTACGCGTGCATTTTACTATTGGTACATATTCTGATTTTGTTGATTGTGATGTTGTACCTATGCAAGCTTGTTCTTTGTTACTTGGTAGACCATGGCAATTTGATAGAGAATCTGTTCATAATGGCAAAACTAATCACTATTCTCTTATGCATGATGGAAAGAAAATTGGTCTAAAACCTATGACTCCCGAACAGATTTTAAAAGATGATCTTGCTAGAGCTAGTAGAGCTAAAACTAAGGAGAAAAATAAAAGCGAGAATCAGATTGTTCTGCAGATTTATACCACCAAAGAACACTAAATCTGATTCTACACATGCTACTGAAATTCGTTTGAAGAGTCCATGTATGCTTGCAAATAAAATTGATATTGTTGAACTAGATGTAAACAATACTCAATGTTATGCAATTGTCTGCAAAGAGGTTTTGTTTTCATTTGAGGATATGCCTCCTTCTCTGCCACCCGCCATTGCTAACCTTTTGCAGGAATATGGGGACGTCTTTCCCGCTGAGCTGCCACCGGACTACCTCCTATTAGAGGAATTGAGCACCAAATTGATCTAATTCCTGGTGCCACGTTGCCCAACCGCGCCATATAAAACCAATCCGGAGGAGACAAAGGAGATACGCCAAATTCAGGAACTACTCGGCAGAGATCATATTCGTGAGTCCCTTAGCCCTGTCTGTTCCTATTATTTTGGTACCTAAGAAAGATGGTTCTTCGCGCATGTGTACTAATTGTAGAGCTATCAATAATATTACTATTCGATATCGTCATCCTATTCCACGTTTAGATGACATGCTTGATGAATTGAGTGGCTCTACCATGTTTTATAAAGTTGATTTGCGTAGTGGTTACCACCAGATTCGTATGAAATTAGGAGATGAATGGAAAACAACATTTAAAACTAAGTTCGGTTTATATGAGTGGTTAGTAATGCCGTTTGGTTTAACTAATGCACCTAGCACTTTCATGAGATTAATGAACGAAGTTTTACGTGCTTTCATTGGACGTTTTGTGGTAGTTTACTTTGATGATATTCTGATTTATAGCAAATCTTTAGAGGATCATTTGGAGCATTTACGTGCTGTTTTTAATGCTTTACGTGATGCACGTTTGTTTGGTAACCTTGAGAAGTGCACCTTTTGCACCAATCGAGTTGCGTTTCTTGGCTATGTTGTTACATCACAGGGTATTGAAGTGGATCCAGCCAAGATTGAAGCTATTGAGAATTGACCGCAGCCCAAGACGGTCACACAAGTGAGGAGTTTTCTTGGCCTCGCTGGTTTTTATAGGCGCTTTGTCAAAGACTTTGGATCAATTGCCGCGCCGCTAAATGAGCTTACCAAGAAGGATGTGCCCTTTGTTTGGGGCGATGCACAACAACATGCCTTCGTCATATTGAAAGATAAGCTAACACATGCTCCCTTACTCCAACTTCCTGATTTTACTAAGACTTTTGAGCTTAAATGTGATGCTAGTGGAATTGGTTTGGGAGGGGTGTTATTACAAGAGGGAAAACCAGTTGCATATTTTAGTAAGAAATTGAGTGGGGCTAGTCTGAACTATTCTACTTATGATAAAGAATTATATGCGTTGGTTCGAACATTAGAAACTTGGCAACATTATCTATGGCCTAAGGAATTTGTTATTCATTCTGATCATGAATCTTTGAAGCATATTCGTAGTCAAGCTAAGTTGAATCGTCGTCATGCAAAGTGAGTTGAATTTATTGAGTCTTTTCCTTATGTTATCAAACACAAAAAGGGTAAAGATAATATTATTGTTGATGCTTTGTCGCGCCGTTATACATTGTTATCTCAACTTGACTTCAAAATATTTGGATTGGAAACTATTAAGGAACAATATGTTCATGATGCTGAATTTAAAGATGTGTTGCAGAATTGTAGAGATGGTAGAACTTGGAACAAGTTCGTCTTTAATGATGGATTTGTGTTCCGTGCTAACAAACTATGCATTCCAGATAGTTCTGTTCGTCTTTTGTTGTTACAGGAGGCGCATGGAGGAGGATTGATGGGACACTTTGGTGTCAAGAAGACGGAGGATGTTCTTGCTGCACACTTCTTTTGGCCACGTATGCGTCGAGATGTTGAGAGATTTGTGGCACGCTGCACTACTTGTCAAAAGGCTAAGTCTCGCTTTAATCCACATGGTTTATATATGCCTCTTCCTGTTCCTAGTGTTCCTTGGGAGGATATTTCTATGGACTTTGTTTTGGGATTGCCACGAACACAGAAGGGGAGCGATAGTATTTTTGTTGTTGTGGATCGGTTTTCTAAGATGGCACACTTTATTCCTTGTCATAAAACGGATGATGCTGCGCATATTGATGATTTGTTCTTTCGTGAAATTGTTCGTTTGCATGGTGTGCCAAATACTATTGTCTCTTATCGTGATACTAAATTTCTTAGCCACTTTTGGAGATGTTTATGGGCTAAGTTGGGGACTAAATTGCTCTTTAGTACTACATGTCATCCCCAAACTGATGGTCAAACTAAAGTAGTAAATAGAACTTTGTCTACTATGTTGCGGGTTGTTTTAAAGAAGAACTTAAAATTGTGGGAAGAGTGTTTACCTCATATAGAATTTGCTTATAATCGTTCACTGCATTCTACCACAAAGATGTGCCCATTTGAGATTGTGTATGGTTTTGTTCCTCGTGCACCTATTGATTTATTGCCTTTACCTTCTTCGGTGCAACATAATTTGGATGCTACACAACGCGCTGACATGATATTAAACTTGCATAAGACTACTAAAGATAACATTGAACACATGAATGCTAAGTATAAACTTGCTGGGGATAAAGGGAGAAAGCATGTTGTGTTTGATGTTGGCGATCTTGTTTGGTTACATTTGCGTAAAGATCGTTTTCCCGATTTACGCAAGTCTAAGTTAATGCCACGTGCTGCTGGTCCCTTTAAGGTGTTAGAGAAAATAAATGATAATGCATATAAACTTGAGTTGCCTGCAGACTTTGGTACGGTTAGTCCTACGTTTAACATTGCAGATTTGAAGCCTTACTTTGGTGAGGAAGATGAGATTACGTCGAGGACGACTTCAATTCAAGAAGGGGAGCATGATGTGGACATACCTACTATTGATACAACCGTTTTACCTACAGCAACACACATACAAGTACCCATCACAAGATCTCGTGCCAAACAACTTAACTATCAGGTACTTTCGTTTCTTGGAACTATTCCTCACATACATGGGAATATGATGCTGCCTAAATCAGATATATTTCTTGTAGGGTTTGCAGCATAGAAAACAAAAGTTTTCCTACGATGTGAACTATATACCAAGATCTATCTACTAGATACAAACAACGGGCGGATGTATATCCGTAGAGAACATACCCTTGAAGACCGACAAAGCTTAACGAGTTCAACTCGTGGTTGATGTAGACGATCTCTTGCCGATCTCAAGATCGAGAGGAAGTCCTAGCGCCGCAAATCGGCGCATCCGTGCTCGCACACACACGTTCGAGGCACCGAGCAACCTCCGCCTCCTCGCCCAGCGATGCAGGAAGCACAACTCTTTCTTGCCGAATAGCCAGGAACATGTATCTCGCTAGTCCGAGACCATGGGGATAAATTCTAGAGGAGAGAGATCCTTCACGAGGAGGTGTGAGAGACAAGTGAGGGCTCCTTTTATAGGAGGAGGGAACCCCAAGGGGTGGCTGCGCATGGGGCTGCCCCTGCCCTCCCTCTTCATGTGGGTGGACACTCCACTCACAAATCTCCTTTAAATTCCCTCCACTCAAAAGTCCACTCAAATTCCCATTAAATTTCCACCAAATTTAATGCAAACTCTCATTAAATAAAACTATTTTAGTTTATTCAGAATTTTGTCAATTACTTTAATGACAAACATTCACAATTAACCCCTTGCTAGAATTCTATTTCACATGCATAACCACTTTATGCAATTTCACCCGAAAACCTGTTTCGGTATCTAGTGAAATAAATTCCTGCGCTTGTTCATTCTTCGGCATGAAACATTTGCTCCAATTGGATGTCGGTGTCTTAAGTGTGTCACCCTACGGTTCGTGAATAATGCGGACATGATCGAGACCTCGGATCAATAATCGAGCGGATCTCGAGACCCATATCGACTCCCACACATTCAACGATGACTTTCTTGTGATCGCTTAACCTTTACGCTAGTATCTTAATCCCTTTGTTTCACGATATATTACATGTCGAGATTCGATCATGGTATCTCCATACCTAGTTTGATCTCGTTCTCGACATGCACTCTTTTCTCGTTCTGTGATATAACATTCTAGTGATCAAATCACTTGCTTGCAAGCTAATCAATGTGATATCACCGAGAGGGCCCAGTATATCTATCCGTCATTGGGATGAACAAATTCCACTCTCGATCCATGAGCCTCAACATAACACTTTATTAGTTACGAATCCATCTTTATAATCACCTGTTACGTGTGACGTTTGATGTTATCAAGAAACTCTTCCTGTTAGTGATTGACATGATCTCATGGTCTAAGGATTAGGATCACTGTAAGTTGTTATAGCAATATAAACTCAATGACTTTGATCGTAATGCTATACTTGGATGAATGTTCATCACACCATTACACTAATGTTGTGATCCGTTATTAACAACATCCAATGTCCATGATCAGAAACCTTGATCATCTTGTTAATCAACGAGCTAGTTTATGAGAGAGGCATAACTAGGAACTTTCATTTGTTTATTAAACACACATGTATTAACGCTTCCGTATTAATACAATTATAGCATGCAAAATAAACATCTATCATATACTTGGAATACACATAATAAACACTTTATTATTGCCTCTCGGGCATATTCCTTCTCTCCCACTTGCACTAGAGACAATAATCTAGTTACATAGTGATAAATCTAACACCCATTGAGTTACGTGTTGATCATGTTTTGATCTAGGAGAGTTTTAGTCAACGGATCTGCTACATTGAGATCCGTATGTACTTTTAAATCTTTATATCTCCATCCTTGACATGCTCGGATGGAGTGAAACTGGCGCTTAATATGCTTGGAATGCTTGTGAGACCTTGGCTCTTTGGCATTGGCAATGGCACCATTGTTGTCACAATAGATCACCATTGGGTCCAACGTTTGCCACCACTCCTAGTTCGATATGAAATCCTTCATCCAAAGCGCTTCGGCCGCTCAAGCGAGAACATATTCGTCTCCGTTGTTGATCCGCTACACAAAGTTGTTTGGAGCTCCTCCAACTAACAGCCGCCATTCATGAGAAATACGTGTCCGGATTGAGACTTAGAGTCATCCGGATCGGTGTCAAAGCTAGCGTCGACATAACACTTAGCGACGAGCTCTTCTTCACCTCAGATACAAGAAACATATCCTTAGTTCTTCGTAAGTACTTAAGGATATTCTTGACCGCTATCCAAATGTTCAACACGGATCCGATTTGTACCTACTAGTCAAACTAATAGCATGTGCCACATCCGGTCTTGTACATAGCATGGCGTACATTATAGAGCCTATGGTCAAGCATAGGGGACTTTGTCCATTATCTCTCTTTCTTCCGCCGTAGCCAGACTTTGAGTCTTACTCAATGTCTTGCCTTGCAACATAGGTAAGAACCCCTTCTTACTTTCGTCCATTTTAAACTTCTTTAAAATCTTATCAAGGTATGTACTTTGCGATAGCCCTATTAGGCGCCTAGATCTATCTCTATAGATCTTTATGCCTAATATGTATGACGCTTCACCTAGGTCCTTCATTGAAAATTTGCTGTTTAGATAACTTTTAACACTGTTTAAAAGATCTATATCATTTCCGATCAATAATATGTCATCCACATATAATATCAGAAATGCCACATTTCTCCCACTCACTTTCTTGTAAATACAAGCTTCTCCATAAGTTTGGACAAATCCAAACTCTTTGATCACCTCATCAAAGCGGAGATTCCAACTTCGTGATGCTTGCTTCAATCCATAGATGGATCGCTGAAGGTTTCACACCTTGTTAGCATCCTTAGGATCGACAAAACCCTTTGGTTGTATCATATACAACTCTTCTTCAATATTACCATTGAGAAACACAGTTTTGACATCCATCTGCCATATCTCATAATCGAAATATGCAGCAATTGCTAACATAATCCTAACTGACTTTAGCATCGCTACGGGAGAGAAAGTCTCATCGTAGTCAACTCCTTGAATTTGTCGAAACCCCTTTGCGACAAGTCGAGCTTTATAGACGGTCACATTACCATCAAGATCGCTTTTCCTTTTGAAAATCCATTTGTTCTCCACGGCCTTTCGATTGTGAGGTAATTCCACCAAGTTCCAAACTTGATTTTCATACATGGATTCCATCTCGGATTTCATGGCTTCTAACCATTTGTTGGAATCCGGGCTCATCATCGCTTCTTCATACGTCGCAGGTCATCATTTTCATCAACCATGAAATTCATGACAGATTTCCGCATACTCGGGAGCCGCACGTCCTGTTTGACTGCGAGGTTCGTAGTACTCTCTTCGAGTTTCATGATCATTATCATTAGTTCCCTCTTCAACAGGTGGAGCCAACTCTAACAACTTCCGCGCTACTCGCCATACTTTGAAGAGAAGGTTCCACAACCTCTTCGAGTTCTACCTTCCGACTACTCACACCTTTCGTGAGAAACTCTTTCTCTAGAAAGGATCCATTCTGGCAACAAAACCTTGCCCTCGGATTGCGTGATAGAAGGAATACCCAATAGTTTCTTTATGGTATCCTATGAAGACACATTTTCTGCTTTGGGTTCGAGTTTATCCGGTTGAAGTTTCTTCACATAAACATCGCATCCCCAAACTTTAAGAAATGACAGCTTAGGTTTGTTTCCAAACCACAATTCATACAATGTCTTTTCAACGGATTTAGATGGTGCCCAATTTAAAGTGAATGCAGCTTTAGTGCATAACCCCAAAATGACAATGACAAGGCTGTCAGAGACATCATAGATCGAAGCATATCTAATAAAGTACGATTACGACGTTCCGACACACCATTTCACTGTGGTGTTCCGGCAGGTGTGAGTTGTGAAACAATTACACACTCTTTCATGTGAGTGCTAAACTCGTAACTTCGATACTCACCTCCGGTCGGACCGTAGAAATTTGATCTTTCTATTACGATGATTTTCCACTTCATTCTCAAATTCCTTGAACTTTTCAAAGGTTTCGGACTTGTGTTTCATCAAGTAGATATAACCGTATCTACTCAAATCATCCGTGAAAGTAACAAAGTAACGATATCCACCTCGCAGACACACTCATTGGACCACATACATCAAAATGTATGATTTCCAATAAATCCGCCTGCTCCATTGAACCGAAACGGCGTTTAGTCATCTTGCCCATAAGGCATGGCTCACATGTATCAAATGATTCATAATCAAGTGATTCCAAAAGTCCATCCGAATGGAGCTTCTTCATGCTTAACGCCAATATGACCTAGGCAAGGCCACATATATGCGGATATATCATCATTAAGTTTAATCCTTTTAGCATCAACATTATGAATATGTGTAACATTATCATCGAGATCTAATAGAAATAAACCATTCATCATCGGTGCATGACCATAAAAGATTTCATTCATATAAATGGAACAACCATTGTTCTCGGATTTAATGAATAACCACTGCATCAAACACGATCCATACAATGTTCATGCTCGGTCAGCATCGATAACATTTATTCAAGTTTATAACTAATCCCGACGGCAAGTGGAGAGGCAACGTTCCGACGGCGATCACATCAACGCTTGATCCATTGCCGACACGCATCTTGACCTCACCCCTTGCTAGCGGTCGCTTGTTCCGCAGCCCCTGATTCGAGATACAAATATTAGCAATCGAACCGTATCAAATACCCGGTGCTCATGAGCACTAGTCAAGTACACATCAATAACATGTATATCATATATACCTTTGTTTGCCTTGCGCCTTCTTGTCCGCCATACTTGGGGGCTATGCTCAGTGCAGTCCCTTACAATAGTAGCACTGAATCGGACTTAGGTCCAACTCGGGTTTTTTTCAGCGGCAACAAAGCTTGCCACCCTTACTTCCCTTCCGCTTTCCTTCTTGTCTTTCTTGAAACCGGTGTTCCTATTGATCATCAACACTTGATGTTCCTTTTGATCTCCACTTCGCAGCTTTTAAGCATTGTGAAGCTCGGAGAGACTTCTTCATGCCTTGCATATTATAGTTCATCACGAAGCTCTTATAGCTAGGTGGTAGAGACTGCAGAACACGATGGATGCCTAAGTCAATGGGAATCGATATTCCCAAGGACACAAGCTTATCGGTGTAACCCGACATCTTGAGTACATGCTCACTGTAACACCCTCAGAATCGGCCCTATGCAAGTTTTAGCGAAACCCGCCAAACCCGCATAGAAACGATTCAAAGGTGCCCACCAGGCACTTTCGTGCGGGTGGAAAACGAAGTAATAACATTACACAACAATCCTCGATGGGACCCACAGAACAGATATATATATAACAGCGACTCAATGAGTCAAGAATACAGATATAATATACAAAGATCCAAATCACCTTGAAGAATGACACCGCGTCCGACTAAGGACAAGATGCAAATGGGGCTAAGAGCCCTGGAGAATAACCAATGGCGTCCATAACCCTGCCCAGGCCAAGCCGGAAGGGTAACCCTGCTAACGGCGTCGATCTCAAAACCTGCTTAAACAAAAGGGGTGCCAACAAAGGGCAAAGGAAAAAGAGGAGCGTCGATCGAGGACAAGACAGCGAGGCTAGAATTCGGCGGTCCTCGCCTACATAGGTATGGTGGACTGAGCGGCGACGCATCAAGCACTAAACAACCTATAGAGACTCGATACAACTGGCGACTATCAGAGAGGGATAAGAAAGACCTATTCGGAACCAACCTGATTCTACCATCAAACAAACCCATCCTGGTGTTTCCCCCTCGAAACCAAACGAGGAAGTCAACCGAGGAACTCACACCGTTGGCAGTTTTATTTATTCGGTTATCGTTGCCGTAATTACTAGATAGGTGTAGATAATCATCCTGATAAAATAAGCAGTGGGCACTTTTAGTTAACCATTCCGTGGTAGTTGCGACACTTACTAGTCAGTACAATTAGCATGAGGTATCCCATAAACCCAGCAGTTGTTGGTACTTTTACTTAGCCATTCCGTGGTAGTGAAGCTGATTACTAGTCATATCGGATGCAAGTCAAATTATAACAGTAAACTTTAGTTATAGTTGTCTATGATCAAGCACTGTGCTCCAAGTCGTCCATAACCGCGGACACGGCTTCTCGAAAAGATTTAACCTGAGGGTGCACCAAAGTATCCACAAGCACTTGACTTTTGATCGGTTAACATACACCGTCGGTATGTCGTGGGGCCTAAGTCATGACGTTCCTGACCCAAAGCAAGCACGGGGGCCACCCCACTAAGTACACCCAACGAAGTCGGCGGTCTCCGAGACGGACTTAGGGTTTTGCGGCGATGGTAATGCGACAGCAAATCCCAAAACTGTCGCTGACACAATAAAACACTCCGCTTCCTAAAGACAGCGTGCTCTCACACAATCGTAAATAAAGCGGAAGCATGGCATAAGTACAGATAGTAAATAAAACCTCAAACTAGTTTGTGCCCCCAAAGACAATACTTTGAAATCGTGTAATAATCAATCGGGGCCCATATCTCCCCACCGTGGTTAAGCGCTCGATCTCTAACAGTGTCAAGAACTCGGGTCACGGGACACAAGTGGGCGTTGAAAACCAACATTATCTATCACCCACCGATGCCTCTCGCTACTTACTTCAATTTTAGTTGTTAAACAGAATTAAGTGAACGAAAAGTAAAGCCATGATCATCTCCAACAATAAACATGCACTTCTCCGACAAGCGTGGTACTTTATGACGCAATAAAGACTTGAGCAAGCTTACACGCGCAAGTCCAACTATCTACCAAACAACGGTAATAGGAGGTGTCCAAGGCAATATAAGGCAGGGATAACAGATTGAAAACTAGAGCATCGCAACACAGATAGCAATAGATCAACAGGAGGGAATAAATACTATAAAAGTAATATAGGTAGAAAGGGGGAGATGCTCGCCTGAAAAACATTGCCGAAGGTTCATCCGAAGATCGGGGCGAAGCTCACATCAACTCAACGGCCTTATCCGCGAAGAACCAAAACACTAGAATAAACACCGAATTCAATATTTAATACGACGGCAGAAGATCGGCATGATGCAGGTATGATGTATGACATGGCAAAGGTGCGATGCGATTAGTCGAGATTAAGGGGAACCGGGGTCCGATAATTGATTAAATGGTTCATGTTGTTTAGCTACCCGGCAATTTAAATGTTGTTTAACAAGGCAGAATATATCACCGGTTCGCTACACAAATTTAAATGAGGCCAATATACGACTGGATTCGCCCGCATATGGGCCCCATATTTAATTATAAGGTGACTCGGCATAAGGCCCCCAAACCACAGGCAATATGCATGCATGAACAATTATTATGCAACAGGTTGTATTATGTTATAAAATAGGGTTTCGGGAAAATGTTCACACATTAGGGTTCGGCGATCTTGGTCTGGGGTTCGGGGTCCGGTCTCAGGGTTCAGGGTTCGACGGCCTCGTTCTCGGACTCCGGGATTTAGGGTCTTCGGATCGGGGAAGTAGGTCTTGTCGCATCCGCGGTGCTCGGGCCATGTTGTCGGTCTTGTCGTCGCGAAGGTCTTGTCGGGCCCGCGCTTCGGATTACGTGAGGCGATCTTGGCGTCCGGGGGTAGATCTTGTTGGTTTCACTCCGAAGGACTTGTTCCGCAGGAGATCATGGGGTCATCGGGTCCGGGTCTTGGTCGCCGCAGTAGCTCTTGGTGTCGAGGTTGCTCGGGTCCGGGGTTCGCGCCCTCCGTGAGGTGGATCTTGTCGATTCGGCGTCATCGCCCCTAGTTTCCACGACGGCACCCGGGTTCCACTTGATTGCGGTGTAGAACTTGATTATGTAGTCTCCAACTAACATATCCCATCGCAACCTGCTGGCCGAATCTACACAGTGTGGGACCCACCGCCTTTCAGAGAGTGAGGCAGCCCGTGGCTCGACGATGGGCGGGCCCAAGCTGCAGGTGGGAGGTCTGGCAACGCGGGCAGGAGAAGAGCCGAGACAAGGCCGGCCGCAGGCAGGAGGGAGGAGGTTTCATGGAGGCGGGGTCTGGAGGTGGCGCTGGCCGGAAGGGGGCGAGCGCGCCGACCGGGAGGCGGAGGCGGGGCGGGAGGCTCGGGAGGAGAGTCGGCCACGGAGACGGAGCTGGATGGCGCGCAGGCGCCGAGGCAGAGGGCGCCGGAGAGGCAGAAGGAGGGCGGCCGACATGCTGGGCGCGAAGCCGGCTGCAGGCTTGACGCGCCGAGCCAGGAGGATGGCAAGGCCCGGGCCGGGAGGAGAGGATCGTCTGGCTGTGCGGCCGGGAGAGGCGTGGACCGACAGGCGGAGAAGGGCTCAAGCGGGACGCTGGCGCAGGAGGCGGAGAAGGGAGGGTCCGAGCGAGGCAGTGACGCCGGGCGAGGCGAGGCAGCCGAGAAGCATCGGAGGCGAGGCGGAGGCAGCGTCGGAGGGGAGAGACGCGAGGCGGGTGCGGGAGAGAGGAAGATCGTGCGAGGAGGCGGGTTCAAGGCCGGGAGGCGTGGGGCCGAGGCGGGCTGGTCGCGTGGGGCCCGCGTGGGCAGCAGGCGCGTGGGCGTGTGGGCGCGTGGGGCCAGGAGGGCCCGTGGCGTGTGTGTGCTTGATGCGTGCGTGGCTGCAGTGAGTGGGGATGGGGTGAGAGGAGGTGGGCCAGGTGGCGGGCTGGGATTTGGTAGAGGGAAGGGAGAGGGTGAGGTGGCGAGAGGCTATTGGTTGGGGTGAGGTGGAGGCAGGGTGGGTAGTTTAGGTCTGGGTATAAAAAGGGGTTTAGACGGACCGATTTGTTCTGGGGGTGGTCGTCCGGGTCGATTCGGCCCGTTCGACTGCCCCACTAAAAAAATAATTAAACAATGTATTTATTAAAACCGGGCTTTTGCAAACCCGCGGGTAGACAAAACAAATATTCTGGAGACCCGGGTTTGAATTTTGAAAACAAGTCGGGGCGTTTTAGAAAACAAAAACAGGTTTTTCCGCAAATAGTTTCATGCAAGCAAATGCAAGATGATGACGATGCTCAAATGCAATGTGGCATGATGACATGAGCATGCGGTCATGATGATGCAATGCACAAAAACAACGCGATTTTCTAGTAGTGGTTTTGCGGGATGCCACACTCACTAACAGAGCTGTGCTCTTCCATCATGCAGCTAAAGAACTTTTCTGAAGCGTTGTAGCTCTCTACAACAGCATGTGTGTCGAAAATCATTTTCAACTCACCCATTGTATCAAATGCATTGCCGTTTTCGAAACGCTTTCAAAGTTCCGGCTCTAGCCCATACAATATGCCGCAATGAACTAAGTTGTGGTCCTCGTGACGAGTCTGATAGACATTCTTCTCCTCGTCAGGGGCATCATCAAAAGGTGGGGGGCCTAACGGCGCTTCTAGCACATATTGCTTTTGTGCAGCAGAGAGGAGAATCCTCAAATTCATGGCCCATTCGGTAAAGTTGCTACCGTTCGTTGCTAGTTTCTCTTTCTCCATGAACACATTGAAATTAAAAGCAGGTGGTTCCAACTACAACAGAATTTGTAAAGTTTAGACCAAGTGTATGATAGATTGAGTTCAACTAATCTATATTACGAATGAACTCCCACTCAAAAACGACATCCCTCGTGCCTTTTTGGTGATTACATGAACCAAATACACTACACCAAGTCCGATCATCACGTGAGTCGGTATAGCTTCAAAGGCGAGCATCAAATGGGCATCATATCAACTATATGAATCATGCTTAACCTTTCGGTCCGTGTTAGAGGCCATATGTCCGTACATGCTAGGCTCGCCAAGTTAGAACCTTAGTATTGGCGTGTAATCGCTTTTACACCGAAATATGGTCGTGGATCCAAGAACACCCGATCATCACGTGATGTCTTGGAGCGACGAAAACATAATCGGTGCATACTAAAGGAAGAACACATTCTTATCTTGATATTTAAATGAGGTATCATATTATTATGCTAACAAAGCGCTAAACAAGCAATATAATATGCTATCAAACATCATATGTTTATTAGTGAAATGATATGGTTCCCGCAGATGATCTCTATCATGTGCATCGTGGTATGATCACTATCATACCTATATGTGTAAATCCAAGGTCTATGGATTTTACACGCTATGTGTGTTGTAAGAGTATCATCTCATACTTCTACTTACAACACTACCATATCATAACACTATCCGGCAACAATCTAAACTAGGCGCCTCTAATTTATCCATTGCAAGTTTTACGTGGCTTAGGGCTTTCGAGATAGAACCGTTCTTACCTACGAACATGAACCTAACGAGGATAATCAAATTGTTGACAACTCGCTTGCAAAATAGATATTGACTATAGTAGGAGAGAGACACCGCTAGCCACTTATGCAAACTAGTTGCATGTCAAGCGTGAAACAGGTCTCATGTGCGAGGACATGTAAAGTTTGTCCGGCCGCTTCATCCCACTATGCCACCAATATCCAAAATTACAACAAAGGAGCAACAACATGATCATCATCGCCCACATACTCATATGTGTACTACCTGTAAAGTATCTACGCATAGATCCGGCTCGATACCCTTTGTAGGGTTCGCAGACAGAAAACAAAAATTTTCCTACGATGTGAACTATATACCAAGATCTATCTACTAGATACAAACAACGGATGTATATCCGTGAGAGAACATACCCTTGAAGACCGACAGCTTAACGAGTTCAACTCGTGGTTGATGTAGACGATCTTGCCGATCTCAAGATCGAGAGGAAGTCCTAGCGCCGCAAATCGGCCAGCGCATCCGTGCTCGCACACGTTTGAGGCATAGAGCAACCTCCGCCTCCTCGCTCAGCGATGCAGCGAGCACAACTCGTTCTTGCCGAATAGCCACTGAACATGTATCTCGCTAGTCCGAGACCATGGGGATAAATTCTAGAGGGAGAGAGATCCTTCACGAGGAGGTGTGAGAGACAAGTGAGGAGGGCTCCTTTTATAGGAGGAGGGAACCCCAAGGGGTGGCACGCATGGGGCTGCCCCCTTGCCCTCCCCTCTTCATGTGGGTGGACACTCCACTCACAAATCTCCTTTAAATTCCCTCCACTCAAAAGTCCACTCAAATTCCCATTAAATTTCCACCAAATTAATGCAAACTCTCATTAAATAAAACTCTTTTATTTTATTCAGAATTTTTTCAATTAATTTAATGACAAACATTCACAAATAACCCCTTGCTAGAATTCTATTTCACATGCATAACCACTTTATGCAATTTCACTCGAAAACCTGTTTCGGTATCTAGTGAAATAAATTCATGCGCTTGTTCATTCTTTCGGCATGAAACATTTGCTCCAATTGGATGTCGGTGTCTCTTAAGTGTGTCACCCTACGGTTCGTGAATAATGCGGACATGATCGAGACCCTCTCGGATCAATAATCGAAGCGGATCCGAGACCCATCGACTCCCCACATTCAACGATGACTTTCTTGTGATCGTCGGAACCTTTTACGCTAGTATCTTAATCCCTTTGTTTCACGATATATTACATGCCGGAGATTCGATCATCGGTATCTCCATACCTAGTTTGATCTCGTTATCGACATGCACTCTTTCTCGTTCGTGATATAACATTCTAGTGATCAAATCACTTGCTTGCAAGCTAATCAATGTGATATCACCGAGGGCCCAAAGTATATCTATCCGTCATCGGGATGAACAAATTCCACTCGATCTATGAGCCTCAACATAACACTTTATTAGTTACGAATCGATCTTTATAATCACCGTTACGGTGTGATGTTTGATGTTATCAAGAAACTCTTCCGTGTTAGTGATTGACATGATCTCATGGTCTAAGGATTAGGATCATCGTAAGTTGTTATAGCAATATAAACTCAATGACTTTGATCGTAATGCTATACTTGGATGAATGTTCATCACAAGATTACACTAATGTTGTGATCCCGTTATTAACAACATCCAATGTCCATGATCAGGAAACCTTGATCATCTTGTTAATCAACGAGCTAGTTTATGAGAGAGGCATAACTAGGAACTTTCTGTTTGTTAATTAAACACACATGTATTAACGTTTCCGTATTAATACAATTATAGCATGCAAAATAAACATCTATCATATACTTGGAATACACATAATAAACACTTTATTATTGCCTCTCAGGGCATATTCCCTTCATTTCTTACTCTTAGGAATGATGGACCAAGCATGGATGAGAGGGACAAGCATTGGAGCATGGCCATGCATGGAGATGGCAGCAAGCATGTGATGATCCAAGAGAAGGCCACAGATGAAGATTTCAGAACTTTGAGGACACCATAATGAAGAAAGAAGGCTTGGACGACATATTCAAGATCAATACTTTACAATTCGTCCATATCTTAATATGGTCTTTGCGACACCTTTATTTTGGGCCAGCCCATGTAATTTTCGCAGGATTTTAATTAGCCACTTTTTAGAGTTCAGATTTGAGGGAAAAGGACATTTAGGGTTGGAGCCATACTTCCATGGCTGGCGAAACCCCACCTTTTAAATACGCCCATAGCAATCTCTAGACTAGGATTTTGTTTAGACATTAGGTTAGCCATAGTCGCAACTTCGCCAAGGCTCGGCGTCAGCAGGCCTCTTGTGCCGCACCTATTCGGGATCCCACCTCTTCAATAAAGCTTTCCTCTTAATCCGCAATATCTCGATTGCAATATTGGTTCTTACTTGTTCGATTTCAGGTAGGAATTAAGACCCTCATGGTCGGTGATCGTGTTCGCAGGATCGGTAACCTCCGTGAGATTGGCCTAGCGATTGCATTGGCGCCGTGCGACGCGTGTAGTCGGATCGTCAAGCCCGAACTCCACCAAATCGACTATCATCATCTCATCGAAGATCGGACACCTTTGTCCTATCATCTCTGCCATGACCGCCACCTTCTTCGGAAGCTTCGGTGCCTTCTTGAGGCCAACGCACTTAACTGGAATGGAATGTCGCATGACTGGGTGGCA
Organism: Avena longiglumis; assembly: GCA_030063025.1. Lineage (NCBI taxonomy): Eukaryota > Viridiplantae > Streptophyta > Magnoliopsida > Poales > Poaceae > Avena > Avena longiglumis. The sequence continues at coordinate 527,298,952 of CP125976.1, forward strand.
TGTCGGCGAGGCATACATTGTCGTGGTATTGCACCAGATGCTACTAGGGTAGCTACGTAGGGAGCAATGCACGTAGGAGAATCCGGGAGCGAGATTGGCACGATGTACCTGTGTTCTTGGAGATATGCCCTAGAGGCAATAATAAATGTAGTTATTATTATATCTTTGTGTTTATGATAAATGTTTACATTCATGCTATAATAGTATTAACAAGGAAACATTGATACTTGTGTGTTTTGTAAACTTAATTTGAAGTCCCTAGTATAGCCTCTATACTTCACTAGCTTGTTGGTTGATTAATGATTGTGGTTTCCCTATCATGAACATTGAGATGTTATCAACAACAAGATCATATCGTTAGGAGAATGATATGGTGGACATACTCCTATAGATAAGCGTAGCATAAAGATCAAGTCATTTCATTAGTTCAATTGCTATATGCTTTCTGATACATAGTAACCTAATTCCTTCGACCATGAGATCATGCATATCACCTTTTTGGATGGATGCTTTGATGACATCAAACACCACATTGTCAACGTGTGGTTATACAAGTGGCATTGAGTGTTCTGAATGTATTTGTTGAGACACATGGATCAAGAGTGGGATTTGTCCATCCACATGACGGATAGATATACTCTGGGCCCTCTCGGTGGAATGTCATCCAATTAGCTTGCAAGCATGTGACTTGGTCACAAGGATCACATATCACGGAACGAGAAAAGAGTACTTATCACTAACAAGGTTGAACTAGGTATTCGAAGAGACCGACGATCATAAACCTTGGGTAAGTAACATATCGTGAGACAAAGGGAAATTGGTATCGTATGTAAGTGGTTCATTCGATCGCAAAGTAATCGTAGAAATATGTGGAGCCATATGAATTTCCAGATTCCTCTATTGGTT